>CM057483.1:175506374-175876374 GCA_030035585.1 Dugong dugon | reverse complement strand
ATTGAGTTGATCCTGACTTACAGCAACCTCATGAGTTACAGAGTAGAACTGCTCCATAGGGTTCCCAAGGCTCTGACCTTCTGGAAGTAGATTGCCAGGCCTTTCTTTCCAGGTGCCTCTGGGTGGACTCAAACCACCAACTTTTTAGCTAGTGGTTGAGCACTTAACCGTTCGTGAGGTTCATCAACCTAGTGCGTGTCATTAGGGATCTTTGTTCCATTGCTGGTTAGCATTCCCTAGTGTGAAGCAGGAGACCTGGTGGCGGAGTGGTTAAAGCACTCGGCTGTTAACTGAAAGGTTGACAGTTCAAACTCACCAGCCTCTCCATGGCAGAAAGATACGGCAGTCTGCTTCCATAAAGATTACAGCCTTGGAAACCTTATGGGGCAGTTCTCTATCCTGTAGGACCGCTAGGAGCCGGGACCGACTTGACGGCAATGGCTTGGGTTTAGGGTGTGTATGCCTTCAGCTCTGGCTGGAGGCCCATTTTGATGAGGATTCTGTAGACCCAGTGGAAAGAGGAGATCACTGACCTCAAACGCCCACCTTGAATGGCTAGGGTTTTCTGAGATAATCACCCTCTAACAGCCTGTCTTAGTCATCTAGCGCTGCTCTAACAGAAATACCACAAGTGGATGGCTTTAACAAACAGAAATTTATTCTCTCATAGTCCAGGAGGCTAGAAGTCTGAATTCAGAGCGTCAGCTCCAGGAGAAGGCTTTTTCTCTCAGTCAGCTCTAGAGGAAGGTCCTTGTCATCAGTCTTCGTGTGGTCTAAGAGCTTCTCAGCACAGGGACCCCAGATCCAAAGGACACACTCTCCTCTTGGCTCTTTTTTCTTCATGGTAATGAGGTCCTTCTGTCTCTCCACTGCTTCTCTTATATCTCAAAAGGGATTGACTCAAGATACAGTCTAATCCTGTAGATTGAGTCCTGCCTCATTCACATAACTGCCTCATTAGCACCATACCCATTACTGTACCTGTTGCCATCAAATAGATTCTGACTCATAGGGACTTGACAGGACAGAGTAGTACTGCCCCATAGAGTTTCCAAGGAGCAGCTGTTGGATTCGAACTGCTGACCTTTTCTGGTTAGCAGCCATAGCTCTTCATCACTGCCCCACCAGGGTTTCCATTAACATCATAGAGGTTAGGATTTACAACACGTAGGATAATCACATCAGATCACAAAATGGAGGGCAACCACACAATACTGGGAATCATGGCCAAGCCAAGTTGATACACGTTTTGGGGGGACATAATTCAATCCATAACACCACCCTACACTCATGAGAGCATTGAGGCGGAGAGAAAGCTAGATATGCCCTTGTCCAAGGTCACTGAGCAGAACCCGAGACTCTGGCCTCTCCCCAGATCCCGCAGGTCCTAATAGAAGCTCAGATACATTCCCAAGTAAAAGATCCACATTTGATTGAAATAGACTTTGACGTGACTTGTGAATTTTAAAAGTACCTGGGGTCATTCATTCTCCTGAGATGAGACTGGGGTCAGCTGAAAAGAGCTGGTGGCTGTATATGAACAAGGCTGTCAGGCAAGGGCACACAAAGGATGGAAATAAATTGAAGCCAACTGCAGCATGTCACGACGCTTTCAAAAACCCTCTGATGTGGAGGTGGATTCAGACAGTGTTACGGAGCCCTGGTGGCACAGTGGTTAAGAGCTCAGGTTGCTAACCAAAAGGTTGGCAGTTCAAATCCGCCACCTGCTCCTTGGAAACCCTGTGAGGCAGTTCTATGTTGTCCTATAGGGTCGCTGTGAGTCGGAATCCACTCTATGGCAACAGGTTTGCTTTTCTTTGTTTTTAATAGACAAGCAAGGATTTGACTCACATCAACAAAACTCACCATCTTGATGTTCCTCCAAACCAGATCTCTCAGTGCAGAGGATATTTTGCAGTATAGCTGCATGTTGAAGCCAACCGCTGAACTTGGCTAGCAAAAGAAGAGAAAACAACCACTTCGAGCCATTTTAAATCCACATAGTGCATGCTGACACAAGTACATGATTTTTATACTACACCCACTCCTCACTTATCGACATGGTTAGGTTCCAATCTATCTGAGATATAAAAGAGAATTGAGCAGAGAGGACAGGGACCTCATGCCACCAAGAAAAGTGCCAGGAGTGGAGTATGTCCTTTGGACCCAAGGTCACTGCGCTAAGAAGCTCCTATACCAGGGGAAGATTGATGACAAGGACCTTCCCTCGGAGCCGACAGAGAGAGAAAGCCTTCCCCTGGAGCTGGAGCCCTTAATTCAGACTTTTAGCCTCCTAGACTATAAGAGAATAACCTGTTTGTTAACGCCATCCCCATGTGGTATTTCTGTTATAGCAGCACTAGATAACTAAGACAGTCTTGACAGACTTGCCTGTTCTATTGATTTCACATAAGTAGAATCAGTCCGTGTTTGTCCTTTTGTGTCTGCCTTATTTCACTCAGCGTGAGGTTCTCAAGGTTCATCCATGTCGTGGCGTGTATCAGGACTTCATTTCTCTTGATGTCTGAGTAATACTCCACTGTATGGATGGACTCCATGTGATTTATCCATCCTCTTGTTGACAGACACTTGGATTTTTTTCCACCTTTTGACAATTGTGAAGGTTGCTGTAATGCACATTGGTGCCCAAGCGTCTGAGTTTTTACAGGACAAACTGTTACCCATTCCTGTTCCATCTTCATGATAGTTGGCCTCCGAGATGGATTACCCAATAAGTAAAGTAAGCACAGGCTTAGGGCATCAACAACACGGGGGCACCAAGTGTCCAAACCAAAGACCCGAAGATGCCAAGCAGACAGGACACAAGGAAAAGTGAGTGCGGCAGTGGACGGGAACTGGCAGGACACTAAAGGAAATGGGTACCAGCTCCAGGGCGTGAGAACGGGCTGCTCGGAAATAAAGTTCACACGGGGTCATGAGGGCACCCATGTGAAGGTTGTTTAAGCTACGAGGTCCCGACCACTTCAATAAGTTCATTGACATTCTGTCTCCTAAGGTCCCCTTCTGTGTAATTGAAGCTCCTTATCTCGGTGGGTCTCTTGGGAGTATAGTGTTTCTTTCTAATAAACAAGAGGTGGGGGTAGGCTGTCAAGTCTAACTCTTGCTACCTTCACCCAGTATACAAATGGATCCAACATGAGCAGTTACTGGGCAAGGACAGATTACATTAATAGATAACAGGCCTCTGATCAATTTTGAGAGAACTGTCTTGTACATCCATGTCTGCTGAGCCAGCAACTCCAGCCAGGAGGGCCAGCAATATATAAATATATATACTACAGTATATATTGCTGTGTGCTGTCGAGTTCATTCTGATTCACAGTGACCCTATAGGACAGAGTAGAACTGCCCCAAAGGGTTTCCAAGGAGTGGCTGGTGGATACAAACTGCCGACCTTTTGGTTAGCAGCTGAGCTCTTAACCATTGCGCCACCAGGGCTCCATATACATATATACATGTGTATATATAACTCCCATATTCCATTCAAATGTGTGAGTAAGCGGAGTAGGGGCACCACAGATTATGAGTGCCTAGGGCCGTTGCATGCCTGGCCCCAGCTGGGATGTTTGAGCCCATGGTTACATCTGAGGGGTTTGATTTTGGTACGTACTCAGCTCACTCCCCCATACCTTGAGGTCAGCTGATTCTTGGGAGAAGGTTGTTCAGGAGGGTTTGTTCTCCATGCCAGTGATGAAGTGTGGTGGGCCAGAATTCAAGGATGTGGGGGGAGGAGAGAAGCTTAATCGTGGTGTGATTAACAAGCATTTTGTTCTGATTGATCAGCAGGGACAGGCAGTTCAGCTAGTTGCGTCCGAGGCCAACCAAGAGTGGGGATTTGGAGGGTCTGCTTTCATCCTGGGCCACACAGGAGCTATCCGTGAGTCTTGTCTAAGTCACGTGGGAAGGGGGATTCTCTGGGGCGAGCCGTTTCACAGACACCAAGGGACGGGGGTTTCCTGAACCATCCCTGTTTTCCAGGACACTGGGCTCCAGTAAAGTTCAATCTTGTAAGCGGCAAGACACTTAACATAATTTGGAGGGCCTTTTAAGGAAAATAATAGAAAATTATGCATGCCGATTTAGGAATGAAAGTGATTTTTTTCAGTAGAATAGAATCCCAACAAATCTCAAATTAAAAAAGAAAAAAAGAAAAAGCTGACAAGTGCCCCGAACATCACAGAATCCAGAAAGTAACGTTTTCATTAATTTACTGTCTGACATGCTACATTATCTTCCCTACGTGTTTGGCTACATGCTCTTTTTGATCTCATCTTCCTACAACAATGATTTTGTCTGATCTATACAGGGACTAGGAGTATAATCCCATCTTTTCTCTAGCACGGAGGATCGTAATTTGTTATTGGGAGTTTAGAAGGGTATCTTTTAACACCGTAACTCTTTGTTGATAATGTCATGTAGCTGTTGGGGACTGTTACGTTTGGGAAAGCTTTGATCAATTTTGTCTTACATAAGAACTGTACGATTTTTCAGAGCATCTCCTTTCTTCTTATGCAATAATCCACTTTGAATTGATGGCACTCATTAACCAGTTAATGAGTTTTTTGGAGCCCTGGTGGCGCCATGGTTAAGAGCTCGGCTGCTAACCAAAAGATCGGCAGTTTGAATCCACTAACCGCTCTTTGGAAACCCTGTGGGGCAGTTCTACTCTGTCCTATAGGGTCACTTTGAGTCAGAATTGACTCAGTGGCAACGGGTTTGGGTTTTTCTGGTTTGGTTATTAACCAGTTTGCTTTCCACATCCTCAGTGTAAAGATGTGTCCTACATTATATGCTATCCACACTGATGTTGACACTTGGTGTTAAATCAGCAACAATGGGAAGTGTTTTTCCACTGAGGTCATATGATTCACTCTTCATTTGTCATTTTTAGCTGCTGTGGGGTTGCCCTGACTCATGCTGACCCCCTGCACAACGGAAATGCTGTCTGGCCCTGTGCCGTCCCCACAATCGGGTTGGACTGTGACTGATTTTCAGAAGAAGGTTGCCAGGCCTTTCTTTCTAGTCTGTCTTAGTCGGGAAGCTCTGCTGAAACTTGTTCAGCCTCATAAAGAAGAAGGAAAACCAAACCCGTTACCATCGAGTCGATTCTGACTCATAGTGACCCTATAGGACAGAGTAGAACTGCCCCATAGGGTTTCCTAGTCTGTAATATCTCTGGGAGCAGACGGCCAGGTCTTTTCTCCCACGGAGCCACTGGGTGGGTTCAAACCTCCAACCTGGCAGCCAAGGACTTAACCACTGTGCCACCGGGGCTCCTACATACAGTTGTGGTTGTTAGATGCCATCAAGTTTCTTCCAGCTCATAGCAACCCTATGTACAACAGAAGGAAACACTGCCCCATCCTGCGCCAACCTCACAGTTGTTGTTATGCTTGAGCCCATTGTTGCAGCCACTGTATCAATCCATCTCATTGAAGGTCTTCCTCTTTTCTGCTGACCCTCTACTTCACTAAGCATGATGTCCTTCTCCAGGGACTGGTCCTTCTGATAACATGTCCAAAGTATGTGAGATGTAGTCTCGCCATCCTTGCTTCTAAGGAGCATTCTGGCTGTACTTCTCCCAAGACAGATGCGTTCGTTCTTCTGGCGGTCCATGGTATATTCAATATTCTTTGCCAACACATAGTGTATATATGTATGTATGTATATGTATATATATATATTATATACATATATACCAAAACCCATTACCATTGAGTGTATTCTGACTCATAGCAACTCTATAGGACAGAGTAGAACTGCCCCATAGAGTTTCCTAGGCTTTCATCTTTATGAGAGCAGATTGCCAGGCCTTTCTCCTGTGGAGCCTCTAGGTGGGTTCAAACCACCAACGTTTCAGTTAGAAGCTGAGCACTTAACCGTTGCACCACCAGGGCCCCTCAATTTACCTAGGAGCACTTAAGGAATGATAAAACGCAGAGACAAAGGGGAACCAAGGAGGTGTCTACCTTGCCAACATGGCCTGGTTTGACGAAAGCAGTTCTTGACTTGGCTTCTCATGGAGCCTGCCGTTTAGGTCTAAGCCAACCCCAGACAAACACCCATAGTTTCCTGTCTTGGATGGCTCTTCTCCTTGCCTCACCCAGAGCTCCAGTATAGCTCATCTCCCCAGCAAAACCACACCGGCTTTTATGCAATTTAACATCTGTGTATGCCGACATTACCCACTTATAAAATCACGGAATTTAAGAGGACCTCCTATTTGGCTGGCTGGGTAAGCAGCAAAGAACAGTATGTTCCCATCTGTAATAGCAGGCAGGGAAATCCGACTAGACTTCACTGATACGAGAGAGGCTTTTGGAAGAGTCTGTTATGCAATGATCCAGAAAATGTTCCTTGTGCTCAAGGAAAAAAAAAATATTGTTGGGGGAGTCTTATCCAATGAGGTTACGTTTGCATTTGCCAAAAATCTGCAACTTTATGGACTGTAGAGCATGCTGGAAGTGACATCAATTAGCCACAGAAAGGGATACTTTCTCCTCAAGGATGTGGTTGTTAGGTTCCATCGAGTGATTCCGACTCATAGCGACCCCATGTACAACAGAACAAAACACTGCCCAGTCCTTTGTCATCCTCACAGTTGTTGCTATGTTTGAGCCCATTGTTGGAGCCACTGTGTCAGTCCATCCCACTGAGGGCCTCCTGTCTTTTGCCGACACTCTACTTTACCAAGCACGGTGTCCTTCTCCAGGGACTGGTCCTTCTTGATAACACGTCCAAAGCATGTGAGATGAATACCTCGAAGGAGCACTCCACTGTACTTCTTCCCAGAACAGAGCTCTGTATGTTACACAGTGTTATACTTAGCACTGAATCAGTTGCATGCCTAAATGACAGAGCCCAAATCAAATGCTGTTGTTGTTAGATGCTGTTGAGTTGATTCCGACTCTTAGTGACCTCATGTATAACAGAACGAAACCCTGCCTGCTCCTTTGTCATCCTCGCCATCATTGCTATGTTTGAGCCCATTGTTGGAGCCACCGTGTCAGTCCATCTTGCTGAAGGTCTTCCTCTTTTTCGCTGAACCTCTACTTTACCAAGCATGATGTCTTTCTCCAGAGCCTGGTCCCTCCTAATAACATGTCTAAAGCAAGGGAGAAGTAGTCTCTCTGTCCTTGCTTCTAAGGAGCATTCTGGCTGTACTTCTTCCAAGACAGATTAGTTTGTTCTTCTAGCGGTCCGTGGTACGTTCAATGCTCTTCACCAGTTGTAATTCAAATAGAGATATGGATAAGAGCATGCAAGTGTAAGCACCTGTGCCTGGGCTCAGACCAACTCAGGGACTTCTGGACAGAGACTCGTAGGATACCTAAGCTGGGCAGAGTCTGGGGGTCAGACAACTCAGCCTCATCATCTTTCAGCCAGGGAGCCACAGGTGGGAATGTGACCAGAATTCCTTGTGCTTCACCTTGGGGCAGAGAAAGAAAGTTGGGGCAGAAGGAGTAGCCCACTGAGACGGTCCCTTTTAAAATTTATTATTATTTTTCCAAGTGAGTTTAAATACATTTTATTTTTAGACAACCTACACAACATTTTTTTCTTTAAAAAAAAAATGCCTCCACTCCAAATACATCAAGGTCAAAATAAATAAGATCAAGATGACTCCAGCCCTATTTGTCTAAGTCCTGGTGTTGTGTGGATGAAAAGCAGCCACCAGTTAGGATGATAGTCGACAGATCCAAATAATTGGCAAATTTGTTAACTCTTTTCCATTTCTAAACCATCCTTAAAGAAAATCTTATATGAGGTCACACCATCCTTTTGGTAGTCTGACATAGCAACCATACCATCTGGATTCATGTTTTCACCAACAAAGAATTTGTTGTTGTTGTTGTTATAGGTGCCATCGAGTCGGTTCTGACTCATAGCAACCCCGTGTACAATGGAATGAAACACTGCCTGGTCCTGTGCCATCCTCAGAACCATTGTTATGACTGAGCCCATTGTCGCAGCCACTGTGTCAGTCCATCTCCTTGAGGGTCTTCCTCTTATTGGCTGACCCTCTACTTTAGCAAGCATGATGTCCTTCTCCAGGGACTGGTCCCTCCTGATAACATGTCCAAATTATGTGAGATGAAGTCTCGCCATCCTTGCTTCCAAGGAGCATTCTGGCTGTACTTCTCCCAAGACAGATTTGTTTGTTCTTCTGGCAGTCCATGGTATAGTCAATATTCTTCATCCACAGCACACCTCAAAGGTGTCAATTCTTCTTTGGTCTTCCTTATTTACCATCCAGCTTTCTCATGCATATGAGGGAATTGAAAACACCATGGCTTGAGTCAGGTGCACCTTAGTCTTCAAGGTGAGATAAATTAGCAAGAATGCACTTGATTTCTTTCTGCAGCCCCGGTCCAAAAAGGTTAAAACTTATTTTTAATACAATTAGTTTTGTAGAGTAGTTGTAGATTTTGATAAAAATTGAGAAAAGGGTACGATGCGTACCCACACGCCCCCACCCTCTGCACACCATTTCTCCTATTACTAACAACTTGCACTGTTATTGTGTGCATTGAGTTGTTCCTATAAGACAGAGTAGAACTGCCCCATAGGGTTTCCCAGGCTGTAATCTTTATGGGAGCAGATCACCAGGTCTTTTCTCCTGTGGAGCCACTGGGTGGGTTTGAACCGCCAATCTTTTGGTGAGCAGCTGAGCGCTTAACCACTGCACCACCAGGGCTCCTTTATATCTTGTGTTAGTGTGGTCCATTTATTACAGTTGACAAAATGCTAATTGATGTGTTACAATTATTTTTTAAGAGTTCACCTTATTTTTTTTAATTGTGGTTTCGGTGAAAGTTTACATAGCAAATTAGTTTCTCATTAAACGGTTAATACACAAATTGTTTTGTGACATTGGTTTGCCAACCCCACAACGTGTCAACACTTTCCCCTTCTCCACCCCGGGTTCCCTGTTTCCACTCATCCGGTTTTCCTGTCCCTTCTGCCTTCTTGTCTTTGCTTTTGGGCTGGCTGTGCCCATTAGTCTCACGTACATAATTGAAATACGAAGCACGTCCCTCACGTGTTATTGTTCCCATAGGGTTTTCAATGGCTGATTTTTCAGCACGAGATCACCAGGTCTTTCTTCCAAGGCACCTCTGGGTGGAGTCGAACCTCTCACCTTTGGTTGAGCCTTAATGGTTTGCACGACCCAGGCCTCCTGTGTCGAGTAATAGGTTTGTTTAAAAAATGAACTTCCCAATTAGTCACAATGACAATGATTTATTTGCAGCAAGCAAAATGAAGGATGGGTTTATAGACTTTGTACAAAGGGGTTTCTGCTTTCTGTGCTACATTTGTTTACTGACTGTAAAACAAGAAAAGCGAGGGAGCGTTTCCAAAAAGAAAGGAAGATGAGAAACCCTGAAAACAACCTGTTTTCATAAGATAAGCACTTGGTTCTATCTTTGGAAACGTCATCATAACCATCATGGTCCTCAATGAAATCAAAACAGCTAGCTAAACACCTTCTACTTATTGCAATTCCCGAGAGGCTCATTCCTTTCTGGCTATTTGGTTGAAAATAAATAAGTTTATCTTATCCTCTCCCCAAAGCGTAGAACAGGATTTGAAGCCCAGATCCGTAGCATTCACACAGAACGAGAGCCTTTTATCAAAACAGGTTGTCACCAGGTGAGGGAAGCTTACTTCCAACTGACTTGATGACAGAGAGAGAGAGACAGAGAGATATAGAGGAGAGAGAGACAGAGAGACAGAGATATAGAGGAGAGAGAGAGAAACAGAGAGTCAGAGATACAGAGGAGAGAGAGAGACAGAGACACTTGGTGGCCAGAAACAGACAGACCAGCCCCATGAGAGGCCAGGGCAGGGGTGGCCTGGCAGGTGGTCCAGGGGTGGCACCTGGCAAGGTCCTATTTCAGCCATTTTTCTTGTGCACCATTCAGTGACATTAATTACGGTCACCTTGGAGAACAACCACCACCATGATACGTTTAAAACATTTCCATTTTGTCAGCCTGGGTTTGACACCGGCTCCACCAGAGTCCCGAGCACATATTTGTGAACAGTTGTCTACATGCCTCCTGTTCACCTGGGTCTCTCCCTGCCTGTCTCCCCATCTGTCTCCTCCCTCATTTCTCTCTCTCTCTTTGTCTCTCTCTCTCTGTATATATCTCGGCGTGTGTGTCTCTCTCTGTCTCTGTCTACCTTTCTCTCTCTGTCCCTCTCCACATCTGTCTCTCTCTCTCTCTCTCTCTCCCTATGTCCCTACCTCTCTCTCTCTGAGGGTGTGTGTTTATACACATACACTTACTACATGAGTCAAACAGAAAACTGGGAAAGCCCGTTCCCTGATAGAAACATGCAGCATTGTTACTTTTCCTTAAGGGAAACCAAAGAGAATTTTCCCTGGTACAAAGTGCTTTATGTAACTGTAATTGTGTCTTTAGGGAAGATACCAAAAAACAAAACAAAACAAAAAAAGCAATAATACCGTTGTGTTCCTTTGTTCTTGGTAATCCCCATAAGCAATCACACTTTCTCTCCGGTTTGGGCATTCCGAGAGTCTGCATTTAATGTTGTTTACATCGTATAGGCTATAACCACTGACTTTAGTTTTTCAGAGTTTTCTTTCTCTGTGATATATATGTATACACAAAACATGTGGGACATACGCTAACTGTTGTTACTCACTGTCTTAGTTATCTAGCGCTGCTGTAACAGAAACACCACCAGTGGGTGGCTTTCACAAACAGAAATTTATTCTCTCCCAGTCTAGGAGGATGCAAGTCCCAATTCAGGGCGCCAGCTCCAGGGGAGGGCTTCCTCTGTCTGTCGGCTTGGGGAAAGGTCCTTGTTCCTCATATGGTGTGGTATCTCTTCCCCCATCTCAGCTTTCCCTCTTGCTTGCTTGATCTGCTCCTTTGATACCTCAAAACAGATGGACTCAAGACACAGCGTGCGCTAATCCTGCCTCATTAACATAGCAAAGACAACCCATTCCCAAATTCGATTATAACCCGCAGGCACAGGGGTTAGGATTTACAACACATATTTTAGGGGGACACAATTCAATCCATAACACTCACCCTATTTCTCCATTTAAATATATAGAGAGATTTTAAATATTATAAAATATATCAAATTAAACAGATCTAAAGGCATACAGAAAATTTAGACTGACGTTTTCTATTGGGCAATTTATGTTAAAAAGTAGAATAAACAGCAGCAAAGACCACCATCCACCTCCTTGCACATCCAATGCTGACTCTCACAGACACCAGCAAGAGTGACCTGGCATTGTGCGGTTACCTTGTTTGCTTGCCGGTAAAAACGACGTAACCATTTTATCTCAAACTTTTAAAGGTCTTAGACACCTGACTTACTCACTCGGGCGCAGCCTTCAAGTGATTTTCCATTTGTGAAGGCTCCTGCTTGGAGCCACGGCTACCTCTTTCCCCGTATCATGCAAAACGTGTTTTCAAAAGCTTTCACTGTCAGATTAAATAGATACTTATTTCCTGGCCTTCATGATGCGTTCTAAGATGTTTGAAAGAAGTCATTGACATGTTTTAATCTTTCTAATCACAGTTATGCAGTCAGTCATCACCTGGCGCTCTTTGTTTATCTTTAAACGGATTGAAAAATCTCTCTTCCGTAACATGATAAGGTAATTGCTATGTATCGGAAGCCCATCCTGTGAAACCAAGTGTCGCGTTGAGGACGGCTGCTTTTCTTTGACCCAAGTTGGGTTACAAATTCAGCCTGCGAGGGTCTAGAATCCAAAGCATCTTACCTTGCCTAAAATATTCAGTTAAATCTCTGGGCTTCTGCATTAAGTCAGGCTTACTGAAGTATAATAACATCTGGTAAAATTCACCACTTTTTAGGTCGATAATTCTACGCATTTTGACAAAACACATGGTTGTGTAACCACTGCCATGATCCCTCACGCCAGAATGTTCCCTTCCTGTCGCTTTGTACTCAACACCACCCCACCCTGCTTCCTGGCGATCACGGATCTGATTTTGGAAGAGGCTGCATAGGCCCAGCTCACTGTTATTTACTCCCCATTGCTAGCTGCCACATTGTCTCATGATTTTGTTTCTCCCTCCGGTTCCAGTCTCTACAAAAGGTTTAAAATTGACCAATGTTCCTCCTTGGAGGGTGGAAAACCAGTGATAATGATCTGAGGATGAAAAACCTAACAAAGCACCCATCCTGTGACAAGAAAACCAGGATGTCGCCAGATAACCCCCAAGAATACCAGTAGGACATTAACTCATCTGAGATGTGACCACCTCAAGGGGGAACTAACACAAACTTCTAAGACCCATAATCCTGTCCCTATAAAGGACTTCAGCCAATCTCCAGTGGGGGAGACAGGTTTTTTTTTTTGAGGAATCTATTCCCCTCTGTCTCCTATATATCGATATATAATAAAACTCTTGCTGCTCACCTCACCCCTCAGAATTGGCTATTGTGGCAGGTGGCTCCAATCCGCGTTATTGCAGTAAGAATTTCAGTACATATAGTTTCATTTCCTGTAGTTTCGCTTTTTCCAGAATGTCATATCAATGCAGCCATGCGCTATGTTTTGTGTCTGCCTTCTTCCACTTGTATTTGAGGCTCATATGTGTCATTAAGCTGCCTACACATGTTGAAGTAAAAGAGCTGAACAGAAGATTTCCAAGGGTGGCTCAAGAAGACAAAGTAAAGCATTATAATGACATGTGCAAAGAGCTGGAGATAGAAAACCAAAAGGGAAGAATACGTTAGGTGTTTTTCAAGCTGAAAGAACTGAAGAAAAAATTCAAGCCTCCAGTTGCAATATTGAAGGATTCTAGGGGTAAAATAATGAAAGATGCAGGAAGCATTAAAAGCAGATGGAAGGAATACACAGAGTCACTATACCAAAAAGAATTTGTTGACATTCAGCCATTTCAGGAGGTGCCATATGATCAAGAACCAATGGTACTGAAGGAAGAAGTCCAAGCTACGCTGAAGGCATTGTCGAAAAACAAGGCTCCAGGAATTGAAGGAATACCAGTTGAGATGTTTCAACAAATGGATGTAGCACTGCGGGTGCTCACTCGTCTATGCCAAGAAATTTGGAAGACAGCTACCTAGGCAACTGACTGGAAGAGATCCATATCTGTGTCCACTTCAAAGAAAGGGGTTCCAATGGAATGCAGAAATTATTGAACAATGTCATTAATATCACACACAAGTAAAATTTTAATGAAGATCATTCAGAAGTGGCTGCAGCAGTACATCCCCAGAGAACTGCCAGAAATTAAAGCCAGATTCTGAAGAGGATATGGAACGAGGGGTAGCATTGCTGATGTCAGACGGATCCTGGCTTAAAGCAGAGAATACCA
This sequence comes from Dugong dugon, assembly GCA_030035585.1. Classification (NCBI taxonomy): domain Eukaryota; kingdom Metazoa; phylum Chordata; class Mammalia; order Sirenia; family Dugongidae; genus Dugong; species Dugong dugon. The sequence continues at coordinate 175,862,992 of CM057483.1, read as the reverse complement.
GAAAGATGTTTACCTGTGTTTTACTGACTACGTTAAGGCATTCGACTGTGTGGATCATAATAAATTATGGATAACATTGCCAAGAATGGGAATTCCAGAACACTTAATTGTGCTCATGTGGAACCTGTACACAGATCAAGAGGCAGTCATTGGAACAGAACAAGGAGACACTACATGGTTTAAAGTCAGGAAAACGTAGCCCACACCCTCAACTGTGGGCAGCAGATCTGGCCCCATACCCCTGGCACTCGTGAATGGCATCTCCACACCCTGGAAGCGAGCTGATGAAGATCTGAGCCTTTGAAATCTAGAAGGCCATGGTAACACCTTTTGAGACCTAGCAGGCCATGGTTCCACCCTTTAAGACCTCAGAGGTTGTGGCCCTACCTTTTGAGACTGAGACAGCTCTGCTTCCCATGTTCTTGTCTCTTCAGCTTCTGCTTCCTGGTTTCTCGAACGTTTGGCCCCTCAGGCCTTTTAGGCCCACCCGGCCTCCACTATACTTGGGCAAGTGTTACAGAGCTCTTTTAGCTCTACCAATAAGTGCCCAGAAGCACCCCAATCCATCGGTAAGCCTCTGCCTGAAGGCAGTTGGCTCTCTTGCTCTGTGGGTTGGCTCCCAAGCTGTCTCGTGCTTGGTCTCCTGGTTCTACCGCTACCATTTCTCTGCCACTGCTTCTTACCATCTTCACCGTCTCCAGTGTTACAGCTCTCCTCACTTCCTACTGAGCCCTCACAGGAATTGTCTTTGATGTTCATCATTCCACCAACAGTCTCTTCGAGGCTATCTAAGTTTTCACTGTAAGGCACTTAAAAAATCTTCCAACCTCTACTCGTTACCTAATTCCAAACTCACCTCCACATTTTAAGATCTGTTAGAGCAGAACCCCACTCCCAGCACCAAATTCTGTCTTAGTTATCTAGCACTGCTATAACAGAAACACCACAAGCAGGTGGCTTTAACAAACAGAAAATTTACTCTCTCACAGCTTAGGAGGCAAGAAGTTCAAATTCAGGGCACCGGCTCTAGGGGAAGGCTTTCTCTGTCTGTCGGCTCTGGGGGAAGGTCCTTGACTCCTTTCAACATCTGTGGGCCTGGCATTCCTTGGAGATCTCCATGTGTCTTGGCATCTATCTTCCCCTGAGTTAGAAGGATTTCCACCCAGAGACCCCAGGTCCAAAGGATGTGCTCTGCTCCTGGCTCTTCTTTCTTGGTGGTAAGAGGTCCCCCTCTCTCTGCTGGCTTCTTTCTCTTTTTATTTGTTGTATGATAAAAGGTGATGCAGGCGGCTCCCCATGGAAAACCCCCTTACATCAGATCAGGGCTATAACCTGAGTAAGGGTATTGCATTGCACCCTAAGTTTGTTTAACATAACCTAATCTTGCCTCATTAAATTAACTGAGAACTCTCTCCTAATTGAGACCATAACAACAGGCGTAGAGTCTAGGATTTACAACACATCACAAAATGGAGGATGGTCAGATCACAAAATGGAGGACAACCACACAATACTGGGAATCATGGCCTAGCCACGTCGACACATATTTTTCAATCCATAACAACGGGCATATCGACATCGTCTCGTAGAGAGTCCGGTGGGTCCCCAAACCCAACCTGTAGTGATTACCCTAGTTCCAGAATGCATAATTGGAATAGACACCCTCTGCAACTAGTGGAACCCCCACCCTGGATTTCTGACAAGTGGAGTAAGGGGTACTATGGTAGAAAAAGCCAAGTGGAAGCCGTTAGAACTGCCCCTTCCTAGGAAAACAGTAAACCAAAAGCGATACCACATTCCTGGAGAGACTGACTGGTCATCACCATCTTTTTATTACAACAACCACATGTTATTTAAACAACACTGGCACACTGTAGAAGTATAACCGGTGCCTGAGGTTTCACTAACAACGGAGGCCCGCTGTATCCAGTAAGACCGAGCACCGCTGGATTGTGGACAGTGGTGTCTGCTATTCTGATAGTTCTCTATAAACTGCTGTACCTTTTCACAACGGCTCAAGGAAGGCAGAATGCATCAACTCCGCGTCTCCCAGCTGCAGAGTCTGCAACAGCTCCTGCAAGGTGGTGTGAACCTGGGCCAGTTTGCCTCTGTTGAGCGTCCCCTCACAATGGGCAGGGACTGGGTACTACACCCACTTCAGCGCCTTCAGCCCTGCTAGCTGCCGAAGCACGTTCATGAGGCCTGATGTGGAGATGACGTTTCCACCCAGGACCTGGTAGCGGAGGTGGGTGCAGCTGTGCACAGGGCTGGCAGGAGGGCTTTGAGGTGACATTCCTCCAACGTGCAGCTTCTGAAGGTCACGTGCTGCCAGAGACCTTGTGGAGCAGAACCACCAGGGGCCCGGGAACCACCTGAGACAAGTCATCGTTGGATGACGCCAACTCCTTCAGGCAGGCAGCGTGGACACTCGAGGACAAGTAGTAAGTCTGCACTCTCTGAGGGCCAGACCCTGCAGCGGCTCCTGCAGGTAACTGAGCAAGAGACGAAGCTTCTCCAAGGAAGGCTGGAAGATCAGGTGAAGCTTCTTGAGGTGGCCCAAGGGACTCAGCAGGGACAGGCAACTGTAGAAATCCATGGGAAGGTCACGGTTGTCCAGGAGTCTTCTCTGCTCTTCTGGGCTGAAGACCTGGCTTTGTTGTGGCTCCCAGGTGGTCAAACATGTGCCCTGCATGTCAGCACCTGTGCACCTGCAGATGGTCACAGTACCCTTCCACGATGACCAAGGTCCAACAGAACAGGTGCACGCAGCTGTGACTGTGGTGGACTCGCCCGAGTACGTAAGAGGCGAACCAAGATGGGTAGTACAACCCGTTGAACCTGCAGAAGCCAAGGTCTGCATGGATCTGCACGGGTTCTCCATCACACTGGGTGTGTCCCTCACAGCTGGGCATGCGCTGGCCGGCCTGTGGGTTTTCCATCACGTGAGTGATGACAGAGGGTGCTGGCAACGTCTCCAAGCCTTCCTCCCCAGGAGAGGACCCACGGTCATGGGTCAGATCTAGCACCTGCAACGTTGATCTCCCAGGGAGTGCAGCGCCAGCAGGAACAACTTCCCGCCCGTGCAGCACAGCTTCCAACAAGGGTTTCCACTGTTCTGTTAGGAACCATCCCAGATGGAGGCAGGGGAAGGGCCAGACCCTCACCATCTCCCCTACAACCTTTATGCATCTCCTGTCCAGGGCTGCCATGATGCCTGTCGGGTAGAGGCCGACAGGGTGCTCTTGCAGGACACATAGGGTTGGGTTTCCATCACTCAGCAAGCTCTGCATTGCAGGATCTGACAGGCTGAGAGGGACTTCTCTGCTCATCTCCACAGATTGTAGAGGTTGGTAATACCCAAGTCTGTGGGTCAGATATCAGGCTGGAGGCTTGCTTCTCCAGACTCACATAGCTGCAGGGTCTGACAGATCCAAGATCGGCAGGTAAGAGGGCAGTCTGCTGGCTCACAGGATGGGGAGGTTGAGAAATCCCAAGACTGGCAGGCAATAAGGCAAACAGCTGGCTCAAGTCCCAAGAACAGGAGGTCAGATGATGCAAGATGCAGGATCCAGAGCGAGCAAAAGCCAGTGAGCTTTGGCAGAATGTCCATGTATATTGGATGCAGACCACACCCTTGAGGTAACAGCCTTTCAACGGATCAGCTGTTCATAGCTGACCTCATCACGGAGATCATATACATCGGCTATATCAGATATATCAGATCTCATTGTGGAGGTGATTACATTATATCAGATCCCATCATGGAGAGAGATGATTACATTATATTGCATATCTTCTTGGAAGTGACTGCATCATTACATAGCTGCCAGCCTATATCATAACTGCCAAACCACTGAGAATCATGGCCCAGCCAGGTTGACATACAACCTTAACCATCACACTCTGTAAGAAAACAAAACATAATTCCAGCAAAGTTGCTTCCTAGTGGGGAAAGCACAAAAGGCAATGAAGACCGAGGTCCCAGTACAGTGGACATGGCAGGTCACCTAAGGAATCCATTGTTCTTCCTAACACATCTCTGATTCTGTCCAACTGTTCCCGGCTCCCCAACTCTGAGCCAGCCCCTTAAAGCCTCCACCCGCCCTCCAGGGTCAGTCCTTTGCCAGTGACGGTTCAGGAAGGGGCACGTAACCCAATACTGTGCAATAATATGGGAAGGAGTTCCCTGAGTGCGTGGCTTCTGGGGAAAGTTTTCTCCCTCCTAAGGCAAGAGTGGTGGCTCAGTGGTACAATCCTCGCCTTCCATGCAGGAGACCCGGGTTCGATTCCCGGCTGGTGCACCTCATGCGCAGCCACCACCCGTCTGTCAGTGGAGGCTTGTGTGTTGCTGTGATGCTGAGCAGGGTTCAGCAGAGCTTCCAGAGTAGGAGGAAAGGCCTGGCTATTGACTTCCAAAAATCAGCCAATGAAAACGCTATGAATCACAATGGTCCAATCCACAACCCATCATGGGGATGGAGCAGGACAGGGCAGCCATTCTCAGAGGGAGGCCCCTGGACACAGCAGGGTCATCTGGGACTTAGAGATACAGGTTCTCGGCTCCACCCCTTCAGACCCACTGAAGCAGAGATGCTGGCTGGGGCCCAGCAATCCGTGTTTAATACACTCTCCAGGGGATTCGGATGTGGGCTAAAGTTTGAGAACCGCTGTTGAAGAGGATGTGCTGAAGCCGGGATTTCAGTGAGTTCTGCTTCCCTCCATCCCTTGCCATAAAAACATCCATAGACAACAAAGCTGACATCAGAGGACCTTGTTAGACAGCAAGACACCTCTGGTGGTGCAGATGGTAAACCAGCTCGGCTGCTAACTGAAAGGTTGAAGGCTCAAGCCCACCTAGAGGCACCTCAGAAGAAAGTCCTGGTGATCTCCTTCCGAAAAACCAGCAATGGAAAACCCCGTAGAGCACAGTTCTACTCTAATGTATGGGTTTGCCGTGAGTCAGAATCAACTCAATGGCAACTGGTTTTGGATTCCCTTCTCTCCCTCTCTCCCTCTCCCTCTCTCTCTCTCTCTCTCCCTCTCTCTCCCTCTCTCTCTCTCTCTGTCTCTCCCTCTCTCTGTCTCTCCGTCTCTCCCTCTCTCTCTATCTCCATCATAGGCAATTGCTAGCCTTATTCCCGCCCTTGTTCCACATTATCCTACCCAAGTCTGACTCTTACCAGAAGCATTAAAATCGCCCCTTTAACTATTTAATGGAGCTAATTGAAATAACTTTGAAAACTGACCCACTTAGGGGCTTATGCGGAGCTCTAAAAATAAGCCAACACCCATTATGCACAGTGCCGATGGCACCACCAACCCTGGGTCAGCTCCTTGTTGATTTGGGGCAATAATCTGTGCTTATTAAACTCACCGGTTGGAAAACAAAATAGCAACAAACCTCTCAAAATAGCCTCACTGTGGTGGGAAGCTTGGGGTTAGCGATAGTTCATGAACCGCAGGGGGTCATTCCACCTGTTTCAATGCGTTGTTGATTTAATCGGGCACTTTTGCATGTAAGAGACGGTACCTCAACTTGGGAGTCCCTGGGTGGCTCAAACTCTAAGCATTCCACTGCTAACTGAAAGGTTGGACGTGGAGTCCACCCAGAGGTGCCTCAGAAGAAAGGCCTGGTGATCTACTTCTGAAAAATCAGCCATTGAAAACCCAATCGAGCACAGTTCTTCTCTGGCACATGTGGGGTCACTATGAGTGAGAGTGGATTTGACAGCCACTGGGACCTTATTATCTAGACAGCTAGGGACACCAGCAAGTGGGTACATCCACAGGCTAAACCACGACAAAGCCGGGGACAAACCGTTTATGGACAGAAGACCCAAGCTCACAACTGCACAAGCAAACAATTCCACAAGCCGGCCAACTCTGATAATCGGCAGACACCTGATGTTTGGCACCCTGTGGTTTTCAGCATTGTGGGCTGTTGTTGCTGTTGTTAGGTGCTGTGGAGTCCTTGACAACTCACGGTGCCCCATGCACAACAGAACCAAACATTGCCCGCTCCTGCACCATCCTCACGATCCTTGGTCTGCTCGAGTCCACTGTTGAGGCCGCTGTGTATTCTGAGTGCCTTCCAGACTGGGGACTCATCTTCCAGCACTGTATCGGGGAATGTTCTGTTGTGATCTGTAGGGTTTTCATTGGCTGATTTTTGGAAGTAGATTGCCAGGCCGGCCTTTCTTCCTAGTCTCTCTGGGTCTGGAAGCTCTGTTGGAACCCATGGTGGCATTGTGTAGACGTGTTTGAAGGTGAGTTCTATCTTCTACTGACATTTTCCAGGTACTATTTTCGTCTACACATTTGCCTCCGTGGACTTGCTTGCTGCATTTCAGGGTCAGTGACCTGAACTTTCAGAAGCAACTCCAAATGCACGGAGCTGACTCCCAAGATTTGAGAGCACCAAGTGGGATCCCAGACCTGCTACATTAGAATAGTGGGGTCCTGTCTGTCAGTTTGCCCTACTCTGGAGGTCTGCGTGTTCTGGGATTCTGGAAGCTACGCCACCGGTATTTTAAATACCAGCAGGGTTACCCACGGTGGACAGGTTTCAGCAGAGCTTCCAGATGAAGAGAGACTAGGAAGGAAGGCCTGGTGATCTACTTCGGAAAATCAGCCAATGAAAATCCTATGGATCACAATAGAACATTGTCCGATATAGTGCTGGAAGCTATGCCCCCGGTATTTTAAATACCAGTAGGGTCACCCACGGTGGACAGGTTTCAGTGGAGCTTCCGGACTAAGATAGACTAGGAAGAAAGGCCTGGAGATCTAAGGTCCAAAAATCAGCCAATGAAAATCCTATGAATCACAGCAGAGCATCGCCTGACTTGCTTGCTTTGGACACGTCATCAGGAGGGATCAATTGCTGGAGGAGGACATCGTGTTTGGTGAAGCAAAGGGCGAGCAAGGACGAGGGAGACCCTCGGGGAAATGGACTGGCACCAGAGCAGCAACACTGGGCTCCACCATGCTGTGATTATGAGGATGACGCAGGACCGGGTAATGTTCTGCCACAGGTACGGGGATGGATTACCCAATAAGCACGGTACGCATGGGCTCACTTGTGCTTACTTACTAATCTGTAGTGTGTAATTTCACCTGGGTTTCAGCACGTCAAAGACGTGGTAAAACCCACATGAAATTGTGCAGTACAGATTAGTAAGTAAGCATAAGTAAAGTCGTGCGTACCTTGCTTACTGTAAGCCGGCACATTCCATGCTCACTGGATAACCCACCTGTGGGTTAGCACTGACACGTATTTTTGGGGACACGCTGGATCCACAGCAGACAGTTCAGACCGACTCCCTGAGCACCTTTGACTGTTCACCTCACACGGCTCTCTCCCAGGGCTCACTTCTGGTTGATTCCAATTACCTGGTGCACAGAGCTGCTCAGTGATCAATCCGATCCATCAAGCTATGGATCCGGCTTGATTTTGCAGCAGTGGGCACTGTCTGGGCACGCTGACCCCTCATTTCCTTTTGCTGTACTTTCTTGGTGCTGCAGTAAATGAAATATAAGCGGGTGACTTTAATGAACAGAAAGGTATTTTGTTCCCAGTTCAGGAGGCTAGAAGTCCAAATTCAGGGTGCTGGCTCTAGGGGAAGGCTCTCTCTCTCTCTGTCAGCCCTGCGGGAAGGTCCTTGTCTGTTCAGCTTCTGTTCCTGGGTTCCCTGGTGATCTCCGCCTGGCATCTATCTTTCCCCATCTGTGCTTCTGTGCTTAATCTGCTCCTTTTATATCTCAGAAGTGATTGGTTTAAGGCCCACTCTACACTGACAAAAAGGAGCCCTGGTGGCACAGTGGTTAAGCGCTTGGCTGCTAACCAAAAGGTCAGCGTTTTGAACCTACCACCTGCTTCTTGGAAACCCTATGGGGCAGTTCTACTCTGTCCTTAGGGTCCCTACGAGTCGCAATGGACTGGACGGCATGGGTTTGGCTACACTGATATGGCCTCATTAGCGTAACAAAGAAAACCCTATTGCCAAATGGGATCACATCCACAGGTATAAGGGTTAGCATTCTAACACATATTTTGGGGGGTACACAATTCAGTGGATGACACAGGGGGTCTCACTACATGCTTTATAAACAACTCTTGGGGGGCCCATGTTGCCCTTGGTGGACTTTGATCTGTGATGAATCCCAAGCTCCAATTCTCTCCTGTCAGCTACAGGGCAGAGCTTCCCTACGGCAGCAGCCTTACGAGGGGGCTCTGGGGACACTAGCCATCAAGACCTTTTCATTACAATGACTGCTGTTAAAATCATCGAATTAATGTTGAATGCTCCAGCAGCCTTCCCCCAACGGATGCCTTAGGGAAAGGCAGTTATTTTGGTTGGTGTAATAAGAGAGTAAGATGTATTCCAGTGGCAGATTGCGGCCTGCTGACCTCGGGGATCTGCTAGGATCCTCAGGCCGGGAGAAAGGGTCTCTGAGTCTCCTAGTGCTCCTGTAACAGAAACACCACAAACAGAAATTTATTCTCTCACAGTTCAGGAGGCTAGAAGTCCATATACAGGAGGCCGGCTCTATGGGAAGGCTCTCTCTTTCTGTTGGCTCTGGGGGAAGGTCCTTGTCTCTTTCCAGCTTCTGTTCCTGGGTTCCTTGGTTCCTTGGTGAGCTCCACATGGTATCTATCTTTCCCCATCTGTGCTTCTGTGGTTAATCTGCTCCTTTTATACCTCAAAAGTGATTGGCTTAACACACCCTCTACATTGTTATGACCTCATTAATATAACAGAGAAAACCCTATTCCCAAATGGGATCACAGATTTGTTGTTGTGTGCCGTCGAGTCCATTCCAACTCACAGTGACCCTAGAGGACAGAGTAGAACTGCCCCATAGGGTTTCCAAGGAGCAGTTGGTGGATTCCAACTACTGACCTTCTGATCAGCAGCCATAGCTCTTAACCACTGTGCCACCAGGGCTACCTTATAAGGGTGAGGATTTACAACACTTATTTTGGGGGACACGATTCAATCCATAAAAAGGGGGTTCACCAGACTCAAGTGGACAGTTGAAGCCCAGTGACAGTCATCTGCAGAGACTCCCCATCACTGAGGATAATACATCAGTGACGGAAATTCAGGCTGTGCCTACAACACATGGAAGTTCCCCAAGGTGGTCCCGTGTACACTGACCAGGTCTGCAGAGAGCCCAGAGGGGTTGCCAACACTTTGTGAACAATAATCCAGGAAGCTTTTCTAAAATATAATTTATTTTAGTTTTTTTGGTGAAAATATACTGTATGGTAGCTGGGCACCATCTAGCTGTACTGGACTCAGTCTGGTGGAGGCCATGGTAGTTGTGGTCCATTAGCCCTTTGCACTAATCTTTCCCTTGTGTCTTGTTTTCTTCATTCTCCCGTGCTCCCAAAGGGGAGAGACCAGTGGAGCATCTCAGATGGCTGCTCACAGGCTTTTAAGACCCGAGACGCTACTCACCAAGGTAGAATGTAGAACATTGTCTTTATTAACCGTGTTATGCTACCTCACGACAGGTCAATACTCTCCCTTCTCGACCTTGGGTTCCCTATTACCAGCTTTCCTGTCCCTTCCTGCCTTCTCGTCCTTGCCCCGGGCTGCTGTGCTACTTTAGTCTCGTTTTGTTTTATGGGCCTGTCTAATCTTTGGCTGAAGGATGAACCTCAGGGGGGACTTCAGTACTGAGCTGAAAGAGTGTCCGGGGGCCATCGTCTGGGGGTTTCTCCAGTCTCTGTCAGGCCAGTAAGTCTGGTCTTTTTATGTGAGTTAGAATTTTGTTCTACATCCTTCTCCACCTCTGTCCGAGACCCTCTATTGTGATCCCTGTCAGAGCAGTCAGTGGTGGTATCCAGGCACCATCTAGCTGTACTGGACTCAGTCTAGTGGAGGCTGTGGTAGTTGTGGTCCATTAGTCCTTTGGACTAATCTTTCCCTTATGTCTTTGGTTTTCTTTATTCTGCCTTGCTCCCGAAGGAGTGAGACCAGTGGAGTATCTTAGATGGTCGCTCACAGGCTTTTAAGACCCCAGACGCTATTCACCAAGGTAGAATGTAGAACATTGTCTTTATAAACTCTGTTATGCCAATTGAGCTAGATGTTCCCTGAGACCCCACAGCCCTCCGCCCAGCAATTCGGTCCCTCAGGGAGTCTGGGACTCTGATATTTTGGAAAACCTTGTTGTCTGGGGAAACCAGTAGAAAAACCACTGAAGCAATTGTGGTACCTCGAGGGATGGATCCCATGATGACAGACTGTGCCTGTGTTTGGGGAAAAATACTTTAGTGAACATTTTGTATGTGCAAGAATAAAGCAAGGGCAATGTTATGGAATTGGGCAAAGCTGCTAAAAAGTAGCTACCTTTTAAAACATGGTTAATGAGATTGCATTTCTACAAATTGTGTTCTTTTAGGAAACCAAGAGCAAAAACGACAACGGGGCATTTTATTGTTTTTCTTCTTGGAGTTTGAGGTCCTCCATTCTAAGAAACATGGTGTGGACAGGGAAAGAGATTAAAAATACTACCTGCCGTCGAGTCAGCTCCAACTCATGGCGCCCCCATGTGTGTCAGAGAAGAACTGTGCTCCATGGAGTATTCAATGACTGATTTTTCAGAAGTGGATCACCAGGACTTTCTTCCAAGGCACCTCTGGGTGGACTTGAGCCTCCAGCCTTTTGGTTAGTGGCTGAGCACTTAACCATTTGCACCAAGCAGGAATTCCTCTAGATGCATAGTAACTGCCTGTCAATAGCTATAGTGGAAGTTAGTATGCATTCCCTATGGAGCCCTGGTGGCGCAGTGGTTAAACGCTTGACTGCTAACCGAAAGGTCAGCAGTTCAAACCCACCAGCCGCTCCGTAAGAGAAAGATGAGGCAGTCTGCCTTGGTAAACATTACAGCCTTGAAAACCCGATGGAACGGTTCTACCCTGTCCTATAGGGTCACTGTGAGTCAGAATCAACTCCATGGCAATGGTTTTTTTTTTTTTTTTTTTTGTATATTATATATCTAGTTACTATATATATATGTATATAGACAGACAGAAAAATAGATAGCTATTTTTTTATATAAGGAGCCCTGGTGGAGCAGTGGTTAAAGTTCTCGGCTGCTAATCAAAAGGTTGGTAGCTCGAACCTACCAGCCGCTCCGCAGGAGAAAGATGTAGCAGTCTGCTTCTGTAAAGATTTACAGCCTTGGAAACCCTATGGGGCAGTTCTACTCTGTCCTGCAGGGTCACTATGAGGCAGAACTGACTTGATGACAACTTTTTTTTGGGGAGGGTTTATATATATATATATATACATGTATACATACACACACGTATATATATGTATATATATACATACATGGAGCCCTGGTGGTGCAGTGGTTAAGAACTCAGCTGCTAACCAAAAGGTCGGCTGTTCAAATCCATCAGCAGCTCCTTGGAAACTGGGGGGCAATTCTACTCTGCCCTGTAGGGATTTTATGAGTTGCATTCAACTTGATGGCAAGGGGTTGTTTTTTCAATACACACACACCCATATATATATGGGTGTGTATATATATGCGCACACACAATATGTAAATATGTGTATATATATGTACATATATATATATATATATATATATATATATATATATAAAACAAAGCAGTTGCCGTGGAGTTTGCCTTGACACATGGCGACCCCATGTATGTCAGAGTAGAAATGTGCTCCATAGAGTTTACAGTGACTGATTTTTTTCGGAGGTGGATCACCAGGCCTTGGTTCTGAGGCGCCTCTGGGTGGACTCGAACCTCCAACCCTTTGGTGAGCAGCTGAGTGCTTAACCGTTTGCCCCAGCCAGGAACTCTCTGTTGGGTGCACACCTTCATTATTGCTGTTCAAGGACCAAGAACCCTAACGTGCCCTATTTGGAACCATCACAGAATGAAGAAAATGGATCAGCTGAAACACAAAGTTGGGTTTGACCTGCATGCTCACTATCCACCCTGGACTGTTGTCATTTCATTAAATGGAGTCAATTCTTAAATGGGCTGTGATAGTCCTAAAGGGCACAGTGAGGGCAAATCTGAGCACACTGACGGAACACAGCTGCAGTGCGAGCATTGGGGGAACATGACTCGGGGTTCTATTTGAGCTTCCCAGGGGGGGAAAATAATAGGACAACATGACAAGGTGGAGACTTTGTGGGTCCCAGAATGACTCTGCAGTTGCTGGACAAAGAGGGAGACAAGAGGCTCCTTTTGAGATTACGTGAAGTGCTTTGCAGGAGAGAAAATTTGTCTTAAAAGAAGCATCTCCCTCTGGGGTGCTGCTTGAAAAACTCTGGGGTGCTGCTCAACATCGCCGGGTTGTGTTTCCATCTGGTTGCTGAAAAAAGCATGCCAAGTGGCGAGATTGAAGGTGGCTGTGAGAAATGGAGATACTCAAGCAAACGTGGTTTAGTACTTGGCATGTGGAGGGAGCGGGTGCTGGTAGGGAATGGTCTGTTGTGACCTTAGAAGGTGGGTGTTGGAGAAGGTTCCAGAACCACAAGGTGGGAGGAGGAAACAACAGCTAATTCCCAGGAGTCATCAGGTAAACACCCTTAAGGGCAGCAGGACTGAGTCTAACGGAGCAGCAACGGATCCCGCCCTCCTTCCCTCCTTCTCTACCTCCTTCCCTCCCTCTTTCCTTCCTTCCCTCCCTCCTTCCTTCTTCCCTCCCTCCCTCCCTCCTCCCTTCTTTCTTTCTTATCTCAACAAATGTTTAGGGACTGATTTCCCCTCTGCCTCCTTCTTGCTCTTAGAGGCAGCATAAAAAAAAGTTAAATAAACTTCCCTGAATAGTAGTTACCTGAACACGAGATCCTTAGACTGCCTCATATTTCCAGGACGTTGTTTGCCTCAGCTGTGTAGATGCGTCCTAAGAGGTCACTGAAATTGATTTACCAAGAATTCCTTCAACCAAGCCCCAGAACATCCATGTAAACCAATTCAGAATGAACTATCCTGTGTTCGGTACGTGATCTCTTATAAACAAAAGTGGCTGGGCATCAAATTCTGGCTTATGGTAAAACCCAGAGTTACACTTTTCAGAACAGATGTTGCTTCTGCCTTACAGCCAGGAAAAAAACAAAAAAACTTACGCTTTGGAAAAATCACTTTTATTCACATTCTACAAAGAGAAATCACTCTTTACACCACAGACTGACCAAGGATAACAAAGGGCAAGCTAGGCTTTTGGAAATGATTGTTGGTGATAAAGGTTATATTATACCCAGCTGTACTATCCTTGGGGCTCTGGCGGTGCAGCAGTTAATCGTTCTGCTGCTAACCAAAAGGTCAGCAGTTCAAACCCACCAGCTGCTCTTTGAAAAATCTATGGGGCAGTTCTACTCTGTCCTATAGGGTTGCTCTGAGTTGGAATCGACTTGGCGGCAACACGTTTTTTGGTACTGTCCTTGGCATGTGGTGTCCTGGTTGCTGTTGCCCGGCTGGTGGGAAAGCAGGAGTGAAGCCAACGATTCTCTGTCAGGGTCTGGAGGTTGGGAACATCACTGAAACTCATGCTTCTTGGTTGCATGCACACTCCTAGCTTCAAGGGAGGCTGGCAGACAGCATTGGGTGGGGAGACTCTGCAAACACCCAAAACCCAAAAGGAAGGAGAGAGCCAGTGGAGACCGAGGACAATCAGGTGATTAATTCCTGGATTGAGTAACCTGCCAATATTTTAGTTTGTTTTGTTGTTAGTTGGCTCCAACTCATGGCAACCTTATGTACAACAGAAGGATACACTGCCCAGTCCTGCTCAATCTTCACCATCCTTGGTATGTTTGAGCCTATTGTTGCAGCCACTGAGTCAATCCATCTCATCGGGGGTCTCCCTCATTTTCACTGATTCTCTACCAAGCATAATGTCGTTTTCTAGCAATTAGTCTTTCCCAGTGATGTGTCCTCATTTCTAAGAAGCATTGTGGTTGTATTTCTTCCAAGACCGATGTTTTCATTCTTCTGGTCGTTCACAGTGTATATTCAGTAATGGTGTTTTCAGTCACCTCATGTTCATGCGACAGCTGGGCAATGAAAAAGAAAGAAGAAACGTTGAGCCTTAACGTCTGTGATTTGATTTGTTTGGCTTCCTGGTCTTTGGTCCGCTCAAGTCTGTTGTTGTGGCTACGGTGTGTTTTGAGCACCTTCCAGCCTAGAGGGCTCACCTTCCAGCTCTATATCAGACAGTCTTCTGTTGTGATCCATGGGGTTTTCATTGGTTGATTTTCAGAAGTAGATCACCAGGCCTTTCTTCCTAGTCTGTCTTAGCCTGAAAACTCTGCTGAAACCTGTCTACCATGGGTGGACTCTGCTGGGAATTGAAATACTGGTGATACAGCATCCAGCATCACAGCAACATGTAAGGAAGGCATTGGAGACCGAGGACAATTAGGTGATTAATTCCCGGATTGTGTGAATGTGCCAATATTTTGGTTTAGTTTTGCCTTTTCTCAAGCTTTCTCACTAACGGTTACCCATCTGTAGCTCGTATTATTGAGTTTGCTTTGATTTTAAGGAGAGTTGCTTTTTTTCCTTGATGAGTCAAAAACAAATAGAGTTTCTGATTAGAAGAAGGCTCTGGATTTTGGATTTAAAGCCGCATAAACTGTATATCCACAGCTGCAAGGAAGGTGAGGATAAGCTTGCAAAAAACCTCCGTGCATGAAGCAAAGGTGGCCCGTGCCAGCATCTGACTTGCAGATTCCAGCTCTGTGCAAACACATTGTTTTCTGACTGCCTTCTTAGAGCGGCCCAACACTGCTATATCGAGATTATAAAATTATGAAAAGCTTTAAAATCAACAGTCTCTGTTGACTCAATATGATTTCAGTTTCGCCTGTGCCCCCAGCTGGTGCATGAGTTTTATATTACAACATCACATTTAATTTCTTCATTTTGATGTTCTAAGTAAAACAGACACGCACAGAGAAATTATCACGGCAGAGCGTTCTCAGTAAAGCAGGAACATTACGAGAAGGTCCTTTCAGCCTCCGGTCACAATGCCTGGTTTGACATCTTAACTCCTGTGACACCGTCTGGGGCAAGCAAGTCGTGGGTCAGGCAAAGGTGATTTCACAGGATTGGGATGTGGGGAAAAGGAAGCATATCCACTTTTCCCACAGTTGAGCGTGGGAAGCAACAATATGTTAAGAAATGTTAAATATTTATAAGATAGCTTTCCAAGTATTTTAAGGGCCCACCAAGGGGATTGGATAGCTTGCTAATGATGTAAATGAGGTGCAAGGCACCCTTGTGAGTGTGGGACCATGCAAATAAGGTGTATGAAACCCTAACAAGGGGATTGGTAAATTTTGCCATCCTGCTAAGCTTAAAGGGAGACGTGAAGAGAGAGAGAGGAGCCGGAACACAGAAAGACAGCGAGAGACGGGGGCACAGCGGTAGCAAAAGCAATAGTGGCAAGAAATGACTGAGGCCAGGCTTGCTGACCGTGGAGCTAAGAGCCGTAATACTTGCTCGAGGTGGCCCCCAGAAGGGCCCGGTGGCAGAGAGCAAGGAGAAGCTGTCTTGATCAACAACTGTATCCTGAGTTGTTCCTGTGACTTCTGAGTTGTTCCTGAAGCTGAGTTGTGCCCTCTTAAAAAAAAAAAAAAAAAAAAGCCCATTGCCGTGGAGTCGATTCCAACTCATAGCGACTCCTGTTGCTGTTGTTATGTGCATTCAAGTCAGTTTTGACTCATAGCGACCCTACGTACAACAGAAGGAAATACTGCCCCGTCCTGCGCCAACCTCACAATCGTTGTTATGCTTGAGCCCATTGTTGCAGCCACTGTGTCAATTTATCTTGTTGAGGGTCTTCCTCTTTTTCACTGACCAGAGTGTCCTTCCTGATAACCAAAAGGTCAGCAGTTTGACTCCACCAGCTGCTCCTTAGAAACCCTATGGAGCGGTTCTACTCTGTCCTATAGGGTTGCTATGAGTTGGAATTGACTTGACGGCAACAGGTTTAAGAGGCCAGAAGAACAAACAAATCTGTCTTGGGAGAAGTACAACCAGAATGCTCCTTAGAAGCAAGGATGGAAAGATTACCTCTCACATACTTTGGACATGTTGTCAGGAGGGGTCAATCCCTGGAGAAGGAAGGACATCATGCTTGGTAAAGTAGAGGGTCAGTGAAAGAAAGGAAGACCCTCAACGAGATGGATTGACACAGTGGCTGCAACCATGGGCTTAAGCATAACAATGATTGTGAGGATGGCGCAGGACCAGGCAATGTTTCATTCTGTGGTGCATGGGGTCACTGTGAGTCAGAACAGACTTGAGGGCACCTGACAGCAACACCCATGATATAAACGGAGCAGACAGAAGAGATGGGGTGGCCCAGATCAGATGATGGGAGGGACCATGGAGAAGACAATCTCATGACCCCTCGTGGTTCTCTTTGGTGACAGAGCCCACTCTGTGGCCCTTGGAGTTTGCATCCCAGCTGTGAGGTCACACGGAAGGGCTTTGGCTGGGACCTGCCCACTGACCCAGGAACTGGGTGGACAGAGGCCACCAGGACCGACAGGACAAGGAGGAAAAGCACCACCTACAGCAGCAGTAGGCCTCCCTAAGACGTTCTCCTCTGCAGTTGTTCCTGTGGCAACTCAAGATGGCGGAACGACCAGCCCTGCAAGGACCATAATCTCTCAGGAATTACCTGGACTTGGAAAAGGCATTTCTGATCGAGAGAGATGCTGAGAGCAGCATTGGCCTCGTTGTTAGCTGCTGAACGGTTGTGTGCTGGAACATGTTAGACCAGACTCAGAAGACGGCATCAAGAAGGTTATTGGGTTGTGCCAACTGGTGTGGATACGCTCAGATGGTCATGAGCATGAGTCTCTCAAGACAGCAGCTCCCGGGACAGTCGGCTCCCTGCGTGCTCCCAGCTTAATTTAACCACCCCCCCAGGGGGCTGTCAGAATGGCTGTCCCTGGAGGTTCAGGGAAGGCATGAGAAACCATCTGCCCCATCCCTTGGGTGCTAGTAACCTGAAACTGTTCATCTGCCACCTTTCAAACCAGGCTGAAAAGTGCTACTTCCCTCAGGATGTACAATTAAGTGAGGATAAGAGAAAATAAATCCACAAACAGATGGATTTTTGAACACTGTTCCCAAAGGTTTCAAACTCAGGTAGGAAATGTCTTCACATGTCGTTGTTGTTAGGTGTCATCAAGAGAGTTCCAACTCATAGCGACCCCATGTAGGACAGAATGAAACTCTGCCTGCTCCTGCGCCAGCCTCACAATCATTGTTATGCTTGAACCCATTGCTGCAGCCACTGTGTCAATCCATCTCCTTGAGGGTCTTCCTCTTTCCTGATGACCCTCTTTTTACCAAGCATGACGTCCTTCTCCAGGGACTGGTCCCTCCTGATAACGTGTCCAAAGTATGTGAGACATAGTCTCACCATCCTTGCTTCCAAGGAGCATTCTGGCTGTATTTCTTCCAAGACAGATTTGTTCACTCTTCTGGCAGTCCATGCTGTATTCAATATTCTTTGCCAACACCACAATTCAAAGGCATCAATTCTTCTTCGGTCTTCTTTATTCATTGTCCAGCTTTCGCATAGGGAATTATCTTTACGGTGGGAGAAAGATGTGACACTCTGTTTCTGTAAAGATTTACAGCTTGGAAAGCCCTGTGGGGCAGTTCTGTCATACAGGGTGGCTGTGAGTTGGAAAAAAGAGCCCTGGTAGCACAGTGGTTAGGCACGCGGCTGCTGACCTAAAGGTTGGCAGTTCAACCCACCAGCCACTCCGTGCGAAAGAGATGTGGCAGTCTGCTTCCGCAAAGGTTACAACCTTGAAAACCCTATGGGGCAATTCTACTCTGTCCTGTAGGGTCACTATGAGTCGGAATCTACTTGACAGCAATGGGCTTGGTTTTGGGGTTTTTAATCTTTACAGAAGCAGACTGCCTGCCACATCTTTCTCCTATGAAGTGGCCAGTGGATTTGAACCACCAACCTTTTGGTTAGCAGCCAAGAACTTTAACCAGTGTGCCACCAGGGCTCCTGCTTCATATGTGTACATAGCCGTAAAAATATACTCTCAAATAGACTTCACAAACACTCCACGGAGAGGACAAGGCACTCTTTTACATACCGACTGGACGTCCCCAATGATAACTCACAATCCTCTTGCTGCACGTGCACCTTTCACCATGATTCCCATACTTTCCAACTGCCTATTTGAAAAATTGCATTTTTCATCTGCTGAACAGGAAAACAAAAAGACTACATTTGCCGTAACGTCCATTTACATGCGGCAAATTTCAGGCATTCATTTCCCCTTAAAGGATGACAGTTTTCTGACTGTAGATTCAGTTCTCTTCCAAAACAACATTTTTTTCCTACAGAAGCCAAACTTGCAGTAATTAAAACCAAACAAGCGGCTTGATTTAGAGGCTGATGCGAAGCTGTGTACACAGCTCAGTGTGTTTGTTTTGACTTTTCTAGATATCCACATGAAAAGATGAAAAGTTTCCAAAATAAATGCAGTGAGTGAATTGGTAATTAAAGCTCTGAAGGAATGATTTTTGTCCCTGAAGAGGTGAGACCTAAATGCCTGAAAAGAACCCAATTACAGATGTATTCAGACACATTAGTTCTGTAAATGCAGAAATCTCTGTTTTGTAATGCCTCTGTCTCTTAGGCTGGGTTCTCTAGAGAAGCAAAACCAGTGAAGCATATATATAGAGAGAGAGAGAGAAAGAGAGAGAGAGAGAGATTTATATCAAGGAAATGGCTCACGTGGTTGTAGAGGCTGGAAACTCCCAAGTCCATGGGTCAGGTGTCAGGCTGGAGGCTTCTCCTGACTCACGTAGCTGCAGAGGCTGACAAATCCCAAGATCAGCAGATAAGACAGCAGACTGCTGGCTCAAGCCCCAAGAACTGAAGGTCAGATGATGACAAGCTAGATGCAGGATCCTAGAGCAGAGCAAAAGCTTTTGCCAGAAAGTCCATGTTTATTGGATGCAGGCCACACCCCTGATGACACTCTCTTTCAGCTGATTGGCTACTCATAGTAGGTGCCATCATGGAGGTGATTACATTGTATCAGATCTCATCATGGAGATGGTTACATTGTATCAGATCTCATCATGGAGGTGATTACATTGTATCAGATCTCATCATGGAGATGGTTACATTATATCAGATCTCATCATGGAGGTGATTACATTGTATCAGATCTCATCATGGAGGTGATTACATTATATCAGATCTCATCATGGAGGTGATTACATTATATCAGATCTCATCATGGACGTGATTACATTATATCAGATCTCATCAACAATAACATAGAT
The DNA here is from genome assembly GCA_030035585.1 of Dugong dugon. Taxonomy (NCBI): domain Eukaryota; kingdom Metazoa; phylum Chordata; class Mammalia; order Sirenia; family Dugongidae; genus Dugong; species Dugong dugon. The sequence continues at coordinate 175,843,665 of CM057483.1, read as the reverse complement.
CAAAATCCAAGGCAAACATCTAAGATACTGCACCAGTCTCACCCCTTCCGGAGCAAGGGAGAATGAAGAAAACCAAAGACACAAGGGAAAGATTATTCCAAAGGACTAATGGACCACAAGTACCACGGCCTCCACCAGACTGAGTCCAGTACAACTAGATGTTGTCCGGCTACCACCACTGACTGCTCTGACAGGGATCACAATAGACTATCCCAGACAGAACTGGAGAAAAATGTAGAACAAAATTCTAACTCACAAAAAAAGACCAGACTTATTGGCCTGACAGAGACTGGAGAAACCCCGAGAGTACAGCATCTCGTACTTTGGACGTGCTATCAGGAGGGACCAGTCCCTGGAGGACAACGTTATGCTTGGTAAAGTAGAGGGTCAGCGAAGAAGAGGAAGACCCTCAATGAGACGGGTTGACACAGTGGCTGCAACCATGGGCTCAAGCATGACAACGATCCTGAGGATGGCACAGGACTGGGCAGTGTTTTGTTCTGTTGTACGCAGGGTCGCTGAGTCTTGACAGCACCTAACAACAAGAACAACAATTCTAGCTGAATGTTGCTTAGAAATATCTTAGAGGATGCATGCACAGGAAAATTTTTCTCTAACTCAACTTTATTATCCGAGAATAGCTGAAAATCCACCCTGTTGTCCGCACACATAACAATGTGATTGTAAAGGTCAAGTGCAAAAATGCAAGAGGAAGGCAACGTCCCTCACTTTGCAACTGAGTAATCGGCTTGTCAGGCACACTTCTTGCCCAAGGACCCTTGGATATCCTTGAAAAGTCAACAAGCAAATGATATGAAAAAAAGCCTCCTGCTCGGGTGGAGTATTTATCCGGTTTGTCCGGATACACAAAGTTGAGCTCATGGTGGCACACCGACCCTCTTCATATGTGATAATTGAAAATATCGACCTGGGGCATGAGACTTCCCTTTTATTTTGAGTCCAGGGAAGCGATTAATAAATTTTAAGAACCTACTACTTACTGGAAATGAACAAATATGACTTGCATGTTAAATAGTGTCAGCTTGGGGTTTCATACCAGGCTTGTCACTCATTAAAAAGAAATACACAGAACAAAACCAAAAGCATTTCAGAGCTGAAAAAAAAAATAACTACATTTCTGAACGTAACGTAAAATAACCAATGCATTTGGCAGCTCTGTTACGACTTTGAAAAGGTTGACAAAGCAAATTGGATGCCTCTAGAAACCGTATAAGAGAAAGAGTTTTATTATATCCATACCATAACGTTTTACTGAGGATAGTCTGTGTTACAGTATACACTAATTTCTCTTTAGAACAATAAAAATCAGAGTCTATAGAGTGGACACTCAAATACAGGATCCCATGGAAACTTGCAAACGGCAGAAAAAGGCAAAAGTGCTTTATGGATTTATGGTACATTAGACCTTCTGCTCCTTTCTCTTTAGGCCAAGGGAGTTTTCTTTTCTCTTTTAAAACAGTTTCATTTCTGTTTTGGTATTTTTACCTGCCTGGTGGCACAGTGGTTACGTGCTAGGCTGCTAACCAGAAGGTCGGCAGTTCAAATCCACCAGCCACTCCTTGGAAACCAACCCTATCGGGGCAGTTGTACTCTGTCCTACAGGGTTGCTATGAGTAGGAATCGATGCAATGCGTTTGGTTGGGTTGGGTTTTATTATAACACATAATTATGTCATATTACACGTTACAGTATATATTATGTTATGTTATTATGTTATATTACACGTTACAGTATATATTATGTTATGTTATATTATGGGGTCACCATAAGTCAGGATCTACTTGATGACAACTAACAACAACAAGGTTATATTATAATCATTATTGTATAATAAGGAGCCCTGGTGGCGCAATGGTTGAGTGCTCAGCTGCTAACCGAAAGGTCGCAGTTCAAATCCACCAACAGCTACTCGGGAGAAAGATGTGGCAGTCTGCTTCCGTAAAGATTTACAGCCTTGGAAACCTTCTGGGGCAGAGTGACTCTACCCCCAGAGTAGAACTGCCCCCATAAGGTTTCCAGGGAGCAGCTGGTGGATTTGAACTGCCGACCTTTTGGTTAGCAACTACTTCTGAAAATCAGCCATGAGAACCTCGTGGATCACAACAGAACACTGTCCAATACAGAGCTGGAAGATGAGCCCACTAGCTTGGAAGGCACTCATAATAGACAGTGGCCGCAATGATGGGCTCGAGCAGACCAGCACTCAGGAAGGTGTCGCAGGACCAGGCAGCGTTTGGCTGTCCACGGGGTCGCTGTGAGTTGGAGCCAACTTGACCACAATTGACACCAACAGCAAAGCAGAGAATGTTACGACGGAGTGGCCCTATTTCACTGTTTTGGAGAAAAATCACAAACATTATAAGTACGATTCAGGCTGGTATTCTGGAGTCAGGGACAACAGCAGACCCCAGCAAGTGAGAAGCAGAGGGTCTCGGCTCCGCCCTGCACCTGGACTTTTAAGGAAGATGCTGACTGACTCAGGCAGAGCACCGGCTTTGACAAGGGTCCCCAGGCGCTGGTATTTTCAAGACTGAATACAGGAAAGTGCCAAGCTGTGGATTCTCAGAGCTGTGCTGCCGAGCCGCTTGAGGAAGGAAGGGGGCATTAGAAGGCCTCTGACTCTCCTGGGCCTTCGGGGATTCCCAATGGGCAGAGCCCGGGGCGGAAAACGGGTCAGAGCAGTTCTGCTGGCCTGGATGGTGAGCTGAAGGGCGTTCTGGTACAAAAGGCAAAAGCAGGCTGTGGAGCAGAAACACAGCTTTGCACACCGGCATCTCCCCGGGAACAAGCTACAGTCAGTTCTTGTTATCCTCGGTGCTTATTTCTGTAAGGTCACCCTGAAGACTGAATCAGTGAACAATGAAGCACAAATCTGGAGAAATCAGGGTGTCTTACTCACCTAACAGAGCCCTGGTGGCACAGTGGTTAAGAGCTCGGCTGCTAACCAAAAGGTCAGCAGTTTGAATCCACCAGCTGCTCCCTGGAAATCCTATGGGGCAGTTCTACTCTGTCCTATAGGGTAGCTGTCAGTCGGAATTGACTAGACAGAAATGGGTTTGGTTTTGTTTGGTTTTTAGTTACCGAAAAAAGCCCTGGGGGTGCAATATTTAAGCACTTGGTTGCTAACCCAAGGTTAGCGGTTCGAATCCATCAGCCAATCCACAGGAGAAAAAGCCCAGTGTTCTGCTTCTGTGAAGATTACAGCCTTGCAAACCCTATGGGGCAGTTCTGCTCTGTCACATGTGGGGTCGCCATGAGTTGGAATCCACTTTGGGTTTTTTTTTTTTTTTTTTTTGAGTCCCTGGATTGTGCGAATAGTCAATGTGCTTGGCTACTAAATGAAAGGGGAGGTTCAAGTCCACCCAGAGGTGTTTCAGAAGAAAGGTCTGGCAATCTACTTCATAAAAATCAGCCATTAAGAACCCTATGAGCACAGTCCTACTCTGACACCCGTGGGGTCGCCCTGAATTGGAGTCGACTCTATGGGAGCCGGCTGGTTTAATTATTACAGTGGAGCAGCTTGCGTCTCGTAATTTCTACTGCCTTAAATTCTCCTTTGGGAACAGGACACGGTATAAAAATAACATAAATGGTCTTGTTGTTGTGGTTTTTAGTTGCTGTAACCTCAGCTTCGACTCACGACCCCATGCACAGCAGAACAAAACACTGTCCTGCCCTGTGCCGTCTTCACCATCACTGGTGTGCCTGAGTCCATTAAGGCCACCACCTGTCTGTCCAGTTGTCCTACTGTAGTGGCTTGTGTGTTGCTGTGATGCTGGAAGCTATGCCACTGGGTATTTCAAACACCAGTAGGGTCACTCATGGTGGACAGATTTCAGCAGAGCTTCCACGCTAAGACTAGGAAGAAAGACCTGGAGATCTATTCCTGAAAATCAGCCCACAAAAATCCTGTAGTCACAACAGAAAATCATCTTAGCCAGTGGAAGCATGTCTACTTGTATGAACACGACCATCTTGTTTTCAATCCTTCCTTCTCTGCCTCCTTGTGCCTCTGCTTCTCATCTTCTCTTGTGGGGCTCAGTGTGGTCTCTGGACGGTTGTTTGAGAAGACAGCTGTGGGGCCCTGCGTGCCCTCAGGGTCCCCTTCTTCTTCTTGCCCCCTGGTCGTGGGCCAACAGGAGCACGAGTCTCCCTGGCCTTCCCAGCCACCTAGTCTCCTACCTATCTCAGGACAGCGTGGCCCTCACCAGGATCCACGCGTCCCCCTGCACCCCAGGACACTCCTGGGTGCCCTGGGCTCCGTGGAATTGTTTCTTGGGTCAGCACCTCTCATCTGCGGCTTCCCCAAATGTCACTCGGCGCCCCTGCCAATCCCTCTGGCTTTGCAGAGACAGACTTGCCTCGGGGCGCGGCTCTGCTGCTAAGCATGGGCCTCCGGAGGAAACCCCAGGCCCTCTGCTGAATCCTTTTCAAATCAATCCCCTTCGCCTCAGGGGCTGCCGGTCAAGACCAGCTCTGAGCACATCCAGGGCTGCTTGGGGCCTGATTGGAAACCCATCTGAGATCTTCCCTCTGCTCTCGGGGGCTCGGCCTGCGGCTGGTTTGGGAAAATCAGAGAAAGCAGCTGTGGTTAAAGGCCCCGAACCAATTAAAACATCAAAGAGCCCAAGTGCTCCCGCAGGGAGCCTGACACCTGGATCTTGCCTGGCGGCTCTCCCAATCCAGGCATGCGGTGTGGCTCTGTTTCTCGGTGAGACACACTTGGAATTCCTAACGGATGGTTCTGTTTGCAACTTTAAGGGCAGATACCCATTGCCGACGAGTTGATTCTGATTCCTAATGGCCCTATAGGACAGAGTAGAACTGCCCCACAGGGTTTCCAAGACTGTAATCTTTATGGGAGGAGCCCTGGTGGCCCACTGGTTAAGTGCTTGGCTGCTAACCGAAAGGTCAGTGGTTCGAACCCACCAGAGCCTCTGTAGGAGAAAAATGAGGCAGTCTGCTTCTGTAAAGTTTACAGCCTTGGAAACCCTATGGGGCAGTTCTGCTCTGTCCTGTAGGGCCGCTAGGAGTCAGAATTGACTCAGCGTCCATGGGTTTGGTTTTCTAAGGAGGTTTGGTGGTGTAGTGGTTAAGTGCTTGGCTGCTAACCGAAAGGTGGGTGGTATGAGAGCACAGCACTCAGACACTATATACTCAGGCACTATAAAAACACGCTACTCAGGTGCTATGAGGACACTGTATTCAAGTACTATGTACTCAGGTACCATGAGAATGTGCTACTGAGATCTACATGCTTGCGTACTCTGAGAACATAGTCCTCGGGCACTGTGAATTCTGGTACTCTGAGAACATAGTCCTCGGGCACTGTGAATTCTGGTACTCTGAGAACATAGTCCTCGGGCACTGTGAATTCTGGTACTCTGAGAACATAGTCCTCGGGCACTGTGAATTCTGGTACTCTGAGAACACAGTCCTCGGGCACTGTGAATTCTGGTACTCTGAGAACATAGTCCTCGGGCACTGTGAATTCTGGTACTCTGAGAACACAGTCCTCGGGCACTGTGAATTCTGGTACTCTGAGAACATAGTCCTCGGGCACTGTGAATTCTGGTACTCTGAGAACATAGTCCTCGGGCACTGTGAATTCTGGTACTCTGAGAACACAGTCCTCGGGCACTGTGAATTCTGGTACTCTGAGAACATAGTCCTCGGGCACTGTGAATTCTGGTACTCTGAGAACATAGTCCTCGGGCACTGTGAATTCTGGTACTCTGAGAACATAGTCCTCAGGTACTATGTACTTGGGCTCTGTGAGAACATAGTCCTCAGGTACTATGTACTTGGGCTCTGTGAGAACATAGTCCTCAGGTACTATGTACTTGGGCTCTGTGAGAACATAGTCCTCAGGTACTATGTACTTGGGCTCTGTGAGAACATAGTCCTCAGGTACTATGTACTTGGGCACTGTGAGAACATACTCCTCAGGTACTATGTACTTGGGCACTGTGAGAACATACTCCTCAGGTACTATGTACTTGGGCTCTGTGAGAACATAGTCCTCAGGTACTATGTACTTGGGCTCTGTGAGAACACAGTCCTCAGGTACTATGTACTTGGGCTCTGTGAGAACACAGTCCTCAGGTACTATGTACTTGGGCTCTGTGAGAACATAGTCCTCAGGTACTATGTACTTGTGCTCTGTGAGAACATAGTCCTCAGGTACTGTGTACTTGGGCTCTGTGAGAACATAGTCCTCAGGTACTATGTACTTGGGCACTGTGAGAACATACTCCTCAGGTACTATGTACTTGGGCACTGTGAGAACATACTCCTCAGGTACTATGTACTTGGGCTCTGTGAGAACATAGTCCTCAGGTACTATGTACTTGGGCACTGTGAGAACATACTCCTCAGGTACTATGTACTTGGGCACTGTGAGAACATACTCCTCAGGTACTATGCACTCAGGTACTATAAGGACACGATATTCAGGTACTATGTACTTGGGTGTTATGATGACCTAGTCCTCAGGTGCTACATACTTGGGTACTGTGAGTACCCATCCCTCAGGTCCTACATGTTATTGTTGTTGTCAAGTGCCGTGGAGTCAGTTCTGACTCACAGTGACCCTGTGTACAACAGAATGAAACACTGCCCTGTCCCACACCATCCTCACAATCATTGTTACATGTGAGCCCATTGTTGCAGCCACTGTGTCAGTCCATCTCATTGAGGGTCTTCCTCAAAGTGACATCTTTGCTATTCAACACTTTAAAGAGGTCTTTTGCAGCAGATTGGCCCAATGCAATCCATCATTTGATTTCTTGACTGCTGCTTCCATGGGTGTTGATAGTGGATCCAAGAAAAATGAAATCCTTGACAACTTCAATCTTTTCTTTGTTTATCATGATGTTGCTTATTGGTACAGATGTGAGGGGTTTGTTTTCTTTATGTTGAGGTGTAATCCACACTGAAGGCTGTGGTCTTTGAACTTCATCAGTAAGTGCTTCAAGTCCTCTTCCCTTTCAGCAAGCAAGGTTGTGTCACCTGCATAACACAGGTTGTTAATGAGTCTTCCTCCAATTCTGATGCTCAGTTCTTCTTCATATAGTCCAGCTGATTGGATTTTTTAAACACGTATAGTAAAGGATACAACCCTGACACACACCTTTCCTGACTTTAAGCCACACAGTGTCCCCAGTTCTACGTAGTCGAGTAATATGATGAGCAGTCCTCAGGTACTATGGGAGCATGATGCTCAGGTACTGTATACTTGAATGCTATGAGGACCCGGTCCTCAAGTACTATGAGAGCACGCCAATACCATGAGAACGTGATACTCAGGTATACATACTCGGGTACTATGAGGACCCTGCCAGGTTTCAAAAGAAGAACACCCAGTGAGTGATCTACTGCCATGGCCTTGTGTACTTTCAGATCTGCAAGCCGTCCCTCCCTTTGACTCGGTTCTTTCTCTTCATGTTTCCCAACTCACTGGCACAATGGTTAAGCGCTTGGCTGCTAACCGCAATGTCAGCGGTTTGAACCCCCCAGCCGCTCCTTGGGAGAAAGATGTGGCAGTCTGCTTCTGTAAAGATGACCTCCTTGGAAACCCTACGGGGCAGTTCTGCTCCGTCCTATAGGGTCACTATGAGTTGGAATTGACTCAACAGCAACGGGTCTGATTTTGGTTTTGCCACTTGATGCTTCCTGAAAGACAAGCATCTTTTGATCCATGAAGATGTAGTGGATGTTTCTATGTATTGAGTTTTTTTTTTCCTTTCCATCCTTGAAGAGATGCGTCTTTGTGTTGGGAACATCCATGGCCCTGCTTCTCAGCCCCCTCCCTCCATTCTGTCTTTTATTTCCTTTCTTTCTCAGTCACCACCCTGTGGCCTCTGGGTTTTACCTTGGTTTTCCCTCCTATGATTTCCCTCCACGGCTCTGCCCTTCGCTGCCGGCTCAGCGCTGCCCTCCACCTCTGTGGCCGCTTATCTGACTTGCTGGCTCCTGTTGTGATGTGTCTTCATTCCATGGCCGAAAGCGTCAAGGCTGGGATTAGCTGCCTTCCTCTTTCCGTGCGGGCAAACGCGGCTCCTATCTTCAGTTCCTCTTTTCTCAGTAGGTCACAGCGAGTATTGCAGAGAAGGAAAGTGTGTAGCCTCCAAAATGCTATGAGGGTGCAGTATTTCCCTTACACAGAAAGACAATTTACTGAAGGTTAATTATGCCACCTGTGTGGCTGGCTGAAAAAGAAAAAAAACTAAACACCAAACCGGTTGCTGTTGAGGGGATTCTGACTCATAGCAACTCTATAGGACAGAGTAGAACTGCCCCCATAGGGTCTCCAAGGAGCGGCTGGTGGATTCGAACTCCCAACATTTTGGTTAGCAGTCTAGCTCTTAACAACTGCACCAACTGAATACCACGTAATTTTCTGATAATTGACTAAAATATCATTTATTGTCACTTAGTCTGATGAAAAAAAGAACATCTGCCTTGAGCATTGTGCTCTTTTCAGCTCTGTCTCTATGGGATCAAATTGACAACAGCAACTTGAAAGGTTAGATAGACACCTCCGGGGGTCGTGAGTTTGTGTTAATGGGGGAGGAACAACTCAGAAAAGGAGGGTGAGAATGGTTGCCCAACTCTAAGAATGTCATCAGCGTCACTGAACTGCACACGCAGAAACTGTTGACTTGCTGTATGTTTTGCTGTGTATATTCTCAACAACAACAAAAATAAAACAAATCGTATATTAAAAACGGTGAGAATGGAATTTTAAAACTAAAAAGAGAAGCAAGTTACTTAATTCAGTTTGTTGTACTGTGGTGGCTTGTGTGTTGCTGTGTTGCTGGAAGCGATGCCACCAGCAGTTCAAATACCAGCAGGGTCCCCCGTGGTGGACAGGTTTCAGTGGAGCTTCCAGACTAAGACAGACTAGGAAGAAAGGCCTGGAGATCTACTTCTGATAATCAGCTCCTGAAAACCCTGTGGATCCCAACAGCATATTTTCGGGAATAATGCTGGAAGATGAGCCCCATAGGGTGGAAGGCACCCAAAAAGGCAGTGAGTGCAACAGTGGGCTCAAGCACACCAATGATCGCGAAGATGGTGCAGGACCGGGCAACCTTTCGTTCTGCTGTATGCGGGGTCGCTGCGAGTTTGAGCAGACCGAATGGCAAGTAACAACGAGTTACACAATTAATGGGAAATGGGTAACATGAGCTAAAAAAGGGCACGGGAGTTACAAGCTCATCTTACAGTTTGAGAATCGAGCAGTTTACTAGCAGCCTGTCGCTGAGACGTGGCATCCATACACTGAAGGAGCATGCTCCTAGGTTTACCTGCAGATTCCCACTACTTACTAACTACTCTGCCTACAAAGTGGAAGCAGTCAGGTGACTAGAACCCCCAAATTTTGTCACTGTTATGGATTGAGTTGCGTCCCCCCAAAATGTAGGAGAACTCAGCTAGACCATGATTCCTAGCATTGAGCAATTGTTCACCATTTTGTGATCTGATGTGATTACCACATGTGTTGTGAATCCTACCTCTATGATGTGAATGAGGCAGGTTTAGAGGCAGTTATGTTAATGGGGCAGGACTCAGTCTACAGGATTAGGTTGTGTGTTGAGTCAATCTCTTTTGAGATATAAAAAAGAGAAGTCAGTGGAGAGACAAGGGGACCTCATACCACCAAGAAAGCAGTGCCAGGAGCAGAAGCATGTCCTTTGGACCCAGGGTCCCTGCACTGAGAAGCTCCTAGACCCGGGAAGATTGATGACAAGGACCTTCCCCCAGAGCCCACAGAGACAGAAAGCCTTCCCCTGGAGCTGACACCCTGAATTCAGACTTCAAGGCTCGGAGCCCTGGTGGTGCAGTGGTTAAGAGCTCAGGCTGCTAACCAAAAGACCAGCAGTTAGAATCTACCAGCCACTCCTTGGAAACCCTGTGGGACAATTCTACTCTGTCCTGTAGGGTCTCTCTGAGTCGGAATCAACTCCAAGGCACCTAACAACAACAACAGACTGTGGAAGAATAAATCCCTGTTGGTTAAAGTCATCCACTCGTGGTGTTTCTGTTAGACCTGCACTAGATGATTAAGACAGGCACTGTGGCTTTGCTGCCAGGGTGCTGTAGATGTCACGTGCTGCTGGTTACGGATTTTATTGTTGCTCTTCTTACCTTTTGGCTACAGTTCACAGTTGTTTTAGCTTTACCTTGTGTCTTAGTCATTTAGTGCCGCTGTAAGAGAAATACCATGAGTGGATGGTTTTAACAAAGAGAAGTTTATTTCCTCACAGTAAAGTAGGCTACAAGTCCAAATTCAGGGCATCAGCTCCAGGGGAAGGCTTTCTCTCTCTGTCGCCTCTGGAGGAAGGTCCTCGTCATCCCCGGACTAGGAGCATCTCTTCGCAGGAACCTCCGGTCCAAAGGATGCACTCTGCTCCCGGTGCTTCTTTCTTGGTGGTAGGAGCTCCCCAGTTCTCTGCTTGCTTCCCTTTCCTTTCATCTCTTGAGAGACAAAAGGGGGTGCAGGCCACTCCCTAGGGAAACTCCCTTTACACTGGCTCGGGGATGTGACCTGGGTAAGGGTGGTGTTACAATCCCACCCTAATCCTCTGTAACATAAAATTACAATCACAAAATGGAGGACAACCACAGAATCCTGGGAATCATGGCCCAGCCAAATTGATACACACTTTTTTGGGGAGACATAATTCAATCTATGACACCTTGATCAACTGGGTTTTGCTTACTAATATTGCATGCAATAAGTTGTAAATATTTGCATGAACATTTTTTGGCCAAAATGATAGAAATGCCTTTTGATTCAAATATGAATCACCAAAAAATGTAGTTTTACCATTGTATTGCTTTCATAGAGTACGCTTGTCCAAATAGAGTATCTGGGTTGTCACGGTGCTTTTTAAAATTTTTGCCACGTAATTTCTTTTTTACCTTAAATCTCATTTGCCTATAAATTGGCCATACATTGAAATTTACTGGTGTATTCAGCAAACGGTTATGTGGGACCTGCAGGCATACTCATTGCTGCAATTTCTAAAACTTCTTCTTATTAAAACCATTTCTTAACATTTTAAGAAAACCACACCCCCGACATGCATCCAGATCTCTTCTCTTATGGTGGAAGTCCCTGGGTGGAGCAAACAGTTAACACGCTCGGCTGCTAATCAAAAGGTTGGAGGTTCGAGTTCACCCAGAGGCACCTCAGAAGAAAGGCCTGGTGATCTCCTTCTGAAAAATCAGTCATTGAAAACCCTGTGGAGCGCAGTTCTATTCTGACACACACGGGGCGCCATAACTTGGAATCGACTCTAGGGCAACTGGTTTATCTACATACCTATAATATGGTTGAGGAGTCCCTGTTTGGTGCAGTTAATGTGCTTGGCTGCTAACCGAAAGGTGGTAGGTTCAAGTCCACCCAGAGTGGTGCTTTGGAAGAAAGGCCTGGTGATCTCCTTCCAAAAAATCAGCCATCGAAACAGAGGAGATTGGACAAAAGGGTAGAGACAAGATGAAAGATGGAGACAAGATGGTGGAGACAAGATGGAGGGTGGAAACAAGATGGAGGGTGGAGACGGGATGGAGGGTGGAGACAGGATGGAGGGCGGAGACGGGATGGAGGGCGGAGACAAGATGGAGGGTGGAGACGGGATGGAGGGTGGAGACGGGATGGAGGGTGGAGACGAGATGGAGGGTGGAGACAAGATGGAGGGTGGAGACAAGATGGAGGGTGGAGACATGATGGAGGGCGGAGACAAGATGGAGGGTGGAGACGGGATGGAGGGTGGAGACAAGATGGAGGGTGGAGACCGGATGGAGGGCGGAGACGGGATGGAGGGCGGAGACGGGATGGAGGGCGGAGACAAGATGGAGGGTGGACACAGGTTGGAGGGTGGAGACAAGATGGAGGGTGGAGACAAGATGGAGAGTGGAGACAAGATGGGGGGTGGAGACAAGATGGGGGGTGGACACAAGAAGGAGGGCGGACACAGGATGGAGAGTGGAGACAAGATGGAGGGTGGACACAGGTTGGAGAATGGAGACAGGATGGAGGGTGGAGACAGGATGGGGGGGTGGAGACAGGATGGAGGGTGGAGACAAGATGGAGGGTGGAGACAAGATACAGAGTGGAGACAAGATGGGGGGTGGAGACAAGATGGTGGGTGGACACAGGTTGGAGAATGGAGACAGGATGGAGGGTGGAGACAGGATGGGGGGTGGAGACAGGATGGAGGGTGGAGACAAGATGGAGGGTGGAGACGGGATGGAGGGTGGAGGCAAGATGGAGGATGGACGCAAGGTGGAGGATGGACACAAGATGGAGGGTGGAGACAAGATGATGGGTGGAGACGGGATGGAGGGTGGAGACGGGATGGAGGGCGGAGACCGGATGGAGGGCGGAGACGGGATGGAGGGCGGAGACAGGATGGAGGGCGGAGACAAGATGGAGGGTGGAGACCGGATGGAGGGCGGAGACGGGATGGAGGGCGGAGACGGGATGGAGGGCGGAGACGGGATGGAGGGCGGAGACAAGATGGAGGGCGGAGACGGGATGGAGGGCGGAGACGGGATGGAGGGCGGAGACGGGATGGAGGGTGGAGACGGGATGGAGGGTGGAGACAAGATGGAGGGTGGAGACAAGATGGAGGGCGGAGACAAGATGGAGGGCGGAGACGGGATGGAGGGTGGAGACGGGATGGACGGTGGAGACGGGATGGAGGGTGGAGATAAGATGGAGGGCGGAGACAAGATGGAGGGTGGAGACAAGATGGAGGGCGGAGACAAGATGATGGGTGGAGACGGGATGGAGGGTGGAGACAAGATGGAGGGTGGAGACAAGATGATGGGTGGAGATGGGATGGAGGGTGGAGACGGGATGGAGGGTGGAGACAAGATGGAGGGTGGAGACAAGATGGAGGGTGGAGACATGATGGAGGGCGGAGACAAGATGGAGGGTGGAGACGGGATGGAGGGTGGAGACAAGATGATGGGTGGAGACGGGATGGAGGGCGGAGACGGGATGGAGGGCGGAGACAAGATGGAGGGCGGAGACAAGATGGAGGGCGGAGACAAGATGATGGGTGGAGACGGGATGGAGGGCGGAGACGGGATGGAGGGCGGAGACGGGATGGAGGGCGGAGACGGGATGGAGGGCGGAGACGAGATGGAGGGCGGAGACGAGATGGAGGGCGGAGACGAGATGGAGGGCGGAGACGAGATGGAGGGTGGAGACGGGATGGAGGGTGAGGACAAGATGGAGGGTGGGGACAAGATGGAGGGTGGAGACAAGATGACGGTGGAGACGGGATGGAGGGTGGGGACGGGATGGTGGGTGGGGACGGGATGGAGGGTGGGGACGGGATGGAGGGTGAGGACAAGATGGAGGGTGGAGACGGGATGGAGGGCGGAGACGGGATGGAGGGCGGAGACGGGATGGAGGGCGGAGACGGGATGGAGGGCGGAGACGGGATGGAGGGCGGAGACGGGATGGAGGGCGGAGACGGGATGGAGGGCGGAGACGGGATGGAGGGCGGAGACAAGATGACGGTGGGGACGGGATGGAGGGTGGGGACGGGATGGAGGGTGGGGACGGGATGGTGGGTGGGGACGGGATGGAGGGTGGGGACGGGATGGAGGGTGAGGACAAGATGGAGGGTGGATACAAGATAGCTAGTAGATACAAGATGGAGGGCGGGGACAAGATGGAAGAACATAGGAGAGGTCTCCACCTGTGGGTTTTGACAAATAAATAGTGTCACGTGTCCACCTTTACAGTATTTTGCAGAACAGTTTTGGTTAACCCATTGCCTTCCAGTTGATTCTGACTCACAACAACCGTATAGGACAGAGTAGAAATGCCCCATAGGGTTTCCAAGGAGTGGCTGGTGGATTCGAACTGCTGACCTTTTGGTTAGCAGCCAAATGCCTAACCACTGCACCACCAGGGCTGTGCAGAACAGTTTCACTGCCCAAAAAATAATCAAGCAAACATATCACCTTGAGGACTAAGGTGCACCCGACCCAATCCATGGTGTTTTCAATTGCCTCATATGCACGTGAAAGCTGGACGATGAATAAGCAAGACCGAAGAAGAATCAATGCCTTTGAATTATGGTGTTGGAGAAGAATATTGAACATATCATGGACTGCCAGAAGAACGAACAAATCTGTCTTGGAAGAAGTACAGCCAGATAGATGCTCCTTAGGAGTGAGGATGGCGAGACCTCTCAGGTACTTTGGACGTGTTATCAGGAGGGACCAGCCCCTGGAGAAGGACATCATGCTTGGTAAAGTAGAGGGTCAGTGAAAAAGAAGAGCCTCAACAAGATGGATTGACACAGTGGCTGCAAAAATGGGCTTAAATGCAACCATTGTGAGGACGGCACAGGACCTGGCAGTGTTTCCTTCTGTTGTACATGGGGTCGCTATGAGTTGGAACCGACTCCATGGCTCCCGACAACAACAAAAATAACCTGTGCTCTACCCATTCACCCCCTCCCCATCACTGTAGCAACCACTGATGTTTTTACTGTGTAACCTGACCCTGCGAATACCAGTAAATTTCCATTAGTCCTTAAACTAGCCCAAGCCAGAGCTGGCCCGCCCCGTGTGCGTGTGCGCCGAAGGGCCAGCTGTGACTGCTAATTGACCACAATAGCGGACGCAGCAACAGGTGGAATGAATCAGAAGAAAAACCGTCAGCCGGACCCCATTCCAAAGCGAGTGGTCCAACAAGAACCACGTCACCTGGCCACCTTCTAGAACTTTCCCTCCCCAGTACACCTGCGTGGCCGCCATCTTGCTGCCCAAATCATGTATAAGCCCTGCTTCCCCGTAGCTCAGGAAGCCAGATCTGAGGAACCTCCTCCTGGCTCCTCGCTCTGCGCATTGCAAAAAAATTCCTTTCTCTTTCTCAAAGGCCAGTGTCCAGGTAATTGGCAAGTCTGACTGCACCGGTCAGAGACCTACATTCTAGGCTTTGGTAACAACTGTGTCTACAATTTTGCCCTTTCCAGAATGCCATATTAATGGCATCATACATTATGTGACCTTCTCCAACTGGCTTCTTTTACTTAGCAACGTGCATTTAAGGTTCCTCTGTCTTTTTATAGCTTTTAGCTCATTTCTTTTTATGGATGAAGAATACATCATTGTATGGATGCACCACCGCTTGCTTATCCGTTCACCTGATGAAGGACATCTTGGTTGTTTGCAGTGTTTGACAATTATGAATGAAGCTGCTATAAACATTTGCGTGCAGGTTGTTGTGTGGACATAATTTCTCAACCCAGGAGATTGTTCTGAACCAGGGATCAGCAGCCACTTCTGCCTGAGCACCACTATGACTAAGTGCTGTCGTTAGGTGCCGTTGAGAATACTCAATATTCTTGCCAGCACCATAATTCAAAGGCATCAATTCTCCCTCATCTTCATTATTTATTGTCCAGCTTTCACATGCATATGAGGCCATTGAAAATACCGTGGCTTGGGTCAGGCGCACTTTAGCCCTCAAATTTGTTGTTATTGTTGTTAAAGGTGCTGCGCTGAGTAGGTTCCGCTACTCACAGCGACCCCATGTACAACAGAACGAAACACTGCCTGGTCCTGCGCCATCCTCACAATCATTGCTATGTTTGAGCCCATAGTTGCAGCCACTGTGTCAGTCCATCTCATTGAGGGTCTTCCTCAAAGTGGCATCTTTGCTTTTCAACACTTTAAAGAGGTCTTTTGCAGCAGATTTGTCCAGTGCAATGTGTCTTTTGATTTCTTGACTGATGCTTCCATGGGTGTGTTGATTGTGGATCCAAGTCAAATGAAATCCTTGACAACTTCAATCTTCTCTGTTTTTCATGATGTTGTTCACTGGTCCAGTTGTGAGGATTTTTGTTTTCTTTATTTTGAGATGTAATCCATACTGAAGGCTGTGGTCTTTGATCTTCATCAGTAAGTGCTTCAAGTCCTCTTCACTTTCAGCAAGCAAGGTGGTGTCATCTGCATAATGCAGGTTGTTAATGAGTCTTTGATCCAACTAAGGGAGATACTGGGAAATCCCAAACAGATGACAAATTATGCATCCTTCGCCTTCAGGGTGTCTCCCTGACGTTTTTCAGCTCTCTTCTCTGCATTGCTCCCTCTGATATAAACAAAGGAATCCTAACCTAAGCTGTTCATTCAGAGTAGTATGTACTCCTGACAAAGAGAAGCAAATCAGCAATCATTTGACACCCACACAGCCTTCAGATTTCCTCCTCCCACATCCTGATGTCAGGGAGTCACGTAGTTATTCTGACACTGCTACATCTTGCACAGTGGGCCTGCTCTGCTGGAGGTGCCACATCACGGAGGTGCCACATCACGGAGGTGCCACATCACGGAGGTGCCACATCACAGAGGTGCATTCTGAAGCTTCTGCTGGAATCCAATCGGGGTGCCCCACCAACCCTGCTATGGGTTGAATTGTGTCCCCCAAAAATGTGGGTCAACTTGGCTAGGCCATGATTCCCAGTATTGTGTGGTTGTCCTCCATTTCGTGACCTGATGTGATTATCCTGTGTGTTATAAATCCTACCTCTATGATGTTAATGAGGCAGGATTAGAGGCGGTTATGTTAATGAGACAGGACTCAATCTATAGGATTCGGTTGTATCTTGAGTCAATGTCTTTTGAGACATAAAAGAGAAGAGAGCAGAGAGGGACCTCCTACCAACAAGAAAGATGCACTGGGAACAGAGCACATTCTTTGGACCCGGAGTTCCTACACTGAGAAGCGCCTAGACCAGGGGAAGATTGATGACAAGGACCTTCCCCCAGAGCCGACGGAGAGAGAAAGCCCTCCTCTGGAGCTGGCACCCTGAATTCAGACTTCTAGCCTCCTAGACTGTGAGAGAATAAATTTCTGTTTGTTAAATCACCCACCTGTGGTCTTTCTGTTACAGCAGCGCTGGGTAACTAAGATGGGGAGGTCTGATTTGCTTCTCTTTGTCAGGGGTACATACTACTCTGAATGAACAGCTTAGGTTAGGATTCCTTTGTTTATGTCACAGGTAACGACGGGGAAGAGAGAGCCTAAAAACGTCAGGGGGAGACCCTGGAGGGAAAGGACACACAAGGGGTCATCTGTTTGGGATTTCCAGGTATCTCCCTTTAGTCGGATCAAAGTCTCATTAACAACCTGCAATATGCAGATAACACAACCTTGCTTGTAGTGTTTACAGGGAGTCCTTGGGTGGTGCGAACAGTGAACATACTTGGCTGTTAACCAAAAAGTTGGACGTTTGAGCGCACCCAGAGGCACCTCAGAAGAAAGGCCTGGTGACCTACTTCTGAAAATTCAGTCATTGAAAAGCCCATGGAGCACAGTTCTGCCCTGACACATGTGGGGATGCCATGAGTCAGGGCTGACTCAAAGGCAATGGGTTTTTAGTAGTCTCTGGTTAGTGCAATAAGTTAACAAGCTCAGCTGCTAACAGAAAGGCTGG
Organism: Dugong dugon; assembly: GCA_030035585.1. Classification (NCBI taxonomy): domain Eukaryota; kingdom Metazoa; phylum Chordata; class Mammalia; order Sirenia; family Dugongidae; genus Dugong; species Dugong dugon. The sequence goes on along the minus strand of CM057483.1, from coordinate 175,826,170 downwards.
AGGTTTGAGTCTACCCAGAGGCACCTTGGAGGAAAGGCCTGGCAATCTACTTCTGAAAAATCAGCCATTGAAAACCCTGTGGAGCTCGTGCTACTCTGACACACGTGGGGGTGCCATGAGTCGGGGTCGACTTGACAGCAACTGTTAGAGGTGTGGTGGTGGTGGTTGTGTGCCATTGAGTGGTGACATCACGTGACAGAGTAGAACTGCCCTTATAGGGTTTTCTAGGTTGTAATCTTTACAGAAGCAGATCGCCAGGTCTTTCTCCCACAGCTGCTGGGTGGGTTTGAACCCCCAATCTTTTAGTTAGTAGCTGAGTGCTTAACCACTGTGCCGCTAATAAGGGCTCCTTATTAGTGGTGGTGGTGGTCCTTGTAAACATGACTCTTTTTATAAGACACCACTCAGAAGTGGTTAGGACACACCTTATTCTGGTATGACCTCATTAACATTAGAAAACAAAACCCCTACTTCCAAACAAGGTCACATCCACAGTTAAAGGGGGGCAGGAATTCAACGCATATTCTGGGGGGACACAATTCAATCTATAACAAGGCCGGTCCTCCGATCCCGTGTGGTGCAAACGGTTAATGTGCACGGCTGTTAACGGTAAGGTTGGAGGTTCGTGTCCCACCAGAGGCACCTTGGAAGAAAGGCCTGGCGATCTACGTGTGAATAATCAGCCATTGAAAACCCTGTGGAGCACAGTTTTACTCTGACATACACGGGGTGATGGCCGGCCAGAGTCGACTCCAGGGCAACTGGTTTGGTTGGGTTCTCTACGCTGGGACACCTATGCCTCAAGTGTTACATGGCCGCGTCTCTAGCTGTACCTGAGATTACTCCTCTCCTTAATTTAATCCCTTGGAAGCTTGATTTCCACGTGCCGTTTTATGGCTCCAAGGCTCTTCTCACTTGTTTATGAGTTCTGTGACCGTATTATTTTCTGTGATCCTCCATGTCTCCCCGAGGTCTTGGATTCCACTTTTCAAATCATGTTATGGCTTTATTGCCTTGTTGCCGTGTCTGGAGTTAGTGTTCTTGTTGAATTGTTGTATGGAAGCGCTCGAGGGATGCCTCTCTGCTGTCAAGCCGCCTTAGTTACCTAGCACTGCTGTCACAGAAACACCAAAAGGGGGTGGCTTTAACAAACAGAAATTTATTCTTTCATAGTTCAGGAGGCTAGAAGTCCAAATTCAGGGCACTGGCTCTAGGGGAAGGCTCTCTCTCTCTGTTGGCTCTGGGGGAATGTCCTTGACTTTTTTCCGTTTCTGTTCTTTGGTTCCTTGGGGATCTCCATGTGGCCTCTATCTTCCCCCATCTGTGCTTACTTGCCTCTGCGTCTAGTCTGCTCTTTTTAAATCTCAGAAGTGATTACGTTTAGACCCACCCTGCAAGGATATGGGCTCATTATCATAACAAAGAAAACTCTGTTCCCAGATGGGATGACATCCATAGGGGTGTTGGTGGTGGCGGCCTTCCAGTCATTTCCAGCTCCTAGTGACCCCATGTGCAGTGGAACGAAAAGTTGCCCGGTCCTGAGCCATCCTTGTGATCAGTTGGAGACCAGACAGTTATGATCCATAAGGTTTTCGCTGGCTGATTTTCCAAAGTAGATCGCCAGGCCTTTCCTCCTAGTCTGTCTTAGTCTGGGAGCTCCACCGAAATCTGTTGAGCATCATGACAACACGCAAGCCTCCACTGACAGATGGGTGGTGGCTGTGCATGAGGTGCAAATGGTGAAGTGCTCAGCTGCTAACCAAATGGTTGGAGGTTCAAGTCCACATAGAGGTGCCTCAGAAGAAAGGCCTGGCGATCTTCTGAAAAACCAGTCCCTGAAAATCGTATGGAGCAGCTGTACTCTTTTTGTGTGTATATGCTTTAGATGAAGTTTTACAGAGCAAACTAGTTTCTCATTGAACGATTAATACGCATATTCTCTTGTGACATTGGTTGCTAACCCCATGACGTCTCAATACTCTCCCCTTCTTCTCGACCTTGGGTTCACCATTTCCATTCATCCAGCTTTCCTGACCCCTCCTGCCTTCTTGTCCTTGCCGCTGGGCTGGTGTGTCCATTTAGTCTCGGACACATGGCTGAACTGCGTGTGTTATTGTTTGTTTTATGGGCCTGTCTAAGCTTTGGCTGAAGGGTGAACCTCAGGAGTGATTTTAGTACTGAGCTATAAGGGTGTCAGGGGCCATACTCTTGGGGTTTCTCCATTCTCTGTCAGACCAGTAAGTCTGGTCTACTCTTGATACACTGGGGGCATCATGAGCTGAAATCAACTCAACAACTGGTGGTCTTTTTTTTTTTTTTTTTTTTTAAATGGAGGTTGAAGCAATAATGCCAAGTGCCGTTTCTATCGGGTTACAAGAAGAAGCAACAACTCGGATGTGCATTTGAAACTTCCTTTCAGCAGCTGGGGAAGAGACGAAAACGTGGCCCCCTAGACCTGCCAGAGCACCCACACATAACTGAGGAGCTCAGAGCTGCTTTCAGCACTGCCTGGGGGGACCCTTTCCCTGAGAACCCCTACTCCCATCCAGTCCTAGGCTGCATTTCAGGGCTGCAGTGGGCAGAGTGCAGAAGAAAAGGTCTCCTTGCCGGCCTTGGCATGGAAGTGGCAAGTTTCTCTCCTTGTCAGCGGGAACTATGAAACTCTAGGCTGGGAGCGCAGACAGTGGGCCCACCCCATTGTTGCTGGGTGCCGTTGAGTTGATTCGGACACACAGTGACCCTGTGTGACAGACAAGAGCTGCCCCACAGGACTTTCTGGGCTGAAATCTTTACAGGAGCAGACTGCCTTCTATCTCAGCGTCTCTCTCTGGGCCTGGAGAAACAGCGCCCAGAATATTTCTCCTGTGGTTATTTCCCTCAGCGCAGGAAGAATATTATGGGCTCAGTGTGTTCCCAAAAGTTATGCTGAGCTGATAACCCCAGTGTCTGTGAAGTGACCTGTGTGGAAACAGAGTCTTTGTCGATGTTATTAGTTAAATTCGTGTAATGGATTGAATTATGTCCCCCCAAAATGTGTGTCAACTTGGCTAGACCGTGATTCCCAGTATTGTGTGATTGTCCTCCATTTTGTCATCTGATATGACTATCCTATGTCTTGTAAATTCTACTCTGTTATGTTAAGGAGGCAGGGGTAGAGGCAGTTATGTTAATGAGGCAGAATCAATCTACAGGATTACGTTGTATCTTGAGTCAATCTCTTTTGAGATATAAAAGAGAGAAGTGAGCAGAAAGAAGAGGGACCTCATACCACCAAGAAAGAAGCGCCAGGAGTGGAGCACATCCTTTGGACCAGGAGTTCCTGGGCTGAGAAGCTCCTAGACCAGGGGAACACTGATGAGAAGGACCTTTCTCCAGAGTCGACAGAGAAAGAAAGCTTTCCCCTAGAGCTGGCACCCTGAATTTGGATTTGTAGCCTATTAGACTGTGAGAAAATAAATTTCTGTTTGTTAAAGCCCTCTACTTGTGGTATTTCTGTTATAGCAGGTGCGAGGTAACTGAGACAGTTAACGTGAGGTCATACAGAAGTAGGCTGGGTGCTAACGCCTGTCTGAGTGGTGTCCTATAAACAAGGAGACGAGACATAGAGGTGAGACGCCATGTGAATACAGAGCAAAGGTTGGAATGATGTCACCACAAGCCCAGGAACACCTGGGGCCACCAGAAGCTGGGAGAGATGAGGAACGATCCTCACCCAGAGCCTCTGGAGGGAGCACGGCCCTGCTCACACCTTGGTCTCAGACTCGTGGCCTCCAGAACTGTGAGACTGTAAATTCCTATTGGCTTAACCATCCAGTTCGTCTTAGTTGATTATGGCAACCCCAGGACACCAATAAACCAAAGTAGGAGTCCCCGGGTAGTGCAAATAGTTAACGCACATGGCTGCTAACCAGAAGGATGGAGGTTGGAGTCCACCCAGAGGTACCTCGGAAGAAACGCCTGGTGATCTACTTCCAAAAAAACCAGTCACTGAAAATCCTATGGACTACAGTTTTATTCTGACAGACATGGGGTGCCATGAGTTGGAATCGACTCGACGGCAATGGGTTTATATAATATATATAAATATAGATAGATAAATTGATAGATATATAGGTGATAGGACATTACTATGCATCTAGAGGTGTCTCTGAGTGGCGCAAACAGTTAAGCGCTCGTCTGCTAACCAAAAGGTTGCAGATTTGGCTCCACTCAGAGGCTCCTCAGAAGAAAGGCCTGGCTATCTACTGCTGAAACATCAGCCGTTGAACACCCTATGAAGCACAGTTCTACTCGGACACACATGAGCTCCCCATGAGTCAGGGTTGACTCAAGGCAAGTGTTTGGGAGTCCCTGGGTGGAAAAACAGTTAATGCACTCAGCTGCTACAAAAAGGCTGGAGGTTCCAGTCCACCCAGAGGTGCCTCGGAAGAAAGGCCTGGTGATCTACTTCCAGAAAAACAGTCACTGAAAATCCTATGGAGCAGTTTTACTCTGACACACATGGGGGCGCCAGGAGTTGGAATTGACTTGATGGCAATGGGTTTATATAATATGTATAAATACATATAGATAGATAGGAAGTTATTATGCATCGGATGGTGTCCCTGGGAGGTACAAATAGTTAAGTGCTTGGCTGCTAACCAAAATGTCGCACGTTCGAGTCTACCCAGAAGTACCTCAGAAGAAAGGCCTGGCTATCTGCTTCTGAAAAATCAGCCACTGAACACCCTACGGAACACAGTTCTACTCTGACACACGTGGGGTCCCCACGACTCAGGGTCAACTCAATGGCAGCTGGTTTGGGTGGTTTGGCTACACACTGAAACGGTACCTACACGAACACTGTGAGACTTTGCCTCTTTGCCCCGAGTCATGGATTGAATTTTGTTCTGCAAAAATATGTGTCAACCTGGTTAGGCCATGATTCCCAGTATTGTGTGGTTGTCCTCCATTTTGTGATTGTAATTTTATGTTAAAGAGGATTAGGGTGGAATTGTAACACCCTTGCTAAGGTCACATCCCTGATCCAAAGTAAAGGGAGTTTCCCTGGGGTGTGGTCTGCACCTCCAATTTTATCTTACAAGAGATAAAAGGAAAGGGAAGCAAACAGAGCATTGGAGACCTCAAACCACCAAGAAAGCAGTGCCAGGAGCAGAGGGCATCCTTTGGACCTGGGGTCCCCGCGCGGAGAAGCTCCTAGTCCGGGCGAGCATTGACGAACAGGCCGACAGAGACAGAGAGAAAGACTTCCCCTGGAGCTGACACCCTGAATTTGGACTTGTAGCCTACTTTACTATGAAGAAATAAATTTCTCTTTGTTAAAGCCATCGCTATGAGTCAGAATCGACTCAATGGCAGTGGGTTTGGTTTTTTTTTTTTTAAAGCCATCCGCTTATGGTATTTCTGTTACAGCAGCACTAGATAATGAAGACACCCTGTTACGAAGACTCTGTCTTGCACATGTTCAGCGTCCCCTGCGCCCTGGAAGTCTGAAGTCCACCTTGACAGTGGGTGGCAGCTTGAAGCTTGACTGCTCTGTGTTGATGGCGAGGCATGTGGCGCTCTTGTGGAATCCCTGCCTGGGGCTGCAAGCATTCAGCTGTGGAGTGGTGTGGACCCTCCGTGTTTTAGCAAACATGGCACCCATTAGCACCCGGAGGGAGAAAAAAGGACAACATTGTATAGTGTGTAAGAAACGGTGGGTGCTGCGTAAGCTCTAGCATTTCACAAGGGTTGTTGTTAGCTGCTCACTGTGTTTGAGCCTGTTGTTGCAGCCACAATTTCAGTCATCCAGGGTCTCCCTTGTTCTCCCTTCACCAAACGCGACATCTTCCTCCAGGGATTGATCCTTCCTGACAGAATCATTCTGATTCTCCTGAATCCAGATTTCTGGGTTCACGGAATTGGGGGTGACCCATACAGACCATCTGCCCTGAAATATCCTTTTTGAACCTTGTAGGAACCAGTTCCCTGGAGTCGCCTTCAGGTGAGACAATAGCTTAGCAAGCAGCTTAGTGGAGGCCGTTTTGCCCTAGGCAGTGGGTTCTTTTGAAAAACTATCTAGCTGCAGCCAGCTTCCAGAAGCAGGAACTCCAGGGTCCAACTAGAGGCTGTTTTAGGATGAATGGCGTGATCTTGGTGACTATTTCTATAACCTGCCCTGTGCTCTTTTGAAGAATTCTGTTAGTTTTGGCAAACAAGATTCCAAAAGTCAGCCCACTGGTGTCATAGTAACGACCCATGATTTGTTTATTGAAAGAAAGACCAGTTGAGTAGGGGAAGAGGCTAGATCTCCCGACGGGAAAACCAGCACTCCTGAGGCAGGGGGAGCAGTCCTGGGCAGGTAGTTCTCTTCTCTCTTCTCAGGTGCTGTGGAGTTGGTTCTGACCCAGAGAGACCCCCACGTACAACAGAAGGAAACACTGCCCGGTCCTGCGCCATCCTCCCAGTCGTTGTTGTGCTTGAGCCCATTGTTGGAGCCCCTGTGTCCATCTGTCTCGTCGAGGGTCTTCCTGTTTTTCGCTGACCCTCTACTGAGCACGATGTCTTTCTCCATGAGTGTGGACAGTAACAGGGCTGAATTAGGAGCTTAGGTGATAACATGCTGTCTTAGTCATCTAATGCTGCTCTAACAGAAATACCGCGAGTGGATGGTTTTAACAAAGAGAAATTTATTTTCTATCAGTCTGGGAGGCTAGAAGTCCAAATTCAGGGCATCAGCTCCAGGGGAAGGCTTTCTCTCTCTGACAGCTCTGGAGGAAGGTCCTTGTCAACAATCTTCCCCTGGACTAGGAGCTTCTCTGCACAGGAGCCCCGGGTTCAAAGGACGTGCTCTGCTCCCAGGGCTGCTTTCTTGCTGGTATGAGGTCCCCAACTCTTGTAAGATAAAAGGTGGTGTAGGCCACACCCCAGGGAAACTCCCTTTACATGGGATCAAGACGGTGGCCTGAGTAAGGGTGTTGCATCCCACCCTAATCCTCTTTAACATAATCTAATCTTGCCTCATTAGCCACAGGCAGAGATTAGGATTTACAACACACAGGAAAATCATATCAGATCACAAAATGGAGGACAACCACACAATACTGGGAATAATGGCCTAACCAAGTTGACACATATTTTGGGGGGACACAATTCAATCCATGACATATGCTGATTGGTTGCTAGCTAATCAGGGAAGGGGGGGTGGGCCTTCTCTGAGCAAGGCTTTTGTTAGGATTGGTTTACAGGGTACAGATGGGCTAAGAGGATTGGACACAGTGTAGAGGTGCAGGGGATCGTGCCCACAAAGGGGGTGCTTCATGATTGACTGTAGACCAGATCAGCTTCTTCTGCTTGAAGTCCTTTGCAAAATGTGACAGTCAGCCATCTGGGTAGGGAGGAGCGAGTTAGAATGTCGTAGGTGATTATAGAATAGATTTTCCGAGAGAGCCGACTGTTAAAATAACTGGCTTAAGGCAAAATCATTTGTCTGACAACATCTTACACAAAGGATTTGATAACCGTCTGAGCCACGAGCCCCAGGGGTCATTCTGCTGATATTCTTTCTGGCTTAATTGTAGAAAAAAAATGTTTCCTTAGCTGCACAATTACCTTTATACAAAGGTTAACCTTTGCTAAGGGAGAAAAAAAAAAAGCAGGACAAGCAAAATGGAATCTTGAAAGACACAAGATGGAGTCAGGCTTGCACGTGAGCTAGACCGAGTAGAACTGCCCTATAGGGTTTGCAAGGAGCAGCTGGTGGATTCAAACTGCCGACCTTTGGGTTAACAGCCGAGCTCTTAAGCACTGAGCCACCAGGGCTCCATCAGAAGTACCAGACACCCTAATTTTAAAATCCCTTACATACTGGGAGCCATGTTTAGGGTACATCAGTAATTATCTTCAAGACAATGCTGTCTGAAAATCCTTCCTGACTGCACATATGTGTGTCAATCTGTTCCCATCCTTATCTCCCTCGGCCATGCTGGCAGGATTTGGTATAAGAATATTGGAAGTTCTTCTCATCTTGGGAACATTTCTGACACTCTAGTCAAAATGTTATCCCAATTTGCAAACCATGTATTCAATAAACTTCAATCAATTTCTATTATTGGCTTCATATGCTTTTTGTTTTAACATTCCTGATGACATGCCCAAATCAAGCGATGGCTGGTATTTCGTTCTGTGGTAGATAGGGTCTCTATGAGTCAGAACCAACTTGACAGCACCGAAAACAACAGCATCAGATATACGGTCTCCCAAAACCTTTCTCCCAATCTGTAGGCTGTCTTCTCACTTTTTGGATAAAGTCCTTTGATGAACAAAAGTATTTCACTTTTACGTGGTCCTGTTTATCTCCTTTGTCTTTGCTGCTCAGGTGTTGGCTTTCATGCATGAGGTTTTCGTTGGTTGATTTTCGGAAGTAGCGTGTAACGGATTACTGCTTCTTAATAAGTTTCAAATAATTTGGAGCCCCCTCTTGACAACTCTTCCTGGTATTTTGAGATAACGTTGATAGTTACCACACTGTAAGCCCCTGACTTCCTTGCGGGCTTCTGAAAACAAGGCTAGCCTGGGTGATCTTTCAGTAACTATTAAGGTAAATGTTTGCTGAGTGACACGGCACATACAGACGGGAAAATAACTGCAGTGAAGAAACCAGTGGGTTTCAGAGAATTGCAAGTGGAAATGGCTGCGTTCGTCAGCTGGCCCACAGAGAGGTTCATGAGCTGTGGCTGCGTCCTCCCCAGACAGAGTTATTAACTGAGACTAGAAAACAGAGCCTAGAAGGGTCCTTCCCCAGCAATCTGCTCCTGTAAAATATTTGCTTCCTACCTTCTGTGACAGCAAAGGAAATCAAGAACGTTCTCCGCTGGGGCTCCCTCGCCCTTTCCCTCAGTGCCCTGAGGAGTGCTCCATGTTCAATCATCTTCTCTGAGGGTTTGGGATGCCTCTCCTTCGACTTCCTCCAGCCTCATTCCTAAGTCAAGGAGTCCTGGCGGAGCAGTGATTAAGTGCTCGGCTGCTAACTGAAAGGTTGGAAGTTTGAACCCACCCAGTGGCTCCGAGGGAGAAAAGAGCCGGCGATCTGCTCCTGTAAAGATTTGCAGCCTAGGAAACCCTGTGGGGCAGTTCTACTCTGTCACAATAGAGTGGGAATCGGCTCACCGTTACATCCCAGCAACTACTTATCTAAACCAGCGCTTCCATTTCCTTCCTTCATTTCCTTTATCCTGCCCGTCCAGAGAAAAGAGAATGGTCGTTGATGTGCTCAGAGTCCATGGTGGTGACCACTGTGAGTTTTGAGTGACTTCCAACCTAGGGGGCTCATCTTCCAGCTCTATATTGGACAGTGTTCTACTGTGATTCATCCAATTCTTTTTGGCTGATTTTCAGAAGCAGATCGCCAGGTCTTCCTTCTGTTAAAAAAATAACCAAAACTCACTGAAATTTGAATGTAAGGTTTGATTTAGGAAATAATATTGGAGTCATTATTCCCTGTCCTTGAGCACAGAGAACGTGACCCAGCTGGAGCTGGGCTCACAAGGACTCACAAGGATACATCAACTGGGCCCTGAGGTATAAGGTCAATAGCTAAGATAATCTTGGAAAATATCTTTTAGGGAAACTTTCACATAAAGCCAATCAAACGGAACACAAAAGACTTTCCACTCTTGTCTTTTTCTATAAGCGTTTAGTGAATAGAAAATTTGTTGGACCAAAGAGGACCTTCCTGACTGTCTTTACTGTGGTTCTTACGGAGGCCATTTTGATTTCAGAAAAAGCAAATGGCTTGAAGAAGCTGGGTACCATGGGGCTTATAAAGGGAAGTTGTTGTTAGGTGCTGACCTTTTGGTTAGCAGCCAAACAGCCAAATTCTTAACTACTTGTAACCCCAGGGCTCCGTAACTGGTACTAGACCCCATTATTAACTATTCTGCAACTAGATATTGTTTGCTGTTACTGTTACTTGATGCTATTTACTAGTATTCTCTAACTGGTTAGCTCCTGGGCTGTGGGTTCGAGTCCACCCAGAGGCACCCTGGGAGAAAGGTCTGGTGATCAACTTCCAAAAAATCAGCCACTGAAAACCCTGTGGAGCGCAGTCCCACTCTGACACACATGGGGGCGCCATGAGTCGGTGTCAACCGAACGACAACTGGTTTTATTTGTTCACCTTGAGAGCATGTGGGAGTCTGTTTCTCTGAGGTCTCTCTCTATCCCTGCTTGCTCGCTAATTGCCTCTCCCCCCTGCAACACGCAAGCCCTTTAACACAGGTGACTGCACTCTGTGACGCTTGGGAATCTGTGCACGCCGACCACAATGTTATCTCACGTGGTGACGAGTTGCACTTCTTGCCTGATTACCCAAAACTGACAACCAGGAAGACGCCTGAGGTGGTTACCTCCTCCCAGCCCACCTGGAGCCCTGGTGTTTGAGCAGCACCAAGCTTGGATGGTTATTATTGTTGTTCTTTGCTGTTGACTCTGACTCACAGTGACTTTACGTAAAGGACATGCTGGTCCCGCATCAGCCGCACGATCTCCAGTGCGTTCAAGACCCTCATTGCGGCTATTGTGACAATCCATCTCACTGAGGGTCTCCCTCGCCCTCCCTGGCCCTCTACTTCATCCAAAGTGATGTCCTCCTCTGGCAATGGATCCCTCCTGATGACGTGTTCAAAGCAAGCAAGTCAGACAATCGCCTGTCGTGATCCATAAGGTTTTCCTTGGCTGATTTTCAGAGGTAGATTGCCAGGCCTTTCTTCCTCATCTGTCTTAGTCTGGAAGCTCCGCTGAAACCTGTCTACCATGGGTGACTCTGCTGGTATTTGAAATAATAGTGACATAGTTTCCAGCACTATATGGGACAATATTCCATTGTGAACCATAGGGTTTTCACTAACTGATTTTCAGAAGTAGATTCACCAGGCCTTTCTTTCTAGTCTCTCATAGTCTGGAAGCTCCCCTGAAACCTATCCACCGTAGGTGACCCTGCTGGCATTTGAACTACCTGGTGGCAAGCTACCATAGTACAACAAACTGACAAGTGGGCCGTGGGCTTGGATGATACTCAAGGGCTTAAGGAAGCTCAGAGGAAGAAGATATTCTGTGGCTGGGAATCATAAGACCTGGGCTTGGGTGGGTGAGGCTGTGCCCCTCTGACCCTGGTCCAGGCAACCACAGCATCATCCTCCGCCGGGAGCAGGTTAGAAACGCAAACTCAATCCCACCCTGGGCTCCCTGAAGCAGCAGCTGCTCTTTAACATGTTGCCAGGGGAGTCGCCGTGAGCCATCTCTAACATCCTGTGCAGTCTCTAACATCCTGAGCTGTCTCTAACATCCTGTGAGGTCTCTAACATCCTGAGCCATCTCTAACATCCTGAGCCGTCTCTAATATCGTGAGTGGTCTCTAACATCCTGAGAGGTCTCTAACATCCTGCATGGTCTCTAACATCCTGTGAGGTCTCTAACATCGTGAGTGGTCTCTAACATCCTGAGCCGTCTCTAACATCCTGCGTGGTCTCTAACATCCTGTGTGGTCTCTAACATTGTGAGTGGTCTCTAACATCCTGAGCGGTCTCTAACATCCTGAGCCGTCTCTAACATCCTGTGAGGTCTCTAACATCCTGAGCCGTCTCTAACCTCCTGTGAGGTCTCTAACATCCTGAGCCGTCTCTAGCATCCTACATTGTCTCTAACATCCTGAGCCGTCTCTAACATCCCGCACAGTCTCTAACATCCTGTGTGGTCTCTAACATCCTGAGCAGTCTCTAACATCCTGCACGGTCTCTAATATCCTGAGCAGTCTCTAACATCCTGCGCGGTCTCTAACATCCTGAACCATCTCTAATATCCTGCGTGGTCTCTAACATCCTGCGTAGTCTCTAACATCCTGTGTGGTCTCTAACATCCTGAGCCATCTCTAACATCCTGAGCCATCTCTAACATCCTGAGTGGTCTCTAACATCCTGAGCGGTCTCTAACATCCTGCGTGCTCTCTAACATCCTGCATGGTCTCTAACATCCTGAGCCGTCTCTAACATCCTGAGCGGTCTCTAACATCCTGAGCAGTCTGTAACATCCTATGTGGTCTCTAATATCCTGCGTGGTCTCTAACATCCTGTGTGCTCTCTAACATCCTGAGCCGTCTCTAGCATCCTGCACGACTTTTGTGGAAAGAACCCAGAGAGAAGAACATCCTTTGCCACAGAATATGCCGGGGCTGTGTCCTGTCTTTCAGACTTTGTGTTGAAGGTTATAGAGGGCGCATTTGGGTGAAGAACAGCTGGTGAGTCGGCACCTTCCAGCAGCTATAAAACCTGAGGGCAATGGAGCAGGGAGGTGCGGGGTTTACGGACTGGGCTTTCACCTGGAAGCTCTGTTTGCTCAATGTGGCCAAGCCCTGCAGGTAGGGAGGATCTGGGCAGCCTCATTTTATGTCCCGGGCACTAGCTAGAGGCCACACAGGCGTTTTTGTTCCTCGCAGGTGGGGATGGCCTGAAATGGAGCCGCTGAGCTAATAGAAGGGCTGCAGCCCAGGGTGTTTCCCCAGTGCAGCTGGGATGTCGTGGTTGTCATTTATTCACTTGATATGAAAGGGCAGGTGCTGTCTGATTCAACGGGCTCAGTTAGCTGCTTCCCGAGGGGGTCCTTGCCTGCATTCAATGTTCGTGGCTCGCCCCTCCCAGCCTCCCACCCTCCCCATGTCCACCCCACCCGCACCTGCCGCCCACCAGGCTGAACGGTGCTCAGCTCCCTGTGTGAGCACCTTGTGTGCGTGTCCTGGTTTCCCAAACCACGGTGATGGCAGAGCGGCACTGCCAACAGGAGCAGCCCTTGTGGCAGCAGCGGGAGTGGCTGTGATGGGGGCAGCGGGGGGAGTGGCTGTGATGGGGGCGGGGCCAGCGGGGGGAGTGGCTGTGACGGGGGCAGCTGGGGGAGAGGCTGTGATGGGGGCGGGGGCAGCGGCAGCAATAGCAGCACCAGCTGTAGCAATAGTGATACCAGTGGGAGCAGCAGCAGTGGCTGTATTGGTGGCGGCAGTATTAAGAGTATTAGCAGCGGCAGTGACTGTATTGGTAGCTGCAGTATTAGCAGCAGCAGTGACTGTATTGGTACCTGCAGTATCAGCAGCAGTGACTGTATTGGTACCTGCAGTATCAGCAGCAGTGACTGTATTGGTACCTGCAGTATCAGCAGCAGCAGTGACTGTATTGGTACCTGCAGTATCAGCAGCAGCAGTGACTGTATTGGTAGCTGCAGTATCAGCAGCAGTGACTGTATTGGTACCTGCAGTATCAGCAGCAGTGGCTGTATTGGTACCTGCAGTATCAGCAGCAGTGACTGTATTGGTACCTGCAGTATCAGCAGCAGTGGCTGTATTGGTACCTGCAGTATCAGCAGCAGTGACTGTATTGGTAGCTGCAGTATCAGCAGCAGTGACTGTATTGGTACCTGCAGTATCAGCAGCAGTGGCTGTATTGGTACCTGCAGTATCAGCAGCAGTGACTGTATTGGTACCTGCACTATCAGCAGCAGTGACTGTATTGGTACCTGCAGTATCAGCGGCAGTGACTGTATTGGTACCTGCAGTATCAGCAGCAGTGACTGTATTGGTACCTGCAGTATCAGCAGCAGTGACTGTATTGGTAGCTGCAGTATCAGCGGCAGTGACTGTATTGGTACCTGCAGTATTAGCAGCAGTGACTGTATTGGTACCTACAGTATCAGCAGCAGTGACTGTATTGGTAGCTGCAGTATCAGCAGCAGTGACTGTATTGGTAGCTGCAGTATCAGCAGCAGTGACTGTATTGGTACCTGCAGTATCAGCAGCAGTGACTGTATTGGTAGCTGCAGTATCAGCAGCAGTGACTGTATTGGTACCTGCAGTATCAGCAGCAGTGACTGTATTGGTACCTGCAGTATCAGCAGCAGTGACTGTATTGGTACCTGCAGTATCAGCAGCAGTGACTGTATTGGTACCTGCAGTATCAGCAGCAGTGGCTGTATTGGTACCTGCAGTATCAGCAGCAGTGACTGTATTGGTACCTGCAGTATCAGCAGCAGTGGCTGTATTGGTAGCTGCAGTATCAGCAGCAGTGACTGTATTGGTAGCTGCAGTATCAGCAGCAGTGACTGTATTGGTACCTGCAGTATCAGCAGCAGTGACTGTATTGGTACCTGCAGTATCAGCAGCAGTGACTGTATTGGTACCTGCAGTATCAGCGGCAGTGACTGTATTGGTAGCTGCAGTATTAGCAGCAGCAGTGACTGTATTGGTACCTGCAGTATCAGCAGCAGTGGCTGTATTGGTAGCTGCAGTATCAGCAGCAGTGACTGTATTGGTAGCTGCAGTATCAGCAGCAGTGACTGTATTGGTACCTGCAGTATCAGCGGCAGTGACTGTATTGGTACCTGCAGTATCAGCAGCAGTGACTGTATTGGTACCTGCAGTATCAGCAGCAGTGACTGTATTGGTACCTGCAGTATCAGCAGCAGTGACTGTATTGGTACCTGCAGTATCAGCAGCAGTGGCTGTATTGGTAGCTGCAGTATCAGCAGCAGTGACTGTATTGGTACCTGCAGTATCAGCGGCAGTGACTGTATTGGTACCTGCAGTATTAGCAGCAGTGACTGTATTGGTACCTACAGTATCAGCAGCAGTGACTGTATTGGTAGCTGCAGTATCAGCAGCAGTGGCTGTATTGGTAGCTGCAGTATCAGCAGCAGTGACTGTATTGGTACCTGCAGTATCAGCAGCAGTGGCTGTATTGGTACCTGCAGTATCAGCGGCAGTGACTGTATTGGTACCTGCAGTATCAGCAGCAGTGGCTGTATTGGTACCTGCAGTATCAGCAGCAGTGACTGTATTGGTAGCTGCAGTATCAGCAGCAGTGACTGTATTGGTACCTGCAGTATCAGCAGCAGTGACTGTATTGGTACCTGCAGTATCAGCAGCAGTGACTGTATTGGTAGCTGCAGTATCAGCAGCAGTGGCTGTATTGGTACCTGCAGTATTAGCAGCAGCAGTGACTGTATTGGTACCTGCAGTATCAGCAGCAGTGACTGTATTGGTACCTGCAGTATCAGCAGCAGTGGCTGTATTGGTAGCTGCAGTATCAGCAGCAGTGACTGTATTGGTACCTGCAGTATCAGCGGCAGTGACTGTATTGGTACCTGCAGTATTAGCAGCAGTGACTGTATTGGTACCTACAGTATCAGCAGCAGTGACTGTATTGGTAGCTGCAGTATCAGCAGCAGTGGCTGTATTGGTAGCTGCAGTATCAGCAGCAGTGACTGTATTGGTACCTGCAGTATCAGCAGCAGTGGCTGTATTGGTAGCTGCAGTATCAGCAGCAGTGACTGTATTGGTACCTGCAGTATCAGCAGCAGTGACTGTATTGGTACCTGCAGTATCAGCAGCAGTGACTGTATTGGTAGCTGCAGTATCAGCAGCAGTGACTGTATTGGTACCTGCAGTATCAGCAGCAGTGGCTGTATTGGTACCTGCAGTATCAGCAGCAGTGACTGTATTGGTACCTGCAGTATCAGCAGCAGTGGCTGTATTGGTAGCTGCAGTATCAGCAGCAGTGACTGTATTGGTAGCTGCAGTATCAGCAGCAGTGACTGTATTGGTACCTGCAGTATCAGCAGCAGTGACTGTATTGGTACCTGCAGTATCAGCAGCAGTGACTGTATTGGTACCTGCAGTATCAGCGGCAGTGACTGTATTGGTAGCTGCAGTATTAGCAGCAGCAGTGACTGTATTGGTACCTGCAGTATCAGCAGCAGTGGCTGTATTGGTAGCTGCAGTATCAGCAGCAGTGACTGTATTGGTAGCTGCAGTATCAGCAGCAGTGACTGTATTGGTACCTGCAGTATCAGCGGCAGTGACTGTATTGGTACCTGCAGTATCAGCAGCAGTGACTGTATTGGTACCTGCAGTATCAGCAGCAGTGACTGTATTGGTACCTGTAGTATCAGCAGCAGTGACTGTATTGGTACCTGCAGTATCAGCAGCAGTGGCTGTATTGGTAGCTGCAGTATCAGCAGCAGTGACTGTATTGGTACCTGCAGTATCAGCGGCAGTGACTGTATTGGTACCTGCAGTATTAGCAGCAGTGACTGTATTGGTACCTACAGTATCAGCAGCAGTGACTGTATTGGTAGCTGCAGTATCAGCAGCAGTGGCTGTATTGGTAGCTGCAGTATCAGCAGCAGTGACTGTATTGGTACCTGCAGTATCAGCAGCAGTGGCTGTATTGGTACCTGCAGTATCAGCGGCAGTGACTGTATTGGTACCTGCAGTATCAGCAGCAGTGGCTGTATTGGTACCTGCAGTATCAGCAGCAGTGACTGTATTGGTAGCTGCAGTATCAGCAGCAGTGACTGTATTGGTACCTGCAGTATCAGCAGCAGTGACTGTATTGGTACCTGCAGTATCAGCAGCAGTGACTGTATTGGTAGCTGCAGTATCAGCAGCAGTGGCTGTATTGGTACCTGCAGTATTAGCAGCAGCAGTGACTGTATTGGTACCTGCAGTATCAGCAGCAGTGGCTGTATTGGTACCTGCAGTATCAGCAGCAGTGGCTGTATTGGTAGCTGCAGTATCAGCAGCAGTGACTGTATTGGTACCTGCAGTATCAGCGGCAGTGACTGTATTGGTACCTGCAGTATTAGCAGCAGTGACTGTATTGGTACCTACAGTATCAGCAGCAGTGACTGTATTGGTAGCTGCAGTATCAGCAGCAGTGGCTGTATTGGTAGCTGCAGTATCAGCAGCAGTGACTGTATTGGTACCTGCAGTATCAGCAGCAGTGGCTGTATTGGTACCTGCAGTATCAGCGGCAGTGACTGTATTGGTACCTGCAGTATCAGCAGCAGTGGCTGTATTGGTAGCTGCAGTATCAGCGGCAGTGACTGTATTGGTACCTGCAGTATCAGCAGCAGTGACTGTATTGGTACCTGCAGTATCAGCAGCAGTGACTGTATTGGTACCTGCAGTATCAGCGGCAGTGACTGTATTGGTACCTGCAGTATCAGCAGCAGTGGCTGTATTGGTAGCTGCAGTATCAGCAGCAGTGACTGTATTGGTACCTGCAGTATCAGCAGCAGTGACTGTATTGGTAGCTGCAGTATCAGCAGCAGTGGCTGTATTGGTACCTGCAGTATCAGCAGCAGTGACTGTATTGGTAGCTGCAGTATCAGCAGCAGCAGTGGCTGTATTGGTACCTGCAGTATTAGCAGCAGTGGCTGTATTGGTAGCTGCAGTATTAACAGTATTAACAGTAGCAGCTGCAGCAATAGTTACCGCACTGACAACAGTAGAGCCTCAACAGCAGTAGCAGGGACACTTGTGCACATGCACACCCCCACACCCACCCACCCCCACACCTGTAGGCCTAGTCAGAGTTAAGAACCTTATTTTCACTAAGGAGATTATGGAGTACACATATCACACACCACACACACACCACACATTCACAACCTCACACCACACACGCACCCCACCACACTCATACACCACACTCACATCCAAAAAACACACTCACACACAAACACACAAGACACACCCTCACACCACACACACACACATCACACACCCACACCACCCAAAACACACATACCCCCTCACACACCATGCACACAGCATACGCAGCACACACAAAACACACACCACACACACTCACACATCACACACAAAATACACTTTCACACTACACACATACACCAGGCACATCACACACCACACACCACACACAAAACATAGACACACACAAAACACAGATACCTTCACACACCACACACACACAGCACACAGAAAATACACTCACACGCTACACACACACCCCACACACACCTTCACACACACACACACCTTCACACACACACTTACCATGACCTGATACTTCAGTCCTTGGCACAGTCCCAGTCTTCATGGATTTGGATCACTGAAAGTGGTTTTCTTTCCACCACTGAGTTCGGGGCACTGCGCTATCCCTGAGTAAGTATAGTTAACTGTAATTACTACTGTATTTAAAGGAGCCCTAGTGGCACAACGGTTAGGCGCTCGGCTGCTAACTGAAACGTTGGTGGTTCACATCCACCCAACAGTGGAAGAAAGACGTGGTGTTCTGCTCCCATAAAGATTACAGCCTAGAAAACCCTGTGGGGCAGTTCTATCCTGTCACATGGGGTCCCCATGAGTCAGAATCAACTCAGCAGTACCCAACAACAGCAACAACATTAACACTATGTAAAAGTATTTCAACAATATTTTGGGGGAAAATAGATAATTCTACTCTGGCTTCACTGTAGAATTCTTGGTGATGACATATTTCCTCCATCAAGGCTTGACAACCCAACATCCTTCTGTAACTCACAGCTGGGCGAGGAAACACGTCCAAACTCACACTGTTTCCTCTGTTATTCTTATCTCCCCAGGAACACTTATACACGTTTATTTATTCTTTTCTTTGTTGGACATTTCTACCAGAATATGTCTAGAATTGCTTCTCTTTTAAATTTGCGCCGGAAACTCAGCATGCAACGTCATTTTTGTGACCCTTTCTTTGGCAGATGGTATTCATTGCCTATTATTATTACAGTTATCACCTCTGATCTGTATATTTCATTTTCCTTTGTAGGAACTCTAGTTTCTCACCCTGCTGGCTTTGGAAAATTTTCCCAAAATCTCCTAATTTTTTGTTGTTGTTGGTTGTTGCCATCAAGTTGACCTTGACTCATGGTGGCCCTACGTGTGTTAGAGCAGAACTGTGCTCCATGGGGTTTTCAATGGCTGATTTTTGGAAAGTAGATCACCAGGCCTTTCTTCTGAGGCACTTCTTGGTGAATTCCAACCTCCATCCCTTCTGTTAGTAGCTGAAGGTGTGAAACATTTGCATCACCCAGGGATTCCGAAAACCAGGTGTCGTTGAGTCAGGCTTGACTTATTGTGCCCCATGTGTACAGAATAGAACGGGGCTCCGTAGGTTTTTCAGTGGCTCGTTTTTCGGAAGTAGGTAGACAGGCCTTTCTTCTGAGGTGCCTCTGGGTGGGTTCAAATCGCCAACCTTTTGGCTAGTAGTTGAGAACAGTTGGCACCACCCCAGGATGCTGAAAACCAGGTGCCATTGAGTCAAGGTGCCCCCATGTGTACAGAGTAGAACTGTGCTCCATAGGGTTTTCAGTGTCTGATTTTTGGGAAGTAGAGAGACAAACCTTTCTCCCGAGGTGCCTCTGGGTGGGTTCAAATCGCCAACCTTTTGGCTAGTAGTTGAGCACTTAACCATTTGCACCCCTAAAAATTAAAAAAACAGACCAAACCAGCGTCCACTGAGTGGACTCCAACTCGTGGCGCCCCCTGTGGGTCAGAGTAGAATTGTGCTCCATAGGGTTTTCAATGGTTGGCTTTTCAGAAGCAAATCACCAGGCCTTTCTTCCAAGGCACTTCTGGGCGGGCTGAAACCTCCAACCTTTTGGCTAATAGTTGAGAGCTGAACCATTTGAGCCACCCAGGGACTCCGTCTCCTGTTCTATTTATCTCTTTTTCAGCATTCATCATCCAAGGGCTGGAAACACATTTACCTAGTCTCTTTTCTACCCACAGGGCAAACTGCCCACATTGCAGTCACATTCAGCAGTTACGTTTCTCCATCTTGTCACTGTTTGCTCATTTCTTATGGCAGAACATTCCAATTTCCTCCGGAATCTCATAAAGCTTATGAAAGATATCGGTTTTTTTTTTTTACTAAAATCCCCTCCTCCTTCAAAACTTCACCAGTTACCCTTGAGTTGACTCTGAGTCATGGCACCCCTATGTATGTCAGAGTGGAGCTGTGCTCCATGGGGTTTTCAACGACTGATTTTTCAGAAGGAGATCACCAGGCCTTTCTTCTGAGGTGCTTCTCAGTGGACTTGAACCTCCAACCTTTCAGTCAGCTAACAGCTGAGAGTACTAACCGTTTGAACCATCCAAGGACTCCTTCACAGTGCTAGGCTGTGTTGGTTTTTGTTTTATCCTCAGGAACATGCCCGCCTAAACTCCTCCCATAGTTTTGGCATGTGAGAGCCACCCAGACCCGCTTTTCAGGGATGGCATGTATTTCTCCCTGCTTAAACATCCTATCAGGCATTTTAGGTCCTTAGGAAGCGCAGATGGTTTATGCTCTACTACTAACCAGAAGGCTGGCAGTTCGAATCCACCCACCAGCACTGTGAAAGAAAGGCCTGGTGATCCGCTTGCATAAAGATTGTTGTTGCATGCCACCAAGTTGATTCCCACTCATAGTGACCCCATATGACTGAGTAGAACTGCCCCATAGGGTTTCCAAGGCTGTAATGTTTATGGGAGCAGGTTGCCAGCTCTGTTTCCCACAGAGCCGCTAGGCGGTTCTAAACACCAACCTTTTGGTCAGCAGCCGAGGGCTTAACCGTTCACACCACAGCCCAGAAGAACCTGTGGGGCACAGGTCTCTTCTAAATGGTTGAACAACTCGAAGAAAGTAATCCATGTCACTGAATTGTACACGTGGAAATTGTTGAATTGGTGTATGTTTCGCTGTGTATATTCTCCACAACAGCAACAACATAAATTTAAAAAACGTACCACACAGAACAGACCAAAAAAAAAAAAAAAAAGAGCAGAGAAGAGAAGCCTGATGTGCTTGAAATGGGGAGGGCTGGGGAGCGTAGAAGCGGAAGCCGGAACGGACTCCACGGCAGCAGGGTTGGTTTGGTTTGTTAGGCATTTTGGTTGGAATACAGAAGTGCAGAGCCAAGTCACAAGCTTGTCAAGAAACCGCTCTACAGAAAGGACTGCAGGGACAAGCAGCTCCCCAGGCAGACGAGACGGAAGAAGACGTCCTGGAGGGAGAAGGTGTCGCACGAGGACATGGAAGGCAGGTGGAGCGATGCCACGTGCCTGGCTCGTCTACCAGATACTGATGACTCATCTCTGAGGAGGCAGCCCCGGGAGCTGCCGGAGGCCCTGCGGGAGAGACGTCCCACTCCCAGGGAGCTTACGTCGCCACAGGAGAGACAGATGGGGAGCAGAAAATCAACAGGGGTAACTCAGGAATGTGGCATGCGTCTTGAGGAAGTGAACAGATGAAAGTAGAGAAACTGGGAAAGACCTCTTGGAATGAAAAATCAGGGGAGGCCTCCCCGAGGAGGTGACATTCTTGTTGAAAGAATAGACCTTCCAGCACATGAGCGTTTGTGGTCATGTGATGGTTAAGGTTGTGTGTCAACTTGGCTGGGCCGTGATTCTTAGTAGTTTGGCAGTCGTATGACATTGTGATCACTTTCACAATAAGATTTGATATAATGTGATCACCTCCATGATGGGATCTGCTGTGAGCAGCCAATCAGTTGAAAGGGAGTATCCTTGGGGGTGTGGCCTGCATCCAAAGTAAGTGGACTTTCTGACAAGGCTCAGGAGCTTTTGCTCACTCTGGATCCTGCAGCTGGCTCCTGTTCATCTGACCTCCGGGACCTTGGGACTTGAGCTAGCAGCTTACCTTGTCTGCTGATCTTTGGATTCGTCAGCCTGCGTAGCCTGTGACCAAGAGCCCTACTCTCCATCTTGGGTTTGCCAACCCCTGCAGCTACGTGAATCAGGAGAAGCCTCTATCCTGACCCACGGACTTGGGACATTCCAGCCTGTACAGCTGCATGAGCCATTTCTTTGATACAAATCTCTCTCTCTCTCTCTCTCTCTCTATATATATATATATATATATGTACGTATGTACGTATGTGTATATATATATATATATATGTATACACTTTACTGGTTTTGCTTCTCTAGAGAACTCAGTCTGAGGCAAGCCAGAAAGGACTGAGTAGGTTCAAAGAACAAAGAGATCAAAACGGGGAAAATGCAGAACAGAATTTAAAATTCTCCTGGAATCCAGACTTCCTGGAGCCATAGAGGCTGGATGAACCCCAGAAACTATCGCCCTGAGATAATCTTTAAACCATGACCAAAAATATCCCCTGAAGTCTTCTTAAAACCAAACAGTAGTTTAGCTTCATTAGTAAAGAATGCCTGACCTGAGCATTATGTTCTTTTAAGATCTATCTATATAGGATCAAATTGACAACAGTAACTCGAAAGATTAGATAGGAAGCTTAGGGGGCGGTCAGTTTATGCGCATGGGGGAGGAACAACTCAGAAAAGGAGGGTACAAATGGTTGCCCAATCAGAAGAATATAACCAATGTCAGTGAATTGTACATGTAGAAATGGTTGAATTGGTGTATGTTTTGCTGTGTATGTTGTCAGTGCTGTGTTTTGGTTCAGACAGGTCTGCGTGACAGACACTGTCATGGATTGAATTGTGTCCCCCCAAAATATCTGTCAACTAGGCTAGGTCATGATTCCCAGTATTGCATGATTGTGTACCATTTTGTAATCTGATGTGATTTCCTCACGTGCTGTAAACTCTATCACTATGATGAGGTTACATATGATCTCCTTATGTGTTGTAAACTCTACCACTATGATGAGGTTATACTGATGAAGTCTACAAAATTGGATGCTGTCTTAATCCAATCTCTTTTGAGACATAAAAGAGAGAAGCGAGCAGAGACACATAGGAACCTCACACAACCAAGAAAGCAGCGCCAGGAGCAGAGCGCATCCTTTGGACCTGAGGTTCCTGTGCTAGATGCTCCCAGACCAAGGGAAGACTGATGACAAGGACCTTCTTCCAGAGCTGACAGAGAAAGCCTTCCCCTGGAGCTGACGTCCTAAATTCAGACTTCTAGCCTCCTAAGCTGTGAGAGAATAAATTTCTCTTTGTTAAAGCCATCCACTCGTAGTATTTCTGTTGGAGCAGCACTAGATGACTAAGACAGACATGTTGGACGTTGTGTGTGGTGGCTCTTGCGGGTGAAACCCCGTCAGGATAACCCCTTTGCCGTAGAGTTGATTCCAACTCATAGCAACCCTACAGGACAGAGTAGAACTGTGTTTCCAAGGAGCGCCTGGTGGATTTGAACTTAACCATTGTAGCACTTAATCACTGTGCCACCAGGGTTTCTATCCCATCAGCAGAGTATATTTGATATCTACATCAGCTGACACGCCTGCCTGCTTCTCTTCTTTTCATATTTACTTCTCCCAGTTCCTGCTGAGGCTGAAATTGATTTGCCGACTGGGCAGCAAGAAGCAATAACAGCGTATGCATGTCCTGGTCTCCTCACTCCAGACGGAGAGAAAACCTGTCCCCGCTTCCTCCAAGGATGAGCAGAGGGGTCTGTCATCTCCTCGTCTGTGCTCTGAATTCCTGCTGAGATGATTTTCTCTGAGCTCAAGAAGCGCCTGTGAATTAGAAGTGACGGCTTTGTGTGGCGAAAGTGTGCCAGAAAGTTCCCCTCTGGCTCGTAGGCTGCAGTAAGACGACACGGAGGAGGAAGCAACTTTCTGAGACATTCGGAATAAAAAACAAAATCAGGCGGGATTGGAGTTTGGTGTCTCATATGTTCCTTTGTCTACAGGGGTCTTTTTTTCATTTCTCTATTTATTTTATCTTCGGTGAAAATATACACAGCAAAACCTATGCCACGTCCACAATTTCTGCATGTACAATTCAGTGACATTGGTTACATTCTTCAAGATGTGCCACCTTTCTTGACAACCTTTTACAAACTATTTCAGCATAGTTCACACAAACTCACTGCCTCCCTTAAGCGCTCATTCATCCTTTCATGTTGCTGTTGTCAATTTGATCCCACATATGCAGACAGTCTTTTCTCATTTGGCTAAACTCTTAATTTGGTTCAAAGATGACTCCAGGAATAGTTTCAGTTCAAAGTTTAAAGATTTCCTCAGGGTAACAGTTTTCGGGGGTCACCAGGCTCAATGGCTACAGAAAATCTGGATTCCACTGGAATTTGAAGTTCTTTCCCTCATTTCCCTCCCTTTTGATCAGGATTCTACTATGGAATCCTTGATCTAAATGTTCAGTCATGGTGGCCGGCACCATCCAGTTCTTCTGGTCTCATGGCAAAGGAGACAGGTGTTCAGACAGAGGGTCTTTCAACAGATTTGAGGTAATCTCTTTCACTGATTAATTTCTACCCTACAGTTGTTGGACACTGAGTCATTAAGAGTATGAGGACCTGGTATGAAATGCCAGCCCCCTCTTCCTTGAGGACAAAGCAGGGCTTCTCATTTGAGCCACAGTCACGGTCCCTGCCTGATGAGCTTCTAATGCCACCATCTCAAATGCAGACCCTGGTCTGCGTGGGCCCTGTGAACTGGGATCTGGTCACCCTCCCCACCCTCCTCCACCTTGGCTCTGTCAAACTTTAGCTGCTATATTAGTTATCTATTGCTGAAGAACACAGTTCCCTAAAACTTAAACCAGTTGCTGTTGAGTCGACCCTGACTCATGGTGCCCCATGGGTGTCAGAGCAGAACTGTGCTTCGTGGGGTTTTTAATGGCTGATCTTTCAGAAGTAGATCTCCAGGCCTTTCTTCTGAAGCACCTCTGGGTGGACTGGAACCTCCAACTTTTTGGTTAGCAGTTGAGCATATTAACCATTTGCACCACCCAGGGACTCCAAACCAGTAATGGTCAAGCTGACCCTGACTCAAGGCATCCCCATGTGTGTCAGAGTAGAACTGTGCTCCAAGAGTTTTCAATGGCTGGTCTTTCAGAAGTAGATTGCCAGGCCTTTCTTCCGAGGTGCCTCTGGGTGGACTTGAACCTCCAAACTTTTGGTGAGCAGCTGAGTGTGTTCACCGAGTCGCCCCACTCGGGGACTCCTCCCTAAAACTTCACAGCGTGAAAACACACACATGGACTCTATCACAATGTGGGTGGGTCAGGAGTCCAGGAAGGGGTTGGCTAGGTCTGCTGCTCAGGGTGTCCCAAGATGCAGTCAAGGGGTCACTGCCATCAATCTTATCCAAAACTTGGGATCCCCTTCCAGGTTCATTCAGGATGTTGGAAGAATTCAGCTCCTTGAGGTTGTACTGCTGAAGTTCTGCATTCTTGCTGGCTGTCAGCAGGGGGCGCTCTCGGTTCCTAAAGGCTGCCCTCAGGCCCTCGCCCTGTGGCCCCCTCCATAGTTTCTCTTGCAATGTGGCAGTTGGTTCTGTCTTTGAGGCCAGCACGGAAGGTGTGTCTCTGAAACTTCACTTTCTTCTAAAAGACTTCTCTGATTAGACCAGGCCCCCCAGAACCATCTCTTTGGTCAGCTGGAAGTAAACGATGAGTAACAATCCTGGGGCTGACACCATCAGACTCACAGGTCCCATCCACACTCAGACAGAGGGGATGTTTTAGGCAGTGTGAGCAGGGGCAGGAATCTTGGGGGGCCATCTCAGAATCCTGCCCCTCAGAGCTCACATCTCTCCAACCGGTGCCTCTGAGCTCCCAGCAAGCCTCACAGAACATACCTGTTCTTTATATAACAGGTGTCTCATCAAAGCTCAGTGAGACTCCAGACACACTTTGATGCTGTTGTTAGTCACCATAGAGTTGGCTCCAGCTCATGGTAACCCCACGTACAATAGAATGAAACACTGCCCAATCTCGCACCATCCTCATGATGGTGGCACTAGAAGCTCATCAGGTAGGGACCATGACTGTGGCTCAAATGAGAAGCCTTGCTTTGTCCTCAAGGATGAGGGAGACATAAGTTTGCGTCCATTGTCTGTTTTCAGTGCCTTCCAACGTAGGGGGCTCATCTTCCGGCACTCTTTGGACAATGTTCTACTGTGATGCATAGAGTTTTTATTGGCTGATTTTCAGAGGTAGATTGCCAGGCCTTTCTTCCTAGGTGGTCTTAATCTGGAAGCTTCCCTGAAACTTGCCCACCATGGGTGACCCCGCTGGTATGTGAATTACCTCATGGCATAGCTTCCAGCATCCAGCATCACGAAAGCCACCACAGCAGGACAGACTGACAGACAGGGGGTGGAACAACCATGTTGTTGTGGTTGGGTGCCATCAAGTTGATTTCGACTTATAGCAACCTCGTGTGACAGAGTAGAACTGCCCCGTAAGGTTTACTAAGCTGAAGTCTTTATGGGTGCAGATCTCCAGGTCTTTCTCCCTCGAAGCTGCTGGGTAGGTTCGAACCACTGACCTTTCTGCTAGCAGCAGAGGGCTTAACCGTTGTTCCATCAGGGCTCCTTGGAACAAGCATAGCCATAGACACAGCCTCATGGAGTCTGCAAGGGTTCAAAGGGGCAGGGAGAGTCTGCCGTGAATCAGTCAGGACAAGGAATTGATTGGCATGCTTTCCACTCCGGAGAATGGAGATAACTGTCCTCATAACTGGAAAAGCGTGCTCCGGGGTAAGTGGCCAGGCCAGGCAGACGGTCAAGAAAAGAGAGAGAGCACAGAGATGCAGGGGATGGCTCAGCCAGTGTGTGTGTGTGTGTGTGTGTGTGTGTGTGTGTGTGTGTGTGTGTGTGTGTGTGTGTGTGTGTGTGTGTGTGTGTGTGTGTGTGTGTGTGTGTGTGTGTGTGTGTGTGTGTGTGTGGTGTGTCTTGAAAACCTAACGATGATTTATGTTGTGCTTTAGAAGATTTTTGAGAACGCCTAGCCTTTCAAATGTGCTCGGCTGCTAACCAAAAGGTTACAGGTATGAACCCACCAGTGGAGTGGCTCCACAGGGGCAAGATCTAGTGATCTGCTTAAAGATTACAGCCTCGGAAACTCTCTGGGGCAGCTGTACTCTGTCACGCGGGGTCGCTAGGAGTTGGAATCGACCCGAAGGCCCCCAACAACATCACCCAAAGATGGACAGTCACGTCTCCTGCAGGGTCACCCACGGTGGACAGGTTCCACGGGAGCTTCTAGACTAAGACAGACTAGAAAGAAAGGCCTGTCAAACCACTTCTGAGAGTCAGCCAGCAAAAACCCTATGGATCACAGCTGCGTGATCTGCAACCGATCATGGGGCTGGCGCAGGACAGGGCAGCGTTTTGTTCCGCTGTGCGCAGGGTCGCTGTGAGTCGGGACTGACACGATGGTAGCTAACAACAAGAAGTTTCGCCAAGGAAGCCGTGTTCAGGTAGCGCAGCCTTCATCAGCTCAGATCTGGGTCACAGCCTGGCCTCTAGACCTTTCTTACAAGATGCCTCTGGGTGGACCCGAACCTTCAACCTTTCAGTGAGCAGCCAAGCCCATTGCCCATGTGCACCTTACTCTTATTTAAATTTCCTCATTCACCATTGGATATGTTTTGAGGTTCAAAACCAGAGTCAAAGAAAATTTACGCTAGGGAGGTATAAACTCACTGCCGTCAAGTCAATCCCAACTCACAGCGACCCTATAGGACAGAGTACAACTGCCCCATAGAGTTTCCAAGGCTGTAATCTTTACCGAAGCAGACTGCCACATCTTTCTCCCCTGGAGCTGCTGGCGGGTTCAAATCACCAGCAGCTGAGTACTTTAACCACTGCACCACCAGGGCTTCTTTGGAGGGCACCACTGGTATAAAGTCCTGGATCCTGATATCCATATCTCTCTCGTCAAGAGGAAGAAGACTTGCTATCCGGATTTCCGGCTTGAAAATCAGAAACCATGATATCCCTCAGCCAATTGGAGCTGAAGAGCCCAGCTCCGAAGGTTGAACCCTGAAAAGTCAAAGCCTTTATTAAAGCTTGAAGATCTGGTCAACATTCCAAGCACTCCTCTTGTGAGTTAAAATGCAGCCCTCTCCAGATCTGTAAGCTAAAAGGTTTGAAAAGGTGACTTTTTCTTATCCCAACAACCTACGGCCAAGAGAGCTTTCTGGGAGTGTGCCGGAACACAGAGACTGGCGGGAAGCCCCCAGCTAGCTTGACCAGTAGGAACAGCCAGAATGGGGTTCCCAGCCCCAGTGATGCACCGGGGTCTTCTGTGTGGAGCTAATTACAGAGCACCGGCTGAATCGGTTTGTCTTTTGGCTCCGACTCATGGCCATCCCATGTACGACAGAAGGAAACGCTGCCCGGTCCTGTGCCATCTTCACCATCGTTGGTACGCGTGAGCCCATTGTTGTGACTATTGCTTCAGTGTATCTCATGGAGGGATTCGCTAGTTTTTGCTGACCCTCTGCTTTATCAACCATGGTGTCCTTTTCTAGCGATCGGTCAATCGACATATATACATGCTGTTGGTAGTTGCTGTTGAATCGGTTCTGACTCGTCAAGAGCTCCTGCACAACAGAATAAAATGCCGCCTGGTCCTGCGCCAATCTTGACGAGCTTCAGTATGTTCCAGCCCATTGTTGGGGCCATTGGGTCAATCCATCTCAAGAAACGTTTCCCTCGTTTTCTCTGACCTTCTACTTTACTGACCGTAATGTCCTCTTCTATAGCTTGGTCTCTCCCGATGACGTGTCCAAAGTCAGCGAGCTGAGGTCTCACCATCCTCTCTTCTAAGGAGCATTCTGGTTGCATTTCTTCTAAGATGGATTTGTTCCTTTTTCTGGTGGTCCGTGGTATATTCAACATTTTCAGTTGCCGGAATAGGAGGAGAAGGGCAGACAAAGACTACCTTAAGGCACAGCTGATAACTCCTCCCCGCGGTTGGTTGGTTGGTCGGCCGGTGTGTCACTGTGGAGGACTCGGGCGGCAGAACGCGCGCGCAGGGGGGCGCGCGCACCAGGGCGGTGGTGGGGCGCTGTGAGCGTAACAGCGGATGGCAGAGAAGCTGAGGGGACATGGGAGCAGGGAAGATCTTCCCGGCTGGCTTCACATCTCCAAACACTAACCCGTCCTGGGAACAAACCTCGGAGCCCTGGTGGCCCAGTAGTTAAGAGCTCGGCTGCTAATCAAAACGTCGGCACCTCAAATCCGCCAGCGGCTCCTTGGAAACGTTATGGACCAGCTCTACTCTGTCCTGTAGGGTCGCTATGAGTCGGAATCAATGGCAACCAGTTTGTTTGTTTTTGGTTTTGGTTTTTTCTTTTGTTATGGGAAGAAGGCCACCCCCGGGGCTCAGAACTGGTGAATGATGCTTTGTAGAGACATATGGGTTTTCCACAGGCAACTATTTTCTCAGATGTCCATAACCCGTTATTTATTCTGCCTTTTTTGAGATCTTGCCTTTGGAGGCCCTGGTGGCACAGTAGTTAAGAACTCAGGCTGCTAACCAAAAGGTTGGCGGTTCAAATCCACCAGCCGCTGCTTGGAAACCCTATGGGGCAGTTCTACTCTGTCCTGTAGGGTCGCTTTGAGTCAGAATTGACTTGACAGTGCACAACAACCCCTTTGAAAGGTCCCCCTGGAAAGGTCCTTGGGTGGCACAAATGGTTTCTAAAAAAAACCCCTGGTGGTGCTAACGGTTTAGTGCTCCGCTGCTAACCAAAAGGTGGGCGGTTCAAACTCACCCAGCAGCTCCCCAGGAGAAAAGACCTGGCAATCTGCTCCCGTAAAGATTACAGCCTAGGAAGCCTTATGAGGCAGTTCTGCTGTGTCACACGGGGTCACCATGAGCTGGAATCGACTCTACAGCACAGACCAACAACAACCTGGAGGTTGGAAATTGAAGTTTACTCAGCAGCGCCGTGCAAGAAAGGTCTGGTGATCTGCTTCCATGAAGATCACAGCCAAGAAAACCCTGTGGAACCCAGTTTTACTCTGACACGGGGTCACCATGAATCAACTCGACGGCAACAGGTTCAGCTTCTGCTTTCTTTCTTCTTGAACAGCAGGCACAGAACGTTGCCACGTTGAAGCCTCCCGTTCGTCAGGGGGTCGTTATCCCCCCGATAGCGTCTGCCTCCGCATTTCGCCCCGGGATTTCAGAAAGGTCTTTGTATTTTGGAGTCTCTGGCTCTTGCTGAGCTTCATCTCAGCGTTTACTGCTCAGGCTGTGACACTAGCCTGCAATTAAGTGGGAGTTGAGGCTCCATCAGGCAATTCACAGCCCTGGAAGAGGCTGGAGAATCTTTGTGTCTTTGTGCGTGAGCTTGTGACTCTAGACTGGTGGGCGCAGAGCAGCTGGGAGGGGGGCCAGTGAGGGCATCGCTGCGTAGGAGAACAGAAGAGGGACTTGTGGGTCAACCCCAAGAAGATACACTTCAGCCAAAGATTAACAAACAAACCAACAAAAACAAACAAACCCTTTGCCGTCACGTCGATTCCGACTCCCAGCGACCCCGCAGAACAGAGTAGAACTGCCCCGCAGGGTTTCCAAGGAGCAGCTGGTGGATTCCCACCGCAAACCTTTTGGTTAGCAGCTGAACTCTTAACCACTGCACCACCAGGGCTCAGCCAAAGATTAGACAGGCCTATAAAACAGACAATAACACAGATGAGGAACGTGCTTCTTAGTTCTACCAAGTCTACGAGACCAAATGGGCAACACCTGCCCCAAAGCAAAAAGACGAGAAGGCAGGAAGGCACAGGAAAACTGGACGAATGAATGGACACAGGGAACCCTAGGTGGAAAGGGGGAGTGTGCTGACACATTGCAGGGATTGCAACCAATGTCACCAAACAGTGTGTATAAATTTTTGGATGAGAAGCTAATTTGCACTGTAAACATTCACCTAAAGCACAGTAAAATTTTTTTAAAAAATCAAAATAAAACAAGAAAATGAAGAAGACATGCCGCTGCCTGTTGCCATGAAGGTGGGGAATTTGGGAAGGCAACATTAGGACTCATAGTCACCTTGTTCTAACTGCGCGCAAGTTGAAACCAAACCCGTTGCCGTGAAGTCGATTCTGACTCATAGCTACCCTATAGGACACGGTAGAACTGCCCCCGAGGGTTTGCAAGGCTGTGTTCTTTACCAGCGCAGATGGCAAGATCTTTCTTCCATGCAGCCGCTGAGTAGGTTTGAATTGCTGACCTTAACCACTGCGCCACCAGGGCTCCTTCTAACTGCACGGGGGGGAGGGGTGATATTTCCTCATAACAATAGCGGGGTCCTGATGGCTTGAAAGGTCCCTGGGTGGGGCAAACGGTTTGTGCCCCAGTACTAACTTAAAAGTTGTTGTTCGAATCTACTGGGCAGCACTTCGGAAGAAAGGCCTGGCAATCTGCTTCTGCAAAGGTTACAGCAAGCAAACCCTATGCAGCAGTTCTACCCTGTAACACGTTGGGTGGCTATGAGTCAGAATCGACTCCACAGCAACTAAGAACAGCATTAACCTAAAGCTTGGCATTTCAAACCCACCCAGTGGTGCCCCGGAAGAAAGGCTTGGTGATCTGTTCCCATTAAGATTTTAAAAAATCCAAACCGAAACCCATTGTCACTGAGTCAATTCCAACTCAGAGCCTAGAAAACCCTTTGGGGCAGTTCCACTGTAACATATGGGGTCACCATGAGTCGGAATCAACTTGATGGCAAATAACAACACTAATCTAAAGGTTGGAAGTTTGAACCCACCCAGTGGTGTCACAGAAGAAAGGCCTGGCAATCTGCTTCTGGAAAGATCACAGCCAAGAAAACCCTACAGGGCGGTTCTACTCTGTAACACGTGGGGTCGCCGTGAGTCGGAATCAACTCAACAGCAGTGGGTTTGAGGTTTTTTTTGGGTGGCCTGAAGCCACAGGGCCCTAACCATGTGCAGAATTCTCTAGAAGCTGGACAAGTGTCAAACAGAAGTCCTCTGATTGTCCCTTAGGTTGGTGGGCGTGTCTGGCTGAGGGGGCCCAGCTCTTGACTCGGTGCTGTGTTATCCGCAGTTGTGTGCGTGTTTCTCAGTGTGTATCATGAAGACACAAGGAGCACAGGTGGCACAACGGTTAAGCACTTGAGCGCTAATGGAAAGGTTGGCCGTTCGAACCCGCCCAGTGGTGCCACGGAAGAAAGGCCTGGCGATCTGCTTCCCTAAAGATGACAGCCTAGGAAACCCTATGGGGGCAGTTCTACTCTGTCACATGGGGCCACCAGGAGTGGGAATGGACTCGATGGCACCCAACAACAATGATAATTAAGACAAGGGGCCGGGAGGTCAGCAGGGTGACCCACACAGGAAGCTGTTTGGATGGCAGAGCGTGGAGGGTGTTGGAGAATCTGCTGGGGCCCTCATCCAGGGGCCTCTCTGTGTGCAGATACTGTGATTGTTGAGAGGTGAAGCTGGGGTAAGGAGAACAGTTGGGACCACGCAAACAGCACTGGGCAAATGTGCCTGAGGCTCCAGGTTCCTTCTCAGGACTTCTACCCATGAGTGAGGTCTCTTCTTTTCTCTTCTCCCAACTCTCTCTTTTACACATACTCACATACACCTATATACCACACACATACCACATACACACTACACACACACACACACACATACCTACATGCACACATACCACTCACACCCCCCACACCACACACACACCACACACACTTTTACTCTGACATTCTTCTCTAGGGACTGGTCCCTCCTGATAACATGTCCAAAGAACATGGGACAAAGTCTCGCCATCCTTGCTTCTAAGGAGCACTCTGGCTGTACTTCTTCCAAGACAGATATGTTCGTTCTTCTGGCAGTCCATGGTATCTTCAGTACTCTTTGCCAACACCATAATTCAAAGGCGTCAATTCTTCGGTTTTCCTTATTCGTTGTCCGGCTTTTGCATGCATATGAGGCAAATGAAAACACCATGGCTTGGGTCAGGCCCACCTTAGTCCTCAAAGTGACAGCTTTGCTTTTTAACACTTTAAAGAGGTCTTTTGCAGCGTCACAGCGACATGCAAGTCCCCACAGCATGACAAACTGACAGATGCATGGGGGCTCTGGTACCTAGGGCCTGGCAGACACATTCCCGTTTACCAGGTGGTCGATAGGTATTTACTAAATGAATGCATTAGCAGCGGAGATCATCAGCTCCGTAGCCAAGAAGACCTGGGTTAGAATCCTGGCAGTGTCACTGATGAGATTTGCAGTCTCGAGGAAATCCCCCATGTTCTCTTTACGATGGTGACGGTATCACCCAGCAGGCTGCTGTGGAATGCCGGGAACAGAGCCGGCCACGTGGCCACACGCACCACCCAGAACCGATTACCATCACAGGCCACCGAGAGGCAGGACGCCCCAGTATTGAACCAGGAGGCTCCCCTCATGCCGACAGGCAGAAATCTGCAGCCGTGGACAGAAAGACAGATGGCGTGTGTGCTTCCAATGTTCCGGAGTGGGTGAAAACGGGGGCCTGCAATTATTCCCCACAAGGAGTTCGGGGTATCATAGGAAATGACGGGGTGCTGGGAAGCCGATCTGAGGAAGATCAGAGAGTAGGGTGGTGTGCTCCTTAGCGTGAGTGATTCTCCGATGGCCCAAAGTGTAACTGAACAGGAGAGGGAAGATTCTGGTAACTTTTTGCAACCAAAGTCACAAAACAATTTGTATATAAAGTTTTGAACTAAAAACTAACTTGCGCTGTCAACTTTCACCTAAAACACGCAAATTCTGGTAAACGGGTATCCTCAGGCACCTGGCTGATGGGAGGGTAGCCATCTCAGGCACCTCTCAGACAGCTGGAATGTTGCCTTCACTGCGGCCAGCCTGGCGTCAGATCTTCAGTTCATCCCGAACCGAAGCGGTCTGCAGTCCATCTTTGTCCTTTTCTCCATTTCTAAGGAATTAAAAAAAAAAAAATTTACTATTGTCGTTGTCGTTTGCCACTGAGTCGATTCCAACTCATGGTGCCCCCATGTGACAGAGGAGAGCTGCCCCATAGGGTTTCCTAAGCTGTAATCTTTATGGGAGCAGATTGCCAGGCCTTTCTCCCGAGGCACAGCTGGTGGGTTTGAACCGTCAACCTTTCATTTAGCAGCTGAGCGCTTAACCATTGCATCTCTGTGGTATGTTGTTGTGTGCTGTCGAGTCGATTCCAACTCATAGTGACCCTATAGGACAGAGTAGAATTGCCCCATAGGCTGAAATCTTTACAGAAGGAGCCCTGGTGGTGTGGTAGTTAAGAGCTTGGCTGCTAACTGTAAGGTCAGAGGTTCAAACCCACCAGGCGCTCCACCTTTTCTCCCACACAACCGCTGGTGGGTTCCAACTGCCAACCTTTCAGTCAGCAGCCGACTACTTAACCATTGCACCACTAGGGCTCCTTAAATTTTACCATTAGGTATTTTTTGCCTGTTGATTTTTGTAAGCATTCTTTATCATGTGAAATAAATTTTTATCTATTTCTATTTTACAAAAAAGGATCACTAAAGGATGTTGAATTT
This sequence comes from Dugong dugon, assembly GCA_030035585.1. NCBI lineage: Eukaryota > Metazoa > Chordata > Mammalia > Sirenia > Dugongidae > Dugong > Dugong dugon. The sequence continues at coordinate 175,792,055 of CM057483.1, read as the reverse complement.
TATAAAAAAAAAATTTCAGCAAAACAGAAGGAGCCTGGCTGGCACAAGGGGTTGGCGATCGGTGGCTAACCTAAAGGTTGGCAGTTCCAACTTACCCAGCGGTACCACGGAAGAAAGGCCTGGAGGTCTGCCTGTGTAAAGATCATAGCCAAGAAAACCTTATGGAGCACACAGTTCTACTCTGTCACACATGGGGTCGCCATGAGTAGACGGTAATGTGTTTAGTTTTGGTTTCTAATTGAGGAGATCATATGATTTTTCTCCTTTAAGCTGTTAACATAGTGGGCTGTATTAATTGATTAAAAAAAAATCTTTAGGCAACTTTGCATTCTGAGATAAACCTAACTTATTCCTGATGCTTCACTTTTTTTTACAGAGGGCTGGGTTCAGTTTGCTGAAATCTGTGCACACTTTGTACGCAGTGGTTAATACAAGGAGGGAGAGACTTGGAGGCTACACAGATATTTGCTTTTCCGTAAAGTTTCTCTGGTTACTTTTAGCGTGCAATTAGTGGACCTTGCTGACAGACGTTTTTCCTATGGTGTTCTAATAGCGATGTCCTCGTTTCCTCGTATCTTTGACTGTATGACTTGGCATCCTCCTGTGAGGAAAGTTTGTCTTTTCCCTGCTATTTGGTTATTCCGTCATGTATTTATATCAGTACAGACTCATAGGTATTGATTTCATTCTCTGGCTTATACTCCAATACCTTACCAGTGGCTGTAGAGTGGACCTGACTCATGGAGACCCCAGGTGTGCTTCATAGGGTTTTCAGTGGCTGATTTTTCAGAAGCAGTTTGCCAGGCCTTTCTTCTGAGGCACTTCCAGGTGAACTCAAACCTCCAACCTTTTAGTTAGCAGCCTGGTGTGTTCACCATTTGCACCAACCAACCCAAAAACCAAACTTGTCACAGTCGAGTCTATTTCAACTCAGCGACCCTACAGGACAGAGTCGAACTGCCCTACAGGGTTTCCAGGGAGCGGCTCATGGATTCGAACTGCCCACCTTTTGGTTAGCAGCCGAGCACTTAACCACTGGGCCACCAAGGCTCCTTTGCACCAACCAGGGATTTCAAATCCAATACTACCGTTATTTATTCTGTTGCTCAAATTGTTCTAGCTATGAATGTTGGGAACAACTTCAGGGAACATTCCCCCGTTTTTAATTGTATCTTAGTTTTAAATACTTCCCTATTTTCTGGCCCTACAAGAAGCTCCAGGCTGGTTATTAAATCTTTTCTATCAATTTTTTAACTTTTAATTTTGAAAATAATTATAGATTCACAGGAAGTTGAAGATATTACAGAGAGTTCCTATATACGTTCTTCACCCTGTTACCCCCCAAAGGTTAAATCTCACCTAGCAATGATCCTTTTTTTTCTTTTCGTCTCTATCAATTTTAATTTCTTACACTGTTTCTTCTTGCTTTACAGTTTCTCGTTTCCCAGCATTTTCTATTAAATGCCAGTGTTATTTCTTTATACATAAAACCCAGTCCTTTTATGGTGTGTGTCCAGAAGTCCATACCGGAAGCTCTGGTGGGTTTTGGTACGCTGCCTTTTTTCTTTAATTTACTGTATGTTTATTTATTTATTTTTTAGTGAGCTGCTTAATTTCTTTCTGGTTTGAGTTTTGGGAAATGTTGGATGTTTGGGATGAAGGCAGCCTTCCTAGGATGGCTGGGCGCTCTTTAAATTATCTCCGGGCCACACAGAGAGTAAGAACCAGGCTTCCAACGGTCGTGGAGGCTGACTTGTGGCTCCACGTGTTGACCGTGATCGTGTGTGGCTTTCTTTGTTGCAGAGGTGCCTGGGTGGAACAAACGGATTGCTCACGATGGCAAACCTAGAGGTTGCTGGTTCGAACCCACTCAGCGGTGCCTCGAAAGAAAGGCCTGGCTATCTGCTTCCATAAAGACAGCGGCCAAGAAAACCTTATGGAGCAGTTCTGCTCTGTACACATGGAGTCGCCATGAGTCAGAATCGACTGGATGGCGACGGGGTTGGTTTTGGTTCCTCCAAGGTCTGGGTGGTGCACACACTTGACATAGTCAACTGCTAACTGAAAGGTTAGAGGTCCAAGTCCACCCAGAGGTGCCTCGGAAGAAAGGCCTGGCGATCCATTCCTGAAAAATCAACCACTGAAAACCCTATGGAGCACAGATCTACTCTGACACACATGGGGTCACTGTGAGTTGGAGTCGACTCAACAACAGTTAACTCTGTTAATGAATACACTCTGCTAATCCTCATGGCTTGTCCTTTCTGGATCTTCCTTGATTTCCTGCTAGCTCTGTGCTTTTAAGAGGATGCTTTTCTGTTGACCCAGGATTTATAGCTGTTTCAGCAGAAGGTCGAATCCTGGCAACTCTCTGATGCATTGCAGAAGCAGCCAAGGTTCCTTCTGCAGATAAATCTTTGTATCAAGTTATTCCCTGGTTTTCTCGTCTTTCTCCCACATGAACACAGAACTCACACCCTCAACCCTTTGGCCCTTAAATAAGTTCACAGTCCTGGAGGCCTCCTAAGATGCATTGCTATTGCTTTATTTCCGGTAAAGAGGGAACGCAGGGCTGGGAGAAATTACTGTGGTTCTTATCCTTCTCTCTTTCTGCATCCAATCACATCCTGTAGGAGACTATTCACCCTACACAGAGCTAAAAGCAAAGATGTCGCTTGGAGGACTAATGTGTGCCTAAGCCAAGCCACGGTGTTTTCAGTTGCCTCATATGCATTTGAAAGCTGGACAATGGATAAGGAAGACCAAAGAAGAATTGACGCCTTTGAATTACAGTGTTGGTGAAGAATATTAAATATACCATGGACTGCCAGATGAACAAACAAATCTGTCTTGGAAAAAACACAGCCAGAATGCTCCTTAGAAGCAAGGATGGAGAGACTTCATCTCACATACTTTGGACGTGTCATCCCGTAAATATTATAGCCTAGAAGCCCTGGTGGCGCAGTGGTTAAGAGCTTGGCTGCTAACCAAAAGGTCAGCAGTTTGAATCCACCAGCTGCTCTTTGGAAACCCTATGGGGCAGTTCTTCTCTGTCCTGTAGGGTCACTATAAGTCAGCATCAACTCAACAGCACCCAGCAACAATATAGGTGAAGGTCGCAGGTGCGAAATTGATTTGCACTCAGCTGCTAACTGAAAGGTTGGTGGTTTGTGCCACCAGCAGCTCTGTGGGAGAAAAGACCTGGTGATCTGGTTCCGTAAAGATTGCAGCCTAGAAAACCTTATGAGGCGGTTCTACTCTGTCACATGGGATTGCTATGAGTCAGAATCGACTCTATGGCAACTAACCACAACAAATGTGTGTGTGTGTCTGTGTGTGTAACGAAGGTCTGGTGGCACAGTGATTAAACACTTGGCTGCTAACCAAAAGGTTAGCGGTTCAAACCCACCAACAGTCCTAAGGGAGAAAGACGTGGCAGTCTGCTTCCAAAAGATTACAGCCTTGGAAACCCTATGAGGCAGTTCCACTCTGTCTTACAGGGTCGCTATGAGTTGGAATCGACTCTACAGCAATGGGCTTTGTATTTACGTATGTATGCAAGTAGGTATGTATGTATATGTATATGCATATCATACATATATGCATATGTATAAGTATATGAATGTGCGTGTGTATCTATGTGTCACTGGTGCTGAATGGTTTGTGCTTGATTCTTAACCTAACAGTTGGTGGTTCCAACCCACCCAGCGGTGCCACAAAAGAAAGGCCTGGCAATCTGCTTCTGTAAAGACTACAGCCAAGAAGCCCTATGGAGGAGTAGTTCTACTCTGTAACGCACGGGGCCTCCAGGAGTCGGGATTGATTTGACGGCAACAGGTTGGGTTTGGCTTGGTTTTTATCCCTGGTTCTGTTTCTCTAAAGAACCCCGGCTAAGACAGAGTTAAACTGCTGGACAAACAGGGCCGGGCCACTGCTCCTGGCCTCCTGGGAGAGCAGAAGACAGAGGTTCGGGAAGTAGGACTGAGACAAATGAGACATGAAGCAGACGCAGCCGCCATCTGCCCACACGATCTCAACACGAGTCCCGCCATCCGAAGTCACTTGAATTTGGACTCTGCAACGTTGCCACATTTCATCCGTTAGCAGATGCCAGTGACATCTTGCTGACCAGCAGAATGAGAAGGGAAACCGGTAAGTGGATGTTTAAAACAAAGACAGGTGTGTCCCAAGGACGCGAGAGGACACTTCTTCCCAGTGAACGACAGAGGCAGAAACGTAACCCCTCGGCTGTTACACGGGGGAAGATGAGGATCGTAGGTGGGCAGGAAGGAGCAGGGAAAGCCAGGCAGCAGGGAGAGGGAAGAAGGAGCCCCGGGGGTGCAGAGCCCCGGGGGTGCAGAGCCCTGGGGGTGCAGAGCCCCGGGGGTGCAGAGCAGTCTCTGCCCATACTAAGTGGAAGGCTTTGAAGGCCAGTAGGGGAGGGAAGCTGAAGAAAACACACGTGTTATTAAGAATGAGAGGGGAAAACTGCAATGCAGAGAGACCGATCCTTATCCCAGATCCTTTTTAGAACAGTTGACGTTGCCTTGTTTTGCCCAAGAGTCGCCGGGTGGTGCAAACGGTGAATGCACTCAGCCGCTAACTATAACGTCAGACTAAGAGAGACTAGAAGGAAAGGCCCGGCGATCTACTTCTGAAAATCAGCCAATGAAAACCATGTGGATCCCAACAGAACATTGTGTGATATAGTGCTAGAAGATGAGCCCCCTAGGTTGGAAGGCACTCAGAATACACGGTGGGCACAACAGTGAACTCCCGCAAACCCACAATGATGAAGATGGCACAGGACCGGGCGGCACTGATTCCTTTGTGCACGGAGTCGCCGTGTGTCAGGGCCAACTGGACAGCAGCTAACAACAACAACAAGCCTCCCCAGATCGCAGACAACACGGAGCACGGTCCCCACAGAAACCTTGACAACCAGGCAAATAGCCACCACCAGACAAACGAGCTCCAGGCCCTGGGGTGGTGGCCGGCACCCTGGTAAATGGATTCCCTCCAGCAGCGTCAACTCCCAGCATCTCTCTCTACCCCGCTGCTCACACGGAGTTATTACGGTCTCCCGCCGGCCTGTTTGGCTGCCTGGGACCATCTGGCAGCAGTCAGAACACAGGGATGGACTCATTAGGAAAGCCGGCGGGGCCGTGACTCCTGACCGCGGCTTTCAAGCTCTGCCCGGTTTACGTGTATGAGGCCGGGAATGCTACAGGCACGCAGGTCGGGGGGCGGCTGAGGGAGGCACGGGTTGGGAACAGAGATGATGATGATGATGATGGTGATCTCAGCCAGCCTGGACAGAGCTGTGCAAGATGCAGCCTTCATCCTGGTGCCTGTAGACCCCCCACCCCCTGCCCCGACGATATAGCCCTCTGTTCCTGGCACCTTCTGGACCTCTGGATCCTCATAAGGTGCTTGTTGTTGGAACTGCTGCCAAGTCAACTCCAACTCATGACGACTCCGCGGGTGTCAGAGTCGAACCGGGCTCCATAGGGTTTTCAAGGCTGTGATATTTACAGAAGCAGATCGCCAGGCCTTTCTTCTGAGGCACCTCTGGGTGGGTTCGAACCACCGACCTTTCAATTAGTAGCTGTTGTAGATTGAGTTGTGTCCGCCAAAAACGTGTGTCAACTTGACTAGGACATGATGCTTGGTATTGTGTGGTTGTCCACCATTTTGTGGTCTGATGTAATCATCCTACACGTTGTAAATCCTAACCTCTATGGTGTTAATGAGAGAGGATCACAGGCAGTTATGTTAATGATGCATAATTCAATCTGTAATATTAGGTTGTATCTTGAGTCAATCTCTTTTGATATATAAAAGACAGAAGTGAGCAGAGAGATGGGGGACCTCACACCACCAAGAAAGAAGAGCATGGAGCAGAGTGCATACTTTGGAACCAGGGTCCCTGTGCTGAGAAGCTCCTCAACCAGGGGGAGATTGATCACAAGGACCTTCTCCCAGAACAGACAGAGAGAGAAAGCCTTCTGCTGGAGTGAGTGCCCTGAATTCAGACTTGTAGCCTCCTGGACTGTGAGAGAATAAATTTCTGTTTGTTAAAGCCACCCACTTGTGGTCTTTCTGTTATAGGAGCACTAGATGACTCAGACAGTAGCTGAGCTCCTTAACCGTTTGCACCCCCCCAGCAAGTCCAGAGCACGGAGGACCCAAGCGTTCTCTGCAGCAGGGAGGCTGGAAGGCTGCATGTCCTGGGCTGTGTGATGCCGGACAAGCTCTTAGCATGAACTTTTGGACATACAAAAGAAGGAAGGAAAGACGAAAGGAAAACCCAACCCAAACCAGTCACAGGTCAGCTGACCCCGACTCATGGCGGCCCCATGTGTGTCAGAGTAGAACGGTGCTCCAGAGGGTTTTCAAGGCTATATCTTTACAGATGCAGATCTCCAGGCCTTTCTTCTGAGGCACCTCTGGTTAGGTTCAAACCACCGACCTTTCAGTTAGTAATCGAGTGCTTAACCCTTTGCTCCACCCAAAGACGCCCTTCATATCGTGGGGTGGATTAAACACAGCAGGTAGGACCTTTGTTAAATGCCAACGTCATAGATCCTGGTCTGCTGAGTTACAGTGCAGCTACTATTGCTAAATGGAAATGTGTGTTTGTACACACACACACACACTCACACACACACACTCACACACACACACAACCACGTGGATGTGTACTATAATACCAGAGGCGGTAAGAAGTGCTTGTTATTGTTGTCGGGTGCCACTGAGTTCATTTTCAACTCCTAGCGACCCCATGGGACCGAGTAGACCTGCCCCATAGGGCTTCCTAGGTTGTAATCTGTCTGGGAGCAGATTGCCACATCTTTTCCCCTCAAAGCCGCTGGTGGGTTCCAGCTGCCGATCTTTCAGTTAGCAGCCAAGAGCTTAACTGTTGAGCCCCGATGGCTCATTAATGGTATTATAGAAACCAAACCCATTGCCATCCATTGATTCTGACTCGTGGCAACCCTATAGGACAGAGCAGAACTGCCCCATAAGTTTTCCAAGGTTGTAATCTTTATGCTTAATCATTGCACTACCAGGGCTCATTTGGAAGAAAAAACTATCACGCATGCACACACACACACACACACACACACACACACACTCATTCACACACACACATACACACACATGTGTGTACAGTAGTTCCCCCATCCTTGGGGGATACATCCCAAGGCCCCCGTGGATGCCTAAAATCGCGGATAGTACCAAACCCTATATATACTATGATTTGTCCTATAGATACAGACCTATGATAAGGTTTAATTTATAAATTAGGCACAGTAAGGGATTAACAACAGTAACTAATAATAAAATAGAACAGTTATAACAATACATTGTAATAAAAGTTAAGTGAATGACAGACAGAGCCGGCAGGCAGGGGATTACATTTCACTATGTACTCACTTAACACTTTTGAACTGTGGCTGACCTCAAGTAACTGAAACCCTAGAAAGTGAAACCGCGGATAAGGAGGGCGGGGTGGGGTGGGGGTGGCTACTGTATACATATCCAAGCAACCAGCCAGGTGCCATCTAGTCTATTCCAACTCTGAGCGACCATAGGGTTTTCAAGGCTGTGATTTTTTTGTTTTTAATTGTACTTTAGATGAAGGTTTACAAAACAGTTTCTCATTAAACAGTACACATACTGTTTTACGACTATGGTTAACAACCCCATGACATGTCAACACTGTCCCTTCTCAACCTCGGGTTCTCTATCACCAGCTTTCCTGTCCCCTCCTGCCTTCTAGTCCTTGTCCCTGGACTGTTGTGCCCCATGAGTCTTGTTTTGTTGTATGGGGCTGTCTGATCTTTGGCTGAATGGTGAACCTCAGTACTGAGCTAAAAGGGTATGTGGGGGCCGTATTCTTCGGGGTTTCTCCAGTTTCCGTCAGACCAGTAAGTCTGGTCTTTTTTTGTGTGTGTGAGTTAGAATTTTGTTGTACACTTTTCTTCAGCTCTGTCTGGGACCCTCTATTGTGATCCTTGTCGGAGCAGTCGGTGGTAGTAGCCAGGCACCATCTAATTGTACTGGACTCAGTCTGGTGGAGGCTGTGGTAGCTGTGGTCCATTAGTCCTTTGGACTAATCTTTCCCATGTATCTTGTTCTCTTAATTCTCCCTTGCTCCTGAAGGGGTGAGACCAGTAGAGTATCTTAGATGGCTGGTCACAAGCTTTTAAGACCCCAGATGCTACTCACCAAAGCAGAATGTAGAACATTGTCTTTATAAACTGTGTTATGCCAACTGAGCTAGAAGTTCCCCGAGACCTTGGTCCCCACAGCCCTCAGCCCAGTAATTTGGTCCCTCAGGGAATTTGGGATGTGTCTATGGAGCTTCTGTGACCTTGTCAAGGCTGTGATCTTTATGGAAAGAGATCACCAGGCCTTTCTTCCAAGGTACCTCTGGATGGACTTGAACCCCCAACCTTTCAGTTAATCACTGAGCACTTACCATTTGTGCTACCAAGAGGCTCCATATACACACACACATAGAGTCTTTATATTTTTTGTTGTATGTTTGTGTTGAAATGGTTCATTTGTTAAATGTGCCCCTAGTGTGTGGCCGTTTGAGAAATTCAACGGGAAGTTGGCGACAGCTAAGGTAACAAGCATCTCCAACGTGGCAAGACTCAAACTCCATGACTTTTCTTCCGTCTGTTGTTTATGACTTTCTGTTTTTCTAAGTAATAGTGTGAGTTATCAAAACATGCTATTTTCTCCACAAAGTTAGTAAGTTTATTTTAATTTTTGTAACATGCCTGTAAGAAACAAGTTTTATTTTTTGTTGTTATTTTTGTGCACTTCACGATGACCCATGCACAACGGAAGGAAACATGATTAAAAATGGCTGATGACATCAGTGACTTTTTTCTGGTCATTACATATTTAGTGATTTGTGACATATGAAAGGGATAATCCAGCAGAATGAGAAAAGTCTTGTGTAGATTTAAGAACATAGCACTCATTCTAGGTTACGTCCAAGACCCAAACGACTGATAATGTCCTTAGAGTTGAAGACATATAACGCTCAGAATCCAAGTTCTGTTTTGGGTCTATTGGTGGTGCAAACCATGAACACTCTCGGCTGCTAACCAAAAGGTTGGAGGTTTGAGTTCACCCAGAGGTGCCTTGGAAGAAAGGCCTGGTGATCTACTTCTGATAAATCAGCCATTGAAAACCCTGTGGAGTGCAGTTCTACTCTGATACACATGTGGGTGTCGTGAGTTGTAATCCACTCAAGGGAAACTGGTTTGGTTTAGTTTTTTAGGGGTGCAAGTGGTGAAGTGCTCCACTGCTAGCCAAAATGTTGGCAGTTAGAATCTACCCAGGGGTGCCTTGGAAGAAAGCCTGGCTATCTACTGCTGAACACTCAGCCATTGAAAACCCTATGGAGTGCAGTTCTACTCTGCCACGTTGAGGTTGCCATGAGTCCTGCTGGTATCTTCTGTACGTACTCTCCCCTAAAGTTTTCCTCCACATGTCTTTGTTTCTTGGGAGGGAATTCAAAAGCAGGTTTATGCTGACATCCCTAAAGGTCTTCTTTCTTTCTTTTGATAGTTCTACTCATTTCTCAAAAAGTTAAACACAGGCCAAACAAGACTTTAGCTTAACCGGTAAAGAATGTCTGCCATGAGCACTGTGCTCTTTAAAAGAACTATCTGTATGGGATCAAACTGACAACAGCAACTCGAAAGGTTACATAGAAAGTTTAAGGGGCACTGAGTTTATGTTCACGGGGGAGCAACAACTCGGAAAAGGAGGGTGAGCATGGTTGAACAACTTGAAGAATGTCATCACGGCACTGAATTGTACATATAGAAATTGTTAAATTGGCCTATGTTCTGCTGTATACATTCTCAACAGCAACAAAATAAAACAGTTATTTTTTAAACAGCAAGTAAGTGTACATCTATGTTCATCGCATGAATGTTTGGGTATTGCATGTAGCTGTGATGATATGGCCACTTCATGGCCCAAAGGTGGAAACAGCTCCAATGTCCATCAAGAGATGAACGGATCAACACAACGTGCCCATCCGTACAATGGAACACTACTCAGCCATCAAGAGAAATGAAGTTTTGATACATGCTGTGACATGGGTGCACTTCTGAAATATTATGCTAAGCGAAAGAACGCAGACAAAAAGGTCCCAATTCTTTGATTCCCTTGATGTGAAATGTCCAGATTAGATCAATCCAGAGAGGCCAAATACAGACTGGTGGTTCCAGGAGCTGGGGGGAGGGAGATGGGGGTGACTGGTAATGGGTACGGCGTTTCCTTTTGGGGTGATGAAAAGGTTCTAGAACTCTATAGAAGGGGTGGTTACACGACATTGTGAATTTACTAAAAGCCACTGAATTGTTCATTTTACAACCGTTAATTTTATGTTGTGTACATTTCACCTCAATAAATCGTGTTTTTTTGTAAGTTATACTTTTTCTGCCCACCCTTCTTCAGAGTGTCTTTACTTCCAGCAAAAGGAATTGATGTGGAAAATGTCTTCCCTTCTGCATGCTTCACCGGAGACATGTCAAGGGCTTCAACTGACATTTCCGTCTCTGGCCAAGTTTCTGAGGAAAGGGGTAATGGATCATTCTTGTCAGGGATAGGAAGACGTGAACCGCAGAACTGGAAGCTTCAGTGAGACAAAGCAAATGAGTGCTTATCTGTATCAGACAGACAGATAGACAGATGATTGATAGATGATAGACAGACAGGTAGGTAGGTAGGTAGATACAGATAGATAGTAGATGGGTAGATAGCTGCTGTTAAGTCCACTCTGACTCATGGTGACCCCGTGTAGAATAGAACAAAATGTCACCCAGTCCTGCGTCATCCTCACAATCATCAACCTTTCGGCTAGTGGTGGAGAGCTTAGTTGTACTTATGACTAAGAAAACCCGATGGAGCACAGTTCTACTTTGTAACACATGGGGTTGCCATGCGCTGGAATCGGGTTTGGGTTGTTTGGGTTCACGTGATATCAAGGAAGCTCAAGCAAAGGGTTATCTCAAAGAGACTAAAGTAGTCAACCACATCTTACATGACCATAGTGGGTCAGAGAGAAAGCAGTCTTTGGAAAATCCAGTTACGTTTACACTGATGTGTGATTTCTATACCAAGTTGCGGACTGGACAGCATCTGGTATAGGTTTTTGTGATGACCACTGTTTGCACATCTTTCCTTGGGATGAAGAAGGCTCTCAACACCAGATACTTGCAGTCTCTAAACTCCCGTAAATGAGGAAATTGAACTTGGAAACACGTTCTCCCCGTGGGGAGTGCCGGAATGACAGCTGAAATGGCTGGTTTCAGCAGCCTCTGCGTCCTGCCTTATTTTTGCTTCTCAGAAACAAGAAATAGGCGTCCATAAACTAATCCAGAGACATATCACAGCCGGTAATTAGCCACTCTTGCGGAGAAAAGTGTGGGGTTGGTAGCTCCTGCCACAGAACATGCAATTTCCTCTGGAAAATGCACCCAGCATTCAGACTGACCCAGCAGCGTCATGCCGATCATAACCAGAGCCCAAATCTGCAAAAAACAAAAAAAATAAAACCAGGAGTTGCATCTGATTAGAAACCCAGATGGGGCCACTTTTTCTCGCCGACCACCTTCTCCTGGACTTCATAGGAAGGCCAGTGATAAGGAACTGTTCTTGATGTTGTTAGCTGCCATTGAGTCAGTCCCCAACTCAAGGCGACCCCGTGCACAATGCCATGAAATAAAATGTTGCCCAGTCCTGCTCCATCCCCGTGATCACTTGTGATCCATAGGGTTTTCGCTGGCTGATTGCTGAAAGTTGATCACCAGGCCTTTCTTCCTAGTCTGTCTTAGTCTGGAAGCTCCACTGAAACCTGTTCAGCATCACAGCAACACGCAAGTCTCCACTGACAGACAGGTGGTGGCTGCGCATGAGGTGCATTGGCCGGGAATCGAACCCGGGTCTCCTGTGTGGCAGGCGGAAATTCTACGGCTGAACGGCCAACGTGAAGTTGGAGCTGGTTATTCCCAATTTTCTCTTTTATGAGAGGTGACCTAAAGTGCACGGAAAACATCTCAATTTGAGATGTGTGTTGTGTATGGTGGGTATGGTGTGGTGTATGTGTGTATGTGTGGTGTATGTGTACGGTGTGTGTGGTGTGTGTGTGTGTGACCCCGATAGCACCTGTCATGGGTTGAGTTGCATCCCCAAACATTCGCGTGCAAGTCCTAAGCCCTGTGCCTGTGAACGTGACCTCGTTTGGACGTAGGGGCTTCGGAGACGTTATCAGTTAACTTGAAGTCATACTGGAGCAGGGTGGGTGCAATCCAAAATGACAGTGTCCTCGTGAAAACAGAGAAGAGGCGCAGACAGACAGACAGGGGCAGGACGCCTTGCGAAGCTGCGGCTGTGAGCTAAGGTCCACCTGGGGCTTCCGGAAGCCGCAGGGACAGAAAGAAGGGAGGCAGGAAGAAAAGAAGGAATAAACAGAGAAAAAAACGTAAAACTCAGATCCTTCATCTCCGTCAACGTCTAATTTTTGTTTCCCACACATTTCCTTGTTGATTTGAAATGAAAGGCGTATTTAGGATGACAGGTTTAAAGTGCTTCTGAGAATGGTTATGTTGGTTTGGCTCCGACATAGGTGAGATCAATTGGGTACAAGAGTGACTATGACGGACGGTTTAAAAGGGCTCCATCTACCCTAGATTTGGTGGCACAGTGGTTAAGAGCTCGGCTGCTAACCAAAAGGTCGGCAGTTCGCATACACCAGCCGCTCCTTGGAAACCAGATGGGGTAGTTCTACTCTGTCCTATAGGGTCCCCATGAGTTGGAATTGACTCCACAGCAATGGGTTTGGGTTTGGTCTTTTTGTTATCCTAGCGTTGAGGTCCCTGGTGGCATAAGTGGTTTGTGCTCGGCTATTAACCTAAAGGTTGGCAGTTCGAACCTGTCCAGTGGTGCCAAGGAAGAAAGGCCTGGCTATCTGCTCTTGTAAAGATTACAGCCAAGATTACAAACCTTATGGAGCACAGCTCTGCTCTGCACACACGGGGTCACCATGAGTTGGAGTCGACAGCGATGGGTTTGGCTTTTTTGTGGGTTTGGCAACATTTTAAACGACTCCAGCTTCTGTGTTCTCGATCTTTCCTCTATTTATTCCATCCTGAAGACTGTGGTCGTTGACCTTCACCAGTAAGTGTTCTAAGTCCTCTTCACTTTCAGCAAGCGAGGTTGTGTCATCTGGATAATGCAGGTTGTTGACGCATCTTCCTCCAGTCCTGATGCCCGTATATTGTTTGAAACCGGTTCACACAGATGATACTTTTCAGTTTGATGTTCAAGTCCATGAGTACTTTGTAACTTTAACTGGATTAAATAACCGTAAATATAATACATACTTACAGTAATAAAAAATATTTAAACCAAATAACAGAAAATACACAAAGTACAGGGCAAAGCAGCTCTTTCCCTGTGCCACCCCTTCCCTGGAAGTATGCAGTTCTACTCTGTCTTATACGGTAGTTATGGGTCAGAATGGACTCGTTGGCAACCTGTTGTTTTTTTTTTTTTAATCGTTATGGAAGGAGACCACAGTGGCACAAACAGTTAAGCACCCGACACTAGCTGAAAGGTTGGAGGTTGGAGTCCACCCAGGGGTGCCTCAGAAGAAAGGCCTGGAGATCTACTTCCAAAAAATCAGCCATTGAAAACACTATGGAGCACAGTTCTATTCTGACACACATGGGGGCGCTGTGAGTTGGAGTCGACTGAGCAGCAACGAGTAACAACATCATTACGGAAGGAGCCCTGGGTGGTATAAACAGTTAAATGCTCTAATTCTCACCAAAAGGTTGGAGGTTCGAGCCCTCCCAGGGGCACCTCAGAAGAAAGGCCTGGTGATCTGCTTTTGAAAACTCAGCCATTGAAAACCCAGTAGAGCACAGTTCTACTCTGGCCCACATGGGGTCACCATGAATCGGGGTCAACTCATTGGTAGCTCGTTGGTTTATCTTCTAGATAGCTATTAATCATTCCTTTATATTTTGGCGTAGTAATATGGTGAATTATCTTAGCCATATTTTAATTCTCCCATGCTGAAATTCCTTCAACTGACCTTATTTTGTCACGTGTATTATTCCTTTGATACAGTGAATGATGCTATTTGCTTACTCAATTTATACGTTATTTGCAATGATATTCATATCTGTTTGGAATCATCATTTTTGTGTTTTTTAAAATCAAATGCTAAAGTGATTTTTATAAACCCGAACCAAACCGGTTGCCGTCAAGTCGATTCCGACTCATAGCGACCCTGGAGGACAGAGTAGAACTGCCGCATAGGATTTCCAAGGCTGTAAATCTTTACGGAAGCAGACTGCCACATCTTTCTCCAGTGGAGTGGATGGTGGGTTCAAACCACTGACCTTTCGGTTAGCAGCAAGCACTTAGTGACTGCGTCAACAGGGTTCCTTGATTTTTATGAACACCAAAAAAACACAAACTCATTGCCAGCAAGTCGATTCCGACTCATAGCGACCCTATAGGACAGAGTGGAACTGCCCCACAGGGTTTCCAAGGAGTGGCTGGTGGATTTGAACTGTCAACCTTTTGATTAGCAGCCGAGCTCTTAACCACTGTGCCACCAGGGTTGAAGTATTCCTTCTTTTTCTAAGCTCTGAATAATATAAATACCACAAGAATTCCTTGTAGGGTTCAGAGAACTTCTATCTGGATTCTGTGAGCATGCACATTTTTTTGGAAAAAGACCCAATTTCTTCATGGAAGCTGATGTACTGACATTTTCTCTATTTTTCTAGTCTAGTTCAGTAATGCATATTTCCCCTGAATCATCCCTTTTATTCTTCTTTTCAAATGTATTTGCATAAATCATTGCAAATCATACTAATTTTGTGGTTAGCATACCATTTTCAAGTCGGTTTTGTGTATTTGCTCTTAATTTTTTTTTTTATTTTGCTTTCCAGTGGTTTGTTTGATTTTTTTTTTTTCCCCAGAGAACTGGTTCTCTCATCTGTTTTATTCACTTATTAAAAATATTTACTGAGCATCTGTTTTATACTGTGCACTTTTGCAGAAAGGAAGTGTCTTAGTCTTGAGTGCTGTGGTAACAGAAATACCACAAGGGGGTGGTTTAACAAACAAATTTATCTTCTCACAGTCCAGGAGGCTAGAAGTCCGAATTCAGGGCACCGGCTCTAGGGGAAGGCTCTCTCTCTGTTGGCTCTGGGGGAAGGTCCTTGTCTCTTTTCAGCTTCTGTTCTCGGTCCCTTGGTGATCTCCACATGGCATTTATCTTCCCCCATCTATGCCTGCTTCTGTGTCTAGTCTGCTGTTTTTCAGTCTCAGAAGTGATTAGGTTTAGGACACACCCTACATTGACCTGTCCTCATTAACACAACAAAGAAAACCCTTTTCCCAAAAGAGATGCCATCCACAAGTTCCTGTGGTGATTGCTGGCTACCATAGAGTCAAACCCCAACCCGTAGAGACCCCATGTGTTACGGAGTAGAGCTGCCCCATAGAGTTTCCTAGGCTGTAATCTTTATGGGGGTAGGAGCCCTGGTGGTGCAGTGGTTAAGTGCTCAGCTGCTGACCGCCACCAGCTGCTCTGCAGGAGAAAGATGTGGCAATCTGCTTCAATAAAGATCACAGCCTTGGAAACCTTAGTGGGCAGCTCTCCTTTGTCCTGTAAGGTTGCTGTGAGCCAGACTCAGCTCAAACCAAGTGAGTTTGGTTTCGGAATCTTTACGGGGAGCAGATCTCCGAGTCTTCCTCCTTCAGAACTGCTGGTGGATTCTAATTGCTGACCTTTCTGTTAATAGCTGAGCGCTTTAACCACTGTACCACCACGGCTCCTCTCCATGGGTCTATAGCCCTGGTGGTGCAGTGGGTAAGAGCTACGGTGAGCTACAGCTGCTAACCAAAACGTCGGCAGTTCGAATCCACCAGCTGCTCCTTGAAAACCCTGTGGGGCAGTTCTACTCTGTCCTATAGGGTCACTATGGGTTGCAATCTACTCATTGGCAATGGGTTTTTTAAATTTTTATTTCAGGGATGAGGATTCCAACAAGTATTTTGAGGGGACACAACTCAATCCATAACAGGGGGCGTAAAGCAGTGAACACAATAGCTAAATCCCCTTCCTCACGGAGCTTATCAGTGGGGAGAGCGCAGGAATGTATGTGTGCTCGTGTGGAAGTGTTGGTGACCTTGAGAATGGGTGTGTGTGTGTGTGTGTGCATGTGAAGAGGCAGTGACAAAATCAGAGAGCAGATGCTTCAGATGACAAGCAGGATGAGAAGCTAAGACAGCAGATGTCCGTGATCCGCACAGAGTTTTGTCCAAAGGAAGGCAGAGCAGAGGACAACAGCTAGGGGGACATCACACACACCCATAGGCGCATACACCACACACACACAGTCACTCACACACACACATACACACACACCCTCCTCTTGCTAACGGGTTAAAGCCAGCATCCCTCCTGTCCTTGGAGACTGAAGCAGCCCACAGATCACTGTGAACAACCCCAGGGCAGAAGACTGCCGAGCTGCTGTGTGTGATAAAGCAGAAACGGTGCTTGCAAAGGATCAAATGTGGAAAATGAACAATGGGATTCCACCTGTCAGATCAGACAATTTTACACGACAGTTTCTCTCTTTTTTCTTTCTAATTTTGTTGTGCTTTAGGTAAAAGTTTACAGCGCAAAGTAGTTTCTCGTTCAGAAATTTACACACAGATTGTTTTGTGACGTTGCTTGCAATCCCCGCAATGTGTCAGCACTCTCAGCCTTTCCAGCCCGGCTTCCCTGTGTCCATCCGTCTATTTTTCCTGTTCCTTCCCGCCTTCACATCCTTGCTTTTGGGCAGGTGTTGCCCATTTGGTCTCTTGTACTTGACTGAACTAAGAAGCACCTAACTCACATGTGTAACTGTTTTCTAGGCCTGTCTAATCTTTGGCTGAAAGGTGGGCTTCGGGAGCGGGCTCAGTTCTGAGTTAGCAGGGTGTCCAGGGAAATTCTCATTCCATGAGACTGTCTTCATGTGACTAAATGTTCCATTCCAGCTACTCCCTCTTTTAGCGTACTCTCGGTTAATTTAAAAGTTTAACACAAAGTCACTGACAGCATTGTTCTTTTGTCATTATGCCATGCCCATGGCTCAATGATTATTTTTTTCAGTCTACAGTACTTTCTTTTCTTCACTTTGATAATACAGTACGAAGGTCCGGCCTCCCTCTACGATGTTGGCTTTGCACAACTCGCTTTGCTCCGTGCACACAGAAGGAACACATCACCCCATTTCACAACAAGGGTGAACGCTCAGACATGTTTAAATCCAGCCCCCATTCCCAATGCCCTTGGAGGGGACCCATGAAAGCAATTTGGTACTTTCCTTGTATCACAGCTAATCGCCCAGGACAACTGTTTCTGGGGAGAAGAAAAAGGCTCCACGGCCTCCTTCAAGAATGTAATTGTAAAGGGCATTCGACGTTTTGTTGAATAAGTCATTTCTCTGAAGATATCTGTTCCCCAGATTTCTCGAGGGGTTGCTGTCTGTCCCTGGGGGTGATCTTTCACATTAATTTATGTAATCCTGTTTAACTCGGACTGTTATCTTCCTGCATAAATCTTTTGAAAAATAATACAGACTGATGGGAAGATGTGTAAAATGTGGATTCACCTGAGTTTAATTCTCTTCCACTTCTTGGAAAAATATTACTAATGTTATCACTGTTTTCTTGATTCAACAAATGTTTATCGGACACTTGCATTATGTTCATCGAGAAGGTATCACTTGAGCAGAATGGAAAGATTAAGTAATTCCTAGTCCTTTTTCTGAAGGAGGAGTCCCTGGGTAGCACAAACGATTAAGTCCTCAGCTACTAACTGAATGGTCAGTGATGAACCCACTCCTAGGTGCCTCAGAAGAAAAGCCTGGTGATCTACTTCGGTAAAGTCAGCCATTGAAAGCCCTATGGAGCACAGTTCTACTCTGGCACACATGAGGTGCCTCTGGGTGGAC
Source organism: Dugong dugon (assembly GCA_030035585.1). Classification (NCBI taxonomy): domain Eukaryota; kingdom Metazoa; phylum Chordata; class Mammalia; order Sirenia; family Dugongidae; genus Dugong; species Dugong dugon. The sequence goes on along the minus strand of CM057483.1, from coordinate 175,773,990 downwards.
TCAGACCTCCAAACTTTCGGTTAGTAGTGAAGACTTGGCTGTTTGCACCCCTTAGGGAGACCCTAAGGGAGCATAACCCGTGGATGTCAAGTCCATTCCAACTCACAGCGACCCTAGAGTACAGAGTAGAACTGCCCCATAGGGTTTCCAAGGTTGTAATCTTTACGGAAGCTGACTGCTGCCCTCTTTCTCCCACGGAGCAGCTGGTGGGTTCCAACCACCGACCTTTTGGTTAGCAGTCCAGTGCTTTAACCACTGCACCACCGGGGCTCCTTCCAATAGAGTATAGAGCTCCCTTTAACCTTTGGTTTAAGCATCTCTCAGCCAAACCACGCTTAAATATTAATGTGTGTGTGTGTGTGTGTGAGGTTTGTGTGTGGTGTGCACATGTGTGTGGTATGTGAGTGTGTGTGTGAGAGTTTATGGTATGTGTGGTGTGTGTGAGTGTGTGAGTGTGTGTGGCATGTATGTGGTGTGTGAGTGTGTGATGTGTGTGTGTAGTGTGTGAGTTGTGGTGTGTATATGCTGTGTGTGTGTGGTGTGTATGTGGTGTGCATGGTGTGTGGTGTGCATGTGTGTGTAGTGTGTGTGTGTGTGTGTGTGGTGAGTGTAGTGTGTGTGTGGTGTGTGTTCACATGTTTGGTGTGTGAGTGTGGTGTGACTGTGTGTGTGGTGTGTGTATGGTGTGTATCTGGTGTGTGTGTGTGGTGCGCATGCGTGTGTGTGAGTGTGTGTTTGGTGAATGTAGTGTGTGTGTGGTGTGTGCATGTGTTTGGTGTGTGTGTGTGGTGTATGTATGGTTGTGTGTGTGGTGTGTGTGTGTGAGTGTGTAGTGTGTATGTGTAGTGTATATGTGGGGTGTGTGTGTGGTGTGTATGTGTGTGTGGTATAAGAGTGTGTGGTGAGTGCAGTGTGTGTGTGTTGTGTGCGTGTGTTTGGTGTGTGAGTGTGTGGTGTGTACGTGTGCTGTGTAAGATGAGAGCCTGGCTGCGGTCCTCCTCGGGGCCGTGGAGTGTCTGCTGTGGCCCAGAAATGACTGAAAATGACGCTCCAGGCTCGTCAAGAAGCAGCATCTAAGTGTCTTTGTGATAAATCCGTCTGACTTGAGCCTTCGAAGTGATTTTTAGAGCTGATTCAGTTCTTCTGTATTGCGTTTTCTCTGTCAATCTTTGGTTTCCTGGGATTAAATTAACGAAAACGGAACCGGATGTTGTCTCTTCCTCTCCTTTCACTTCCCCTCAAGAAGTATTGGTTTCTCTCTGGAGGAACTCATTGTCCTAAACGAGTGTTGGCAGAGAAATGTTCATTTCTGTTACTTCACCTTGGGGAGAAACAACAGAAGTTAATGATGAGCCGTCTCTGGCCATATGGATTCTAAAACTCTCACTTGGCCCCATCCCCTAATTTTGAAATAATGGCTTAGATGTGTGGTGTGTCTCTGAAATGGAACTCAGAGGTGAGTTAGGGAAGACTTCTAACAAAGTTGGACAGATACACTAGGAAATAAAGCTAGAAGAGAACATTAAAAACAATGGCATTTATTTAGATCAGACATGGCAATATCTGACTGGACCAAAGATACAAGTCTGGTACGGACCACAGCTGATGCCATGCCTCGATCCCAGGTTCTGAGCCACTGTGGCTGACAAATGTATTTTGCTCATCAGGAAGCCCACACAGTTTGCCTGCCACAAAAGGAGAACTCGAGGCACAAAACTTAGTGAGTTTGGGAAGAGGTCCCAGCTGACAGCTGTGACTTAACCAGGCAAGCCAGGGATGCCACAGGCTCATATAATTATTCAAGCAGATGAATGCCACCAGGACCACAAGGTGAAGTGGCAAGGTGTCTGTCCAGATGGATGAAGCCTGGTGAGGGAAAGCTACGCAGAAAAACCTTGGAAATCCAGGCAGGGAGACTTTTGTTGTGTGCATGAGATAGCCACCAACCACCCCCCCGACCCACCCCATCCATCCATCCATCCATCCACCCATCCATTCTACATGCATGCATGATGTGTCAGGAAATACCTTGACCTTGGGATCACAAGGACATAACATTGCCCATCCAACTGAACCCAGGCTCCAAGTCAGTGCTGGGGCTTCAGGGTAAAATAACTTGAGTACGTGGGGAGCAGGTAGGAGCCATTTTAGAAGACAAAAGGCAGGGTGGACTCGTATGTAGGGCTCTCAACTCAGCACTCAGTTATCAGCACCGAGGCACCTTCTCAGGGAGCCTAGTCAGAGCAGGGACATAATTCTACCCTTTCCAGGAAGGGGCTGGTACACGGAGGGCTTGCTCTGTAGTCAGCTTAAATGCCTCCCTGTTCAAGTGTAAATTGATTTAGGAATCGGCATGAAAATGAGCCTCTTAGTGGAGACGCAGGGAGGGGAGCGGTGAAGGTCTCCAGGAAAACAGAAGGGCAGAGACAAAGGAAATAAAACCCAAAGGTGACAGTTACAGATAAGATTCAGAGATGAGGTGGAACTTGTGTGGAAGCTGGAATGAGTATAGTACACCATTTCACCGGTAGAAGTCAGAAGAAAGCATGTCCAGCGCAGAGGGGACATGTGCACCAAGGGCCCGAGTTAGTCATGAGGGACTGGTTCAAGGGACAATATGAGCTCCAGGGCAGCTGCAGGACACACGGCAGGACATGGGTGGATGGGTGATCTGGGGGGATCTGAGGATAGATTTGGAGCCTCAGGTTCTGTTGGCTGGGCCATATCTTTATGTCCATGTGTACTCAAGGGCAGGGCGGAGCCTGACACATCATATATACACAATGAATGCAGGGATGGATGGTTGGATGGATGGGTGGTTGGATAGGTGGATGGATGGATGGATGAATGAATGGATGGATGGACGAGTGGATGGATGGATGGATGGATGGATGGATGAGTGGATGGATAGGTGGATAGGTGAATGAATGGATGAGTGGATGGATAGGTGGATAGGTGAATGGATGGATGGATGGATGGATGAGTGGATGGATAGGTGGATAGGTGAATGAATGGATGGATGGATGGATGGATGAGTGGATGGATGTATGAATTGATGGACAGTTAGAGGGATGGCTGGATGGGTGGTTGGACAGGTGGACGGATGGATGGATGAATGAATGGATGGATGGATGTGTGGATAGATGGATGGATGGATGGATGGATGGATGGATGAGTGGATGGATAGGTGGATAGGTGAATGAATGAATGAATGGATGGATGAGTGGATGGCTGGATGAATGGATGGACAGTTAGAGGGATGGCTGGATGGGTGGGTGGATGGGTGGATGGATTAATGATGGATGGATGGATGATGGATGGGTGGATAGATGGATGGGTGGATGAGTGGATGGATAGGTGGATGGGCAGATGAGTGAATAGATGGATGGATGAATGGATCAACGGATGGATGGTTAAATGAATGGATGGGTGGATGGCTTGCTTACTCAGATGGCAGCCAAGTGCTTTGGCTTGTAGGTGAAGAGAGGCTGATGAGGTGTGGGGAGAAGTGTATCACTTTGTTAGGTCACCTGCATTCCAGTGGGGAGAGGCTGGAAGCTGAGAAACCAGTTGGGAGACCGTTGTTATAACTGAACTTTGACACAGAGGTGCAAGAGGGATTTTGAAAGAAGATGAGCTAGGTAAGGGAATGTCCACAAAAGTTTTAAATCATTCCCTCTTACAGGGAGAGGTGGATCATTATCATTTTGTTTCCTCTGAAGAAATCTCTTTTCATAAGATAGAAACTGATAGAAAGTATAGGCAGCAGAAAGAGGATTGTGAGAAGAATTAAAGATTACGAGAGAAAGAGACATTACTGGGATAACTAGACACACCCATGAAGACTTACTTGAGGGAAATTCAGACTTCTACAGGAAAGCGACCCAGGCAAATCAACTCCACGGATCATGACAAAACCTGTGATTGAGTTACCACAAGCAGTCCGCCATTTTGTTTTCCTGTCGATTGTTTTTTTTTTGTTGTTGTTGCAAATATCAGCACATGTTACTATTTTCCAAAAATGTGATCATATCCTATGCTCTTTTTTTTACATCCTAACAGGGGGCACCACAATTAAGCGTTCGGCTGCCAATGGAAAGCTCTACAGTTCAAACTCACCAGCAGCCCCGCAGGAGAAAAGACCTGGTGATCTGCTCCGGTAAAGATTTCAGCCTAGGAATCCCTATGAGGCAGTTCTGCTCTGTCCTATAGGGTCACTATGAGTAGGAATCCACTCAACGGTACACAATAGCAACCATTTTATATAATCTATTATCTGTAAGGGTGCTATGAGTCGGAATTGACTCAACACAACTTTTTTTTTTTTAATTCTATCGTGGACTTTTTTTTCATATGAATACTTTACTGTTATTAGGTGCTGTTGAGTCAGCTCCAACTCATAACGACCTTGTGTATAACAGAACGAAATGCTGTCTGGTCTTGCATCATCCTCACAACAGTAGGTATGTTTGAGCCCATTGTTGCAGCCACCTGTGTCAATCCATCTTGTTGAGGGTCTTCCTCTCTTTTGCTGACCCTGTACTTTATCAAGCATGACATCCTTCTCCAGGGACTGGTCCCTCCTGATGACTAAATCGTGCAAAGTAATTGAGACAAAGTCTTGCCATTCTCACTTCTAAGAAGTGTACCTTATTTCGGTCCACCTTATTTTTTTAAGAAACAAAAAAATTTGCCATTTTAAGTGTACAATTCAGTGAGATTAATTACATTCACCATGTTGTGCAACCATCATCCCTATCTGTTTCCCAAAGTTTTAATCACCCCAAACAGAATCTTAGTACTACTTAAGCAATAATGCCCCATTCCATCCTCCCGACAGCTCCTGGTACTTTCTGTCTACTTCACCAGTCTACTTTCTGTCTCTATGTATTTGCCAATACTGGGTATTTCATATAAGTGGGATCAGACAATATTTGTTCTCTCGTGTCTGACTTATTTCCCTCAGCATCGTGCTTTCAAGGTTCCTCTGTGTTGTGGATATGCACCAGGACTTCATTTCTCTTGATGGCTGAGTAATGTTCCATGGGCCACATTGTGTGTATCCATCATCTGTTAATGGGCACTGGGATTGTTTCCACCTTTTAGCTATTATTGCAAATAGTGCTGTAATGAACATTGGCGTGCATGTGTCTGTTTGAGTCCCTGCTTTCAATTCACGTGAGTACATACCTAGGAGCGGAATTGCTGAGTCATCCCATCATTACTGAAGCTTAACTTCAATTTTCTTCTGGAGCAAAAAGAGTAAAGTGACTTTCCAGCAGAATGTCTTCAAGTGGGAGGCAGATTCAACCAGCAGAGGAAGCTTTCAGCTGCTGTGCAGACTATGGAGTGGGTTTATGGAGCTAGCATGCGGAGATTTGTTTCCAAACAAAGTTTCTGACTTGTCTTGAGGGAACAGCCACCTGACATTAGGAAGCTGAGCTGGTAGAAGGCAATCTCCCAAATCTAGCACCCTCTGAAATAACAGAGTACATAACAGCTCCCAATCTTGAGTCACCCGTGGTGGACAGGTTTCAGTGGAGCTTCCAGACTAAAAGAGACTAGAAAAAGAGGCCAGTGAAAAAAAATCAGCCAGTGAAAACCTTGTGAATATCCCAACAGCACATTGTCCGATATAGTGATGGAAGATGAGCCCCTAGGTTGGAAGGCACTGAAAATAGGCAGTGGCCTCAACAGTGGACTCGAGCACAACAATGATTGAGAAGATTCATAATTCCAACTGTTGGAAATGGACACTTCAGCAAGGGTGCTTGGCTTCCTTTGCCCATAAACGGTTAAGTAAACAAGGAAGGTGGACTGGTTCTTATGGAATAGTGGGAATCTGGAAAGATATTTTTGAGTCTATGAAAAGAAGATAGAAAAATAGCTTCTACCATCTGCCCAAGATCACATTTCAGATGGAGACATCTGTGCTGTGTTTCCCCCTGAGAACTTGATGGAACAAGACATAAGGCTGCCCTGAGTGTTAAACCAGTGAAACCCACACTCACGTCTTACCGAATGGATGCAATTAGCCATCTGTTGAACACAAACCAAGAGACTGTCTGTAACTGTTTAACTAAAGAGTTGGGGAACACCCAAAGCTCCAGTTAAGATGACCTGGCTCTGATCTCCTACTGGCAGGTGGGAACATGTCTGTGATTTAAAAAGTGGGAATCCAGGTAATCACATCATTTCCAGTGTGCAGACAGGCTGAGCAATGGCCAGCCTAGATCAACACTGTCCAGAATGCTCAATGGAACAACAAAACATTCATACAGTGGGATATTAATAAGTTGTACTTTATGCTGATTATGTTAACTAACTGTATTAATAAGTTGTATAATAACTTGACATGTTAAAGTAATTATATATGTGTGTATGTAGACATATACCCATAGTGTATATATATATATATATATATATATATATATATATATATATATATATATATACACCCGTATACCTGTCGAGTCTATTCTGACTCAAAGCGACCCTATAGGACAGAGTAGAACTGACCCATAGGGTTTCCAAGGAGTGGCTGGTGGATTCAAACTGTTGACCTCTTTGTTAGCGGCCGAGCTCTTAACCGCTGCACCATCAGGGCTTATCATATATTGTTGTTGTTGTTAGTGGCCATCAAGTAGTCCAGTACTTGCTCAATCCCTTGCAACGTGCCTTTGATGAACTCTATTTGTAAACATGAACGTCCCCATGCCACCGTGACGTGTTTGCTGTCAACATCAGTCCATCGGCTCCAACTCCTTTTGGCATTCAATCCTTTGGCTTTCCCTCCTCTCCTGGACTTCCATGACTTTGCCCAGCTGTGGGTTTCCTTCTTCTTGGGCTCCTGGTCTCTTCTTCTTGGGCACACAGTCTCTTCTTCTTGGGCTGACAGTCTCTTCTTGGGCTCATGGTTACTTCTTTTTGGGCTCACAGTGTCTTCTTCTTGAGCTCATGGTTACTTCTTCTTGGGCTCACAGTGTCTTCTTCTTGGGCTCACAGTCTCTTCTTCTTGAGCTCATGGTTACTTCTTCTTGGGATCACAGTGTCTTCTTCTTGAGCTCATGGTTACTTCTTGGGCTCACAGTCTCTTCTTCTTGAGCTCATGGTTACTTCTTCTTGGGATCACAGTGTCTTCTTCTTGAGCTCATGGTTACTTCTTCTTGGGATCACAGTGTCTTCTTCTTGAGCTCATGGTTACTTCTTCTTGGGATCACAGTGTCTTCTTCTTGAGCTCATGGTTACTTCTTCTTGGGATCACAGTGTCTTCTTCTTGAGCTCATGGTTACTTCTCGGGCAGTGTTCATTCTGTGCAGACACTGTGTATTTTGAGTAACTTCCAACCTAGAGGGCTCATCTTCCAGCACTGTATCCAACCCTCTTCTTTTGGGATCCATAGGGTTTTCACTGGCTGATTTTCAGAAGTAGATTGCCAGGCCTTCTTCCTAGTCTGTTTTAGACTAGAAGCTCCCCTGAAACCTGTCCACCATGGATGACCCTGCTGGTGTTTGAAATACTGGTGGTACAGCTTCCAGCATCATGGCAACACACATGACACCACAGTATGACAGACTGTGTATAATGGATATAATTTTTTGTCAGGACCTGGCTGTGTTTTGTACTGTTGCACATAGGGTCTCTATGAGTCGGAACTGACTTGATGGCACCTAACAACACACACACACACACGCACACACATATATATTTAGAAAGAGAGCCAGAGAGAGAGAGGGCCCTGGTTGCACAATGGTTAAACAGTTAACTGCTAACCCAAAGGCTGACAGTTCGCAGTCAGTCAGCACCTCCATGGGAGAAAAGACCTAGCGATCTGCTCACATAAAGATTATAATTATATATATAATTGTTGAAAAGCCCTGGTGAGCAGTGGTTAAAGTGCTCAGCTGCTGACCAAAAGGTTGGTGGTTCAAACCCGCCAGCGGCTCTGAGGGAGAAAGATGTGGCAGTCTGCTTCTGTAGAGATGTATAGCCTTGGAAACCCTATGGGGACACTATGAGTCAGAATGGACTTGACAGCAGTGGGTTAGTTAAGGAATGAAGCAAAATATCTCGAGAATTGAGAAGCCACAGAGTGAAAGCACTTGTGATAAGGGCTGGAGAGCAGTTCTTATCCATGTTGTTGGGTTCTTAGGTGCTGTCGAGTCTGTTCTGACTTCTAGTGAGCCCACGTATGATAGAACAAATTGTTGCCTGGTCCTGTACCATCCTCACAACAGTAGGTATGTTTGAACCCATTGTTGTAGCCCCTGTGTCAATCCATCTCTTTGAGGGTATTCCTCTTTTCCCACTGACCCTCACCAAACATGATGTCCTTCTCCAGGGACTGGTCCCTCCTGATAACATGTCCAAAGTCTGTGAGATATGGTATTGCCATCCTCATTTCTAAGGAGTATTCTGGCTGTACTTCTTCCAAGACAGATTTGTTCATTCTTCTAGCAGTCCATGGTATATTCAATATTCTTCATCAATACCATGCATTGGTGCTTTTTTATAAATGCCAACTGGGTTTGATATTGTCGTTTCAAATTCACCAGGCACTAGTCTATGTTTAGTTATTTGTTTTCTTTTTTGCCTTGTCCTCCACGTTTCCAGATGTGGTCAGGAACACCACTGTTCTTAAGTTCATTTGATTCAAACCACGTTGACATGAAATAGAACATCCGTAAGCTCAAAAAGAACTCACACAGAACTCATCAAATATGTTCTATAAAATCTTCAGTGCTCTCCAGCCAAGAAGGCTGCACAAAGTAACATTCACCTGGGTAAATTCATCAGAGACCAAGGTCTGATCCTCAGTTTGGGGGCAGTTTATGACAATAAAAATTAAAAAAAAAAAAAAGTCTACATTATTCTCCTGGCCAAGGAGAGAGAGAATGACCAAGATCTGGAGGAATCTTGACCTTCAAGCAAAGGAAAGAGAAAGAGTAGGAGATTAGACATCAACAGACCAGAAGCTCAAGAAGAAGAAACCATGAGCCTGAGAAGAAGGGACTATGAGCCCAAGAAGAAGAAGGGACTGTGAACTTGAGAAGAAGAAACCGTGAGCCTGAGAAGAAGAAGAGACCAGGAGTCCAAGAAGAAGAAACCCTGAGCCTGAGAAGAAGAAGAAACTAGGAGTCCGAGAAGAAACCATGAGCCTGAGAAGAAGAAGAGACCAGGAATCCAAGAAGAAACCGTGAGCCTGAGAAGAAGAAGAGACCAGGAGTCCCAGAAGAAACCTTGAGCCTGAGAAGAAGAAGAGACCAGGAGTCCAAGAAGAAGAAACCATGAGCCTGAGAAGAAGAAGAGACCAGGAGTCCAAAAAGAAAAAACCACGAGCCTGAGAAGAAGAGACCAGGAGCCCCAGAAGAAACCGTGAGCCTGAGAAGAAGAAGAGACCAGGAGTCCAAGAAGAAACCATGAGCCTGAGAAGAAGAAGAAACTAGGAATCCAAGAAGAAACCATGAGCCTGAGAAAAAGAAGAGACCAGGAGTCCAAGAAGAAGAAACCATGAGCCTGAGAAGAAGAAGAGACCAGGAGTCCAAAAAGAAGAAACCACGAGCCTGAGAAGAAGAAGAGACTAGGAGTCCCAGAAGAAACCTTGAGCCTGAGAAGAAGAAGAGACCAGGAATCCAAGAAGAAACCATGAGCCTGAGAAGAAGAAGAGACCAGGAGTCCCAGAAGAAACCATGGGCCTGAGAAGAAAAAGAGACCAGGAGTCCCAGAAGAAGAAACCATGAGCCTGAGAAGAAGAAGAGACCAGGAGTCCGAGAAGAAGAAGAGACCAGGAGTCCAAGAAGAAGAAACCATGAGCCTGAGAAGAAGAAGAGACCGGGAGTCCAAAAAAAGAAACCACGAGCCTGAGAAGAAGAAGAGACTAGGAGTCCCAGAAGAAACCTTGAGCCTGAGAAGAAGAAGAGACCAGGAATCCAAGAAGAAACCATGAGCCTGAGAAGAAGAAGAGACCAGGAGTCCCAGAAGAAACCATGGGCCTGAGAAGAAGAAGAGACCAGGAGTCCAAGAAGAAGAAACCATGAGCCTGAGAAGAAGAAGAGACCAGGAGTCCAAAAAGAAAAAACCATGAGCCTGAGAAGAAGAGACCAGGAGTCCAAGAAGCAGAAACCATGAGCCTGAGAAGAAGAAGAGACCAGGAGTCCCAGAAGAAACCATGGGCCTGAGAAGAAGAGATTGTGATCCCAACAAGAAGAAGAGACTGTGAGCCCAAGAAGACACTGTGAGCCCAAGAAGAAACCATGATCCCAACAAGAAGAGATTGTGATCCCAAGAAGTAACCATGAGCCCAAGAAGAAGAGACTGTGTGCCCAAGAAGAAGAAGAGACTGTGCGCCCAAGAAGGAGAGACCAGGAGCCCAAGAAGAAGGAGACCCACAGCCGGGCAAAGTCATGGAAGTCCAGGAGAGGAGCTTGGAGAGGAGGGAAAGCCAAAGGATTGAAGGTCAAAAGGAGCTGGACTAGATGGACTGACGTTGGCAGCAAACACGTCACGGTGGGGACATTTGGGTTTACAAGTAGAGTTTGTCAAAGGCAAGTTGCAAGGGATTGAGCAAGGATTGGACAAGGAAATGGAGCTAATGCACTTGGCAGAGAAGGAGTGCTGTTTTCTTTGGGCATGAAGCTGCAATCATAGACATGATTTCAGTATAGAGATTAGGAAGGAATTCTGGCTCATTAGGATTATTAGGGCATAGTATGAACTCCTGTGATTTGAAGCACGTACTGATGAAGGTCAAAGACTACAGCCTTCAGTATGGATTACGCATGAATGTGAAGCAAACGAAAATCCTCACGACTGGTCTGAAAACAACATAATGATTAACGGAGACGAGACTGACGTTGTCAATGATTTCATTCTACTTGGATCGACAATCAGCACCCATGGAATCAGCAGTCAAGAAATCAAAAGACGCATTGCATTAGTCAAATCTGCTGCCAAAGGCCTTTTTAATGTGTTAAAAAGCAAAGGCGTTACTTTGAGGACTAAGGTGCATCCGAACCACGTCATGGTGTTTTCAATCGCCCCATATGCAGGAGAAAGCTGGACAATGAATAAGGAAGACAGAAGAAGAATTGACACCTTTGCATTGTGGTGCTGGCAAAGAATACTGAATATACCATGGACTTCCAGAAGAATGAACAAATCTGTCTTGGAAGCAGTACAACCAGAATGCTTCTTAGAAGCTAGTATGGTGAGACTACGTCTTACGTACTTTGGACATGTTGTCAGAAGGGATCAGTCCCTGAAGAAGGACATCATGCTCAGTAAGGTAGAGGGTCAGCGAAAAAGAGGAAGACCTTCAACAAGGTGGAATGACACAGTGGCTGCAACAATGGGCTCAAGCATAACAATGATGGTGAGGATGGCGTAGGACTGGGCAGTGTTTCATCCTGTTGTACATGGGGTCGCTATGAGTCGGAGCCGACTTGAGGGCGCCTAACAACAGCAGTATGAACTTCCAAGGGAGGCCTCGTTTTTCATCCTCTGGACATCTTGCTGTTTTTAAACAGTTAAATATTTTCTTCCAGCTGTATGGTGATGCTGCCGTGAGATGCAGCCACAGGGTTTAGCAATGGGGCCCACGCACAGGAGCTATATTTTAGCTTTTTCCAGAAATGAGTGGCAGAAGCTGAGGTTCCTCTGAGCTGCCAAGAATCTGACAAACAGCTTGCTGTCAATTGCTCGTTGCGAGTTTCTGGTTGCTTTGCAAAGACTTATTTTAGCTTTCAGAAGAAAATCTACTTATCCCAAAATAATCGAGGGCAGCGGGCTGCTATAAGGGGAATCGTGGGCACATGGACCAATGGAGGGATGTGTGTGAATCTGGGGCTTAGCAGGCTGGGCGCGAGCACACTTCCCAAATCACTTCAGAAAATACCAAAGGCCGCCCTGGCAGGGATCACCACAGAGGGTCCCAGACAGAGCAGGAGAGAAACGTAGAACAAAATTCAAATTCACAAGAAAGGACCAGACTTGCTGGTCTGACACAGACTGGGGGAACTCCCGAGACTATGGCCCCTGGACATCTTGCTAACTCAGAACCGAAGTCACTCCTGAAGTCTACCTTTCAGACAGAGATTAGACAGGCCTAGAAAACAAACAATCACCCACGTGAGGAGCGTGCTTCTTAGTTCAATCAAGCATGTGAGACCAAATGGGCAACACCTGTGTGAAAACAAAGGCAAGAAGGCAGGAAGGGACAGGAAAACTGGATGGACGGACATGGGGAACCCGAGGTAGAAAGGGGGAGACTGCTGACACATTGCAGGGATTGCAACCAACATCACAAAACAATTTGTGTATAAATTTTTGAATTAGAAACTAATTTGCTCTATAAACTTTCACCTAAAGCAGAACAAAATTAACAAAAAAAACCCAAAGGTGCTAAATAGGATGGACTTTCACCCACCCACACATACATATCACACACCACACACATACACACACCACATACACACACATCACACTCCACACACATACACTGCACACACATACACATATCACACACCACACATACTACACACACACAGACACGTGCACACTGTCGAAAAGGAAAATTGATAACAGACATCTTACTTGGATTTTAAAGTTTTTCTTATCCACAAAACCAGATATTAACCCAGAAAGCCTGACCCAAACTGCAAAAGCACTAATTCGATTTCTACCAGAAGCTGCTCTACAGCAACGAAAATTTGTCTTTTCCTACTACAAAAAGGAGCCCTGGTGGTACAGTGGTTAAGCACTCAGCTGCCAGCCAAACTAACAGATTGGCACACAAAATATCAGTTACATCCTTTATTTTGCGTGTCAGTCTGGTATTTCGATAAAAGGTGACCTCGGGCTACTTTCAGTTCAAGGTTTAAAGGGTATCTCAGGGCAATAGTCTTGGGGAATCCTCTAGTCTCAACTGGTTCGGTGTTTGCAGTTTTTAAGACTTTGAGTTCTGTTCCACATTTTTCTTCTGTTCTATCTGGGTCCATCTATTGTGGCACTGATTAGAATGGTTGGTAGTGGTAGCCAGGCACCATCTAGTTTCTTCTGGTCTCGGGGTAGATGAGGCCATGGCTCACGGAGGCTATTAGTCCTGTAGACTAGTTTCTTTTCTGAGACTTTGGTTTCCTTCTTTCTCTTTTGCTCCAGATGAATTCCGACCAATAGTTTTCTCTTGTGCTGTACTCTTCTGCTGTCACAGTTTCAAATCATCTTAAAAACATAGTTTTAACCCTATTATCTAGTTTCCAAACTAGAGACACGCAGACATCCACCCACATAGCAGCTTCTCCCTTCTTTTAGCTTCTTCATGCTTCCCTTTCTGACACCTGACTTCCGTCAAGTCTTCTGGCAGGTCGAATCAATGGTGATAGAGTCACAGTTGACAATACCTATATTCTGCAAGACCTGGAGACCAGTGTGATTTTATCTGAGGGAAATGAATGGTTCAAGTGGTTCTGAAGTACTCAGGCAAAAATATGTTATGGAAAGACCAGGATTAGAGGTAGAAACTGACAGAGAAGTGAAAACACTTGCAAAGGAACCCACTTCAACACCTAAGAAGGGCAAATCTCTAGATGGAAGCCCAGCTGTGCGTGTTCCACCTTTGAGGGATTCAGCCTGAACATAGACAAGGTTTGGAGGGAGGAGAAGAGAGGAGATGGGAGGAGAATAAATAAATAGTCAGCCGAGCAGAGAACCAGCGAGTGACACCAACCTCGTCCCCTCTCCAAATGTGGAAGAGGCCAAAGACAGAAGAGAGACCTGCCCCAATGCAACGAACTCAGAGATTTTCATGAAAAAAGGACGCTAAACAGACATGCGTGTGCACACACGCACACACACACACACACACACACACCCCACCGAAGAAGAAAGAAAATGTCTTCCCAGTTAAGGAATGAAGGAGCCCTGGTGGCGCAGTGGTTCAAGCATTTGACTGCTAATCCAAAGGCCAGCGGTTCAAAACCACCAGTGGCTCTGCAGGAGAAAGATGTGGCAGTCTGCTTCCGTAGAGATGTACAGCCTTGGAAACCCTATGGGGTCGCCATGAGTTGGAATCAACTCGACCTCAGTGGGTTAGTTAAGGAATGAGACAAAATAACTCGGGCATCGAGAAGCCACAGTGTGAAAGGGATTGTGATAAACATTTTATTTAAAAAAACCAAAAAACTACTCCCATCAAGTGGATTCCGACTCATGGCGACCCCATGTGACAGAGTAGAACTGTGCTTCATAGGATTTTCTTGGCTGTAATCTTTACAGGAGCAGACTGCCAGGTCTTTCTCCTGCGGAGCCATGGGTAGACTTGACTTTCCAACTTTTCAGTTAGCAGCTGAGCATGTTAACCATTTGCACTGTCCGGGGACTCCATAGATACATAGACATAGAGACTATAGATATTTACACAAGACAAAAACCGGTTGCCATCACTCAACTTTGACTCACAGCGATGCCAGGTATGTCAGAGTAGAACTGTGCTCCACTGAGTTCTTTATTTTTATTTTTTTCTTTTAATAATATTTTACTGTGTTTTCAGTCAAGCGTTACATAGCAGTTGAGGTTCCCATTCAACAACATCTACCCAAGTTGTTGAGTGACGTTGATTACATTCTTCACAATGTGTGAACATTCTCAATATTTCCGTTCTGGTTGTTTCATTTTCCGTGGTTGATTTTTCAGAAGTAGATCACCAGGTCTTTCTTCTGAGGCACCTCTGGGTGGACTTGAACCTTCAATCTTTTGGTGACCAGCCAAGCATGTTGACTGTTTGCACCAACCAGGGGGTTCCTGTGATAAACATTACCAAAAACTAAACCAGACTCACTGCTGTTGAGTCAGCTCTAACTCAGAGCAACCCCATAGGGTTTCCAAGGCTGTAAATCTCTACAGAAGAAGACTGCCACATGTTTCCCCCATGGAGCCGCTGGTGGTTTTAAACTGCTGCCTTTTCAGTTAGCAGTCAAGTGCTTTAACCACTGGGCCACTGGAGCCCCTTGTGATAAACATTTGCTGTTGTTAGGTGCCATCGAGTCAGTTCTGACTCATAGAAACCCCACGTACAACAGAACGAAACACTGCCCAGTCCTGCCCCATCCTCACAAGCATTGTTATGCTTGAGCCCATTGTTGCAGCCACTGTGTCAATCCATCTTGTTGAGGGTCTTCCTCTTTTAAACACTTATAATATTGAGATAAGACAACACAGCTTGGAAAATTAGAGTAATAGTAAAAAATGGGAAAGCTTCTGTCTTAGTCATCTAGTGCTGCTATAACAGAAATACCACAAGTGGATGGTTTTAATGGAGTGAAATTTATTTCCTCACAGTCAGAGTAGATGAAAAGTCCAAATTCAGGGCATCAGCTCCAGGGGAAGGCTTTCTTTCTCTGTTGGCATCCACACCAACGTTCCCCTGGACTAGGAGCTTCTCCACACAGGGACCCCAGGTCCAAAGGACGTGCTCTGCTCCTGGCACTGCTTTCTTGGTGGTATGAGGTCCCCCATCTCTGCTTGCTTCCCTTTCCTTTTATCTCTTGTAAGATAAAAGGTGGTGCAGGCCACACCCCAGGGAAACTCCCTTTGCATTGGATCAGGGATGTGACCTTAGCAAGAGTGGTACAATCCCACCCTAATCCTTTTTAACGTAAAATTACAATCACAAAATGGAGGACAACCACATAATACTAGGAATCATGGCCTAACCAAGTTGACACATATTTTTTGGGGGACACAATTCAATCCATGACAGCTTTCGTCTTGGTGATGTCACAAAACGCCAGGGGTGGGTAAGTCTGAAAGTGAGAGGCGTAATGATAAATGCCCAGTTCCCTCATCTCGCACGGAGTTAGGAGATGGTAAATTGACACACAGGTTTGAATGACCTTATCCATGTATATAAGGTTACCCACGAGGGAACTGACGCATTCAAATTGTGGCGTTGGTGAAGAATATTGAATATACCGTGAACCACCAGAAGAATGAACAAATCTGTCTTGGAAGACAGCTAGGATGCTCCTTAGAAGCAAGGATGGCAAGACTACATCTCATGTACTTTGGACATGTTATCAAGAGGGACCAGTCCCTGGAGAAGGACATCATGCTTGGTAAAGTACAGGGTCAGCAAAAAAGAGGAAGACCCTCAACAAGATGGATGGATACAGTGGCAGCAATGATGGGCTCAACCGTAACTACCATTGTGAGGATGGCACAAGTATAGCATTTAGGATTCATAACCCATATTATTGGGGAGCACAGTTCAATCCATAACAGATAGTTAATCCAAAGTTCTGGAAGAGCTGATAATGATTTTAAATCGCCTCCTAAATGACTAGGAAGAAAGGCCTGATGATTTACTTCTGAAAATTTCAATTTTCAATAAAAAGCCTATGGACCACAACAGAACATTGTCTGATATAGTGCTGGAAGATGAGCCCCCTAGGTTGGAAGGCACTGGAATATACAGTGGCCGCAACAGCGTACTCGAGCACACCAAGGATCGTGAAGATGTCACAAGACCAGGCAATGTTTGTTCTGTTGTCCATGGGGTTGCCGTGGAACCCATTTGATGGTAACTAATAACAGCAAGCGCAGACCTACTGAACCAAAGCATTCCGACTCACCACTTGATGTCCCCTGTTCGGGTTCCTTCTCTGAGCATTTATTAAGGACTTACTGTGTCTATCTACCTCCTGTCTGTCAGTTTATCATACTATGGTGACTTGCGTGTTGCTGTGATGCTGGAAGCTATGCCCCCAGTATTTCAAATACCAGCAGGCTCACCCATGGTGGGTAGGTTTTAGTGGATATTACAGACTCAGACAGACTAGAAAGAAAGGCCTGGTGATCTACTTCTGAAAATCAGCCAATGAAAACCCTGTGAATCAGAACAGAACATCATCTGACTGGCTTGCTTTGGACCCGCCATCAGGAGGGATCAATCACTGGAGGAGGACCTCAAGTTTGGTGAAGCAGAGGGCCAGCGGGGACGAGGGAGATCATCGGTGAGATGGATTGTCACAATGTCTGAAACAATGGACTGAAGCATACCAGCAATCATGAAGACAGCACAGGACTAGGCAACATTTTATTCTGTCATCCTTACGGTCGTCGTGAGTCGGCGCAGACTTGACGACCCTTAATAACAACACTAGATAAACAACTCCACCGGCACCTCACACTTCTGGTCAACCCATATGGTGACCCTCTGAGATCTGAGGTTTCCTGTCCTCAGGGGGAACTGAAGCGGAGAAAATCATGGTGTGCAGAAACTGCCCCTCAGAGTCTCCCTTCCAGAAGCTGGACCGAGCAAACAGCCTGTTTGCAACATCTTTCTTCTGTTCGTCATGAAAATATTTGTTCCTCTCCCATGGAATGGTACCATCTGCTGGCTCTGGTTTCTGAAGGAACACAGATGGCATATGTGAGCTTACTCTCCAGCCCCACGCGTTCCCTAGGGGGATGAGCTGCACAGACAGGGGACTTGGAATTTCTCACGGCTCATCCTGCCAGCTCCCGTGATTAACAGACTAAGGCACTAAAGTGGCAGTGGTGGTTGGGTTGTAGATTCCTCACCTTCCATGCAGGAGACCCGGGTTCGATTCCCAGCCAGTGCATCTGACGTGTAGCCTCCCCCGTCTGTCAGTGGAGGCTTGCGTGTTGCTGTGATGCTGAACAGGTTTCAGCAGAGCTTCCAGACTAAGACAGACTAGGAAGAAAGGCCTGGCGATCTACTTCTGAAAATCAGCCCATGAAAACCCTATGGATCACAACAGAACATTGTCTGATATAGTGCCACCCCATAGGACACAGTAGAACTGCCCCATAGGGTTTCCAAGGAGCGGCTGGTGGATTCGAACTGCCAACCCTTTGGTTAGCACCCGAGCTCTTAACCACTACACCACCAGGACTCCAAGTGTATACTACCCCTCTTAACCAGTATTTTTTTTCCTCATTGTTATACTTAGATGATGATTAGAAGAAATACAACCAGAACGCTCCTTAGAAGCGAGGATGGCATGACTTCAGCTCGCTTACTGGACACATCATCAGGAAAGACAAACTGCTGGAGAAGGACATCCTGGTTGGTAAAGTGGAGGGTCAGTGAAAACAAGGGAGACCCTCCATGAGATGGATTGACACAATAGCCTCAACAGTGGGCTCCAACACACCAACAGTCGTGAGGAGGGTGCAGGACGAGGCAACGTTTTGATGCTGCTGTACGTTATTGCCACGAGTCAGAGCCAACTTGATGGCAACTAACAAAAACAAATGTAACAAGACTTGGACTCAATTTGGACACGTCATGAGGAAAGACCAATCGCTGGAGAAGGACATCATGTTTGGTAAAGTAGAGGGTCAGCGAAAACAAGAGAAACCCTCCATCAGATGGATTGACACGGTGGCTAAAACAGTGGACTTAACATACCATCGATCATGAAGATGGCATAGGATCTGGGCAATGTTTCGTTCTGTTGCACATGGGGTCACCATGAGTCAGAGCCAACTCCACAGCAACTAACAATCACAACACATCTACTGAGGTCATAAGCCATTTGGGGCCAGAATAACCCCATGACATAAGGAAAGGTGTATCAAGTGCCAGACTGGTCTCTCTCTCCATTAATCATGGCGGCCAGACTTGGATGACTCCTATGATGTCTGTAAGGTGGATAAGCATGGCTGAGAATGCCAAGAGGAAACTCACTCTGGAGGCTTTCATATCCTATCGCCCAGCATCCTGACATCAAGTGAACCCTGGACATATAGCTGCCTCCTTTTTTCCAAGACCAAGGTATTTTTCAAGAAAGATAGAGAATGTAGAGTGTTCTTCCATCTTCCAAATGAGCATCTCAATCTTAACCATGTGGGAGAGTATTTATAGTTAGTGTTGTTGTTGTTGGGTGTCATCAAGTCAATTCCAACTCATAGTGACACCGTGTAACAGGGTAGAACTGCCCCATAGGGTTTTGTTGTTGTTGTTGTTGAAAATATACACAGCAAAACACACACCAATTCAACCCTTTCTACATGTATAATACAGTGATGCTGATGACATTCTTCGAGGGGTGCAACCATTCTCATCCTCTTTTTCTGAGTTGTTGCTCCTCCATTCACATAAACTCACTGCCCCCTAAGATTTCTATCTAACCTTTTGAGTTGCTATTGTCAATCTGATCCCATATAGGTAGTTCTTAAAAGAGCACAACTTTCAAGGCAGACATTCTTTACTAGTTAAGCTACTGTTTGGTTTTAAGAAGATTTCAGCCATCTAAGGTGAATCAATTGGTCCCAACCCACCTGGAGTAAAGGAGAATGAAGAACACCAAAGACACAAGGAAAGTATTAGCCCAAGAGACAGAAAGGGCCACATAAACCAGAGACGTCATCAGCCTGAGACCAGAAGAACTAGATGGTGCCCAGCTACCACCAAAGACCACCCTGACAGGGAATACAACAGAGAGTCTTTGACAGAGAAAATTGGGGTGCAGAACTCAAATTCTAATAAAAAGATCAAACTTAATGGTTTGATTGAGACTGGAGGGACCCTGGAAGACATGGCCCCCAGACTCTCTGTTAGCCCAAAACTAAAACCATTCCGGGGGCCAACTCTTTAGACAAAGATTAGACTGGACTATGGGACATAAAACGATACTCGTGAAGAGTGTGCTTCTTAACTCAAGTAGATACATGAGACTAAATGGGCAGCTTCTGTCCAGAGGCATAACAATAAAAAGAAGAAAAGAAGAAAAAAAAGATCTCAGGAGATGTTTTTGGTTTAAGATCTAAAGATTATCTCAGGGCAGTAGTTTCAGGCCTTCATCCAATCTTCACGGCTCCAGAAAGTCTGGAGTCCATTAAAATTTGAAATTCTGGCCTGCATTTTCCTCCTCTTGATCAGGATTCTTCTATAGAATCTTTGACCAAAATGTTCAGTCATGGTACTGGATGGACACCATCCAGTTCTTCTGGTCTCATGGCAAAAGAAGCAGTTGTTCATGGAGGAAATTAGCCACACATTCCATTTCTTCCTATTCCTGACTCTCCTTCTTCCTCGGTTGCTCCAGGAGAATACAGACCAATTATTGTGCCTCCCCACAGGGTTTTCTAGGCTGTGATCATTACGGGAGCAGATCGCCAGGTGCTTCCGCTGCAGAACCGCTGGGTGGGTTTGAACTGCCAACCTTTCAGTTAGCAGCAAAGTGCTTAACTGTTGCGCCACCAGGGCTAGCTGTCTAGATATAAGTGGGGTGGTTCTGTTACCCTCTCCCGCATTCTTTCTGACTTGTGTGTTTACGTGTCTCTCGTCCCCCATCCATGTGTAGTGGAGGCAAATCGTTTGCGCTGGTGAAGTGAAGGTCTCCCACAGCCATCACAAAGTGCTGGATTCACTCGGCATCATCCTATATCCCACGGAAAGGTGAGCAATACCCATCGGCCGCACAGCTCAGCTGCTGAGGGTGGTTAATGGACTGGAGGTGCCAGGGCTCACGTAGCCACGTCCGTCAGGAGCCAGACAGCAGAATCTATAGGCAAATGTCAGACCTGCTAGCTCACAGTGGAGGAGGCTAAAATTAACCTTCGGCCATTCAGAGAGAGAACTAATCGTTTGTGACCGCTAGGTTTCTGCCAGTGAGAGAGGGTCATTCTGCTCAGAACACACCATGCCCTGGGCATCTGCCACGTCATTCCCCTAAATGGGCATTTATGTAGCTGTTTCTATTTGCAAGGCACAAGGAGCCCTAGTGGGGCAGTGGTTAAGCACTCAGCTGCTAACCGAAAGGTCGGCAGTTTGAACCCAGCAGCCACTCCAAGGGAGAAAGGTGTAGCAATCTGCTTCCGTAAAAATCTGATGTTATTGCTATTGTTAGGTGACATTGAGTGAATTCCAACTCATAGTGACCTCACATACAACAGAACGATACACTGCCCAGTCCTGCGCCATCCTCACAATCGTTGCTGTGTTTGAACCCATTGTGTAGCCACTGTGTCAATCCATCTCGTTGAGGGTCTTCCTCTTTTTCGCTGACCCTCTGCTTTACCAAGCTTGATGTCCTTCTCCAGGGACTGATCCCTCCTGATAATAAGTTCAAAGTAGGTGAGACAAAGTCTCACCATCCTTGCTTCTAAGGAGATTCCTGCCGTACTTTTTCCAAGACACAGTTGTTTGTTCTTCTGGAGGTCCATGGTATATTCAATATTCTTCACCAACCATAATTCAAAGCAGTCAATTCTTCTTCAGTCTTCCTTATTCATTGTCCAGTTTTCACATGCATATGAGGCAACTGAAAATACCATGGCTTGGGTCAGGCACACCTTAGTCGTCCATTTTGTAAGTTAGTCGATACCTTGTAGTAAATTCCCCATATGTTAACCATTTGTAAGATATGGTACAAATGGTTAACACACTCAGTTGCCAACTGAAAGGCTGGGGGTTCGAGTCCACCCAGAGACTGGTGATCTACTTCTGAAAAGTCAGCCACTGAAAACTCTATGGAGCACAGTTCTATTCTGACACACATGGGGGCGCTGAATAGGAGTCAGCTCGACAGCAACTGGCTTGTTTACTCCAGCTCAAATGGACACTGCTCTGGACATGCTTCCTGCCTGTGTTATGTTTTCTTCTCTCTGTAACAGGCAACGGTAACGCAGGTCATTGATTGGAGCCTTTGATAGAACCAAACAGAGCCTCAGCAGAAGGTCTCAACCCTACACGGGAATTTCGCCCAGGAACCCCCACTCTGAAAGGAAGTTGAACAAAGGACATGGGTGAACATCTCACGACGTTGTTGTCGGGCTGCTGATTTCGTTCCTGAAATGTAAGCCCATGAATGATGATTTGCATTCTGTTACACAAGAAATTCCAGTTTTCCTACCAGAATATCCAATGTTATTGATCCAAGAAAACTACGGTTGGAGAGAAAGTATTTCAGCTACTTTACCCAAAAAAACCCAAACCCGTTGCCGTCGAGTCGATTCGATTCCGACTCATAGCGACCCTATAGGACTGAGTAGAACTGCTCCCTAGGGTTTCCAAGAAGCAGCTGGTGGATTCAAACTGCCGACCTTTTGGTTAGCAGCCAAGTTCTTAACCACTGCATCACGAAAGTTCTACGGTAACTTTAGGACCCTATGAACTGACTGAGTGGGGGCAGTGGTGGTTCAGTGGTAGAATTCTCACCTTCCACGTGGGAGACCCAGGTTCGATTCCTGGCCAGTGCACCTCAAGCGCAGCCACCTCCCATCTGTCACCGAAGGCTTGCCTGTTGCTGTGATGCTGAGCAGGTTTTAGCGGAGCTTCCAGATTAAGATGGACTAGGAAGAAAGGCCTGGTGATCTACTTCTGACGATCAGTCCATGAAAACTTCATGGATCACAATGGTCTTATCCGAAACCCATCAGGGGAATGGTGCAGGACCGGGTAGCATTTTGTTCCATTGCGCGTGGGGGTGCTGTGAGTTGGGGCTGGCCCAATGGCACTTAACGACAAACGCAACAATATCAAACAAATACACTCCCAGTTTTTCCATGAGACTACAAAATGTTATTTGTCTAAGAAAACCAAGGTTGGAGATAAGTTCAGTAATTTTAAGACCCTAGGAATTGACCGAACAGCCCTGGTGTTGCAATGGTTAAGCCCTCGGCTGCTAACCAGAAGGTCGGCAGTTTGAATCCACCAGCCGCTCCTTGGAAACACCGTGTGGCAGTTCTACTGTGTCCTATAGAGTCGCTATGAGTCAGAATGAACTCTACGACAGTAAGCTTTTAGATGATATGCATATAGATACAGGAGATATGGATACAGATAGAGGTGATCTATAGATATAGAGGATACAGATATAGATACAGAGGTTATAGATACGTATAGATGATACGGGTACAGATAGAGAACATATGGCTGTAGACATAGCTGATATGAGGAGCCCCAGAGGAGCAGTGGTTAAGCGCTCAGCTGCTAATCAAAAGGTTGCTGGTTTGAACCCACCAGCCGCTCCAAGGGAGAAAGATGTGGCAGTCTGCTTGCGTAAAGATCACTCTTGGTAACCCTACGGGCAGTTCTACTCTGTCCCATGGGGTCACTAGGAGTCAGAGTTGACTCAATAGCAAAGGTAGGAATTGAGTGAAGAAAAAACATTTCTGTGCAGAGAATTCTGTTTATTTTGTTTCGTCACAGAAACGAAAGCCTCTCCTTGGAAACAGTGGCCTGGCGGCAGACTTCTCCATGGAGCCCACAGCTGCCAGCATATTTATTAGATTTCTATTGTTGCCCCAGTAGCAGCAACTCCATCTGATGCATTTTCAAAAGCTCCTAAGGGTCTGTTGGCACGAAGAGATGTATTTACTTTCTTATTTTATATGATTTTCTGGAAAATGTATAATGTAAAGTTAACAGTGAAAATGTTTGAAGGTTTTTTTTGTCTTGTTTTGTTTTTAATTTGAAAATAAAAACAAGGAATGCGTGCGTCTTCACTGAGAGTCATGACTGGCTTCAGATATTCACGTTGTAATCTCTTCTCAAATAACTACAACAAGCAGAGAGGAATTTATTTTTAAAAATCAAGCAAAACACCCAAGGCACCAAACTTAACCTCCTGGGATATGAGCTGTGTTTGGTGGGTAGTTGGAGACTATTCCTCAATCCTGAGAGCTGAGAGGAGAAAATGTTAATGAAGCAATGCTCTGGGCTAGAATCAACTGCTATTTAGAAAATAATGGGCGCCGTCTTAGGCTCCTAGTGATGCTGTAACAGAAATACCACCCATGGGTAACTTTTAAGAACAGAAATTTATTTTCTCACAGTTCAGGAGACTAGGTCCGAAATCAGGGTGCCAGTTCTAGAGGAAGGCTCTCCCCCCCCCCCCCCCCCCCCCCCCCCCCCGGTCAGCTCTGGGGGGAAGGCCCTTGACTCTTCTCAGCTTCTGATCTTTGGTTCCTTGGAGATATACATGTGGCATCTATCTTTCCCCATCTGGGTTTGCTTGGTTCAGTGCCCTAATCCGCTGTTTACATCGCAAAGACAATTAGATTTAAGACATATCCTACACTGACATGGCCTCATTAACACAACAAAGAAAACTCTATTCCCAAATAGGATTCATTCACAGAGATGATGCTGTGAGCCCTTGAGTTGATTCCAACTCATGGCAACCCCACATGACAGAGCAGAACTGGTCCCTCAAGTATCCTAAGCTGTGATCTTTACGGAAACAGATCACTGGGTCTTTCTTCAGTGGAGCCACTGGATAACACAAGACAGAGAAAGGAGGATAGATGTGACACAGAGTATGGAAGGTAGAAACCAGACGGAAGGTGAAGACAAGATAGAGAGTGGAGACAAGATGGAAGACTGACAGGAGATGGAGGACAGATACAAAATGGAGTGTGG
The DNA here is from genome assembly GCA_030035585.1 of Dugong dugon. Taxonomy (NCBI): domain Eukaryota; kingdom Metazoa; phylum Chordata; class Mammalia; order Sirenia; family Dugongidae; genus Dugong; species Dugong dugon. Next base: position 175,749,602 of record CM057483.1, on the reverse strand, counting down.
AGAAAGTTGGAGAATGAGTATAGGATGGAGGATGTACACCCACTCCTCACTTATCAACATGGTTAGGTTCCAAAGCCCAGGTCGTTATGTGAAAACTGGCATTATGTAAAAACGGAGGATGACCACATCTGATATAAAAAGGAGAATGACTACATCATTACATAACCGCCAAATTACATAATTGCAAATTACTTCATCACATAACTGTCAAACCACTGAGGATCATGACCCAGTCAAATCAACACATAAACTTAACCATCACAGCCAGCGTTACTCTTGCCTCACACCTAGACCTTTGTTACTGCCAGATGTATGGCGTTAATAAGCAAAATAATCATATAGTAGATTTTTTACTACTGTCACAAACACGAAATGTCAGATAACGCGATAGAGATAAGCCAGGAGTAGGTGTATACAAAATGGAGGATGGAGGGTGGACACAAGATGGAGGATGGGAGTGGAGACAAGATGGAGGACGGGGATGGCTAGAAGATGGAGGATATGAGTGGAGACAAGATGGAGGATGGGAGTGGAGACAAGATGGAGGATATGAGTGGAGACAAGATGGAGGATGGGAGTGGAGACAAGATGGAGGATGGGAGTGGAGACAAGATGGAGGATGGGAGTGGAAACAAGATGGAGGATGGGAGTGGAGACAAGATGGAGGACGGGGATGGCTAGAAGATGGAGGATATGAGTGGAGACAAGATGGAGGATGGGAGTGGAGACAAGATGGAGGATATGAGTGGAGACAAGATGGAGGATGGGAGTGGAGACAAGATGGAGGATGGGAGTGGAGACAAGATGGAGGATATGAGTGGAGACAAGATGGAAGAGGGGGGGTGGAGACAAGATGGAGGACGGGGTCTGGAGACAAGATGGAGGACTGAGGTTGGACCAAGATGGAAGATGGAGGGTGCAGACAAGATGGAAGATGGGAGAGGAGACGAGGTGGAGGATGGGGGCTGGAGACAAGATGCAGGATGAAGGGTGGAGACAAGATGGAGGATGGGGATGCAGACAAGATGGAGAACTGGGGTGGATACAAGATGGAGGATTGGAACAAGGTGGAGTATGGGGTGTGGTGACAAGATGGCTGATGCAGACAAGATGAAGAATTGGGGTGGATACAAGAAGGAAGATAGAGAGTGGAGACGAGGTGGAGGATGGGGGTGGAGACAAGGTGGATGATGGAGGTGGAGACAAGATGGCGGATAGAGGGTGGAGACAAAGCGGAGGAAGTAGAGTGGAGACGAGATGGAGGATGGGGGGTGGAGACCAGGTGGAGGATGGAGAAGAGCAGCTGTGGGTGGGCTGGAACCTCCGACCTTTCAGTCAGTAGAGGAGTGCGTTGACCGTTGGGGCCACCCAGCGCCTCCCCTCCGAGAAGAGTCAAAAGCCCTTGTCGTTCATTACGATGCAGAGCTTCCTGCGGCCAGTGGACTCAGCTGCAGGGTCCGTGATCTGTGGAGCCTCGCCAGGGCAGGTGTATGGCGGACTTGGCAGGCTGGGCTTTGTGTGACCACATCGGCTTGGGGACTGCTGAAGATCGCCCGTCTGAGCAACGGGGATGTGACTGACCTTCACAGGGTGGGCATGGATGCCTTGATGCACTGCCCAGATCCCCCAGCCACTCGGGGTGCAGCCTGCACTCTGGACAGCTGTCAGATCTCTGGGTGGACACCCTGCCTCCCTGCCAGAATAATGCCTCTTCCAATGATGCATGGTGTGGGGACATAGTGGCTGGTCCCCTCGCTCCCACTCGGGGCAGCTCCGCAGCGTCCTGCGGGTCACACATCTCATCCCCGGCCCAGCTTCACTTCCCTCCCTCCAGTGCCGTGGGGAGCGTGGACCCAGTCAGCCTAGAGCCCTCTCCTCTCATCTCTGATCTGCAACAGGGCTGCCAGCTCCCCGGGGTGGTGATGGTGACGGGCAGTGAGGGAGACTCAAACGTAGCACCTGGGAGGTGGCGGATAAATGGGACCTCCTGGTATTCATGTTTCCTGGGGTTCTGAAGTCTTTGCTCGACCTCTGTCATTAAGGTCGACTGGATTTTGAGGAGGCAGCTCTTCACTCCGTCAGCATTGTCTTCTCGCAACTCCTTCACGGGGACCCGCTTCCGGCGAGTTCCCACCGTTTTACTGATGTTTAGGGAAGGGGGGTTATTTTGTTCTTTTTTTGCTCTGGTTTATCATCTGCACTGACACGCACAGGCCGACAGTGACTTGCAGAATTTCCAAAGGACGGAGCGGAGGCCTGGGTGCAGGAGGTGTCTGGGGCATCAATTACTAACGTGTCTGCAGCCTCCCAGGCTGAACCCCTAGCTGGCTCGGCCTGCAGTGTCCTTGGCCGGGGGCGAAAGCCCAGCGCCGGCCCTTTGAAGTCAGGAACTGTCTCCGTGCGGAAGCAGCTAAATTAATTTCCAAGGGGCGGCCAGGAATCGCGGGGCAGCTGATTAGTTAAAGCGGTAGGAGTTCAGCATGGGAGTGAAGAGGAGAGAGGGGAAGTTGGGAGGAGAAGCGGGGCAGAAGAAGGGGAAGGGGCGGGGAGGGGCCCCGTCCTAACGTCCCCTGCAGGGCGCTTTGCTGGTTCCGATTGCAGGGGGACCGATGCTCTTATGTTTTGGGTTTTGACGGAGTCCAGTGCTAATACTGTGTTAAGAAGGAGCTCCGGGGGGGATACAGTGGTTAAGAGCTTGGCTGCTGACAAACGGTTGACAGTTTGAACCCACTCAGTGGCTCCACAGAGCAAAGACCTGCTGATCTGCTCTCCTAAAGATTACAGCCAACACTCAAGGTCTAGAAGGGAGAGTGTTGAGTTGTCGTGGGGTTGGTAACCAATGTCATAAAACAGTATGTGTACTAACTGTTTAATGGCAAGCTTGTTTGTTCTGTAAACCTTCATCTAAGGTACAATAAAAAATAAATACACAAGGAAAAAAAAAAAGATTACAGCCAAGAAAACCTTATGAGGCCGTTCTGTGCTGTATAGAGTCCCTTTGAGTTGGAATTGACTCAACGGCACCTAACAACAACAGCAACACGTATCTATGGAGCCCCATTAAGAGCTTGGCTGCTAACCAAAAGGTCGGCCGTTGGAATCCACCAGCAGCTCCTTGGAAACCCTATGGGGCAGCTCTACTCTGTCCTATAGGGTCGCTATGAGTTGAAATCAACTTCATGGCAATGGGTTTGGTTTCTTTTCTTTTGTATCTGTAAGGAGTACTGGTAGTGCAGTGGTTAAAGCAATTGACTGGTAACCAAAAGGTCAGTGGTTCGAAACCACCAGAGGGTCCAAGGAAGAAAGATGTGGCAGTCTGCTTCCACAGGGATTTACAGCCTTGGAAACCCTGTGGGGTGACTGTGAGTCAAAACTGACTCCACAGCAGTGGGTTGGTTTGTTTTTTAATAGTCTATCTATCTACATATCTGTGGAGCACCTGGATGGTGGCAGCGGTTAATGCGCTCAGCTGCTAATCAAAAGGTTGGAGGTTTGAGTCCATGTGGGGACACCTGGGAGAAAAAGCCCGGCGATCTACTTCTGCAAAATCAGCCACTGAAAACCCCGTGGAGCACTTTTTCTCTGACATACACGGGGCCCCATGAGTCAGAATCAAATTGGTGGCAACTTTTGTTTTCTTAATCTTCTATACTCTATATATCTACAGGTCTATGGAGTTTCTGGGTGATGCAAGAGGCCAGCGCCCCCGGTTGCAAATTGAAAGGCTGGAGGTTGGAGTCTACCCAGAAGTACCTCAGAAGAAAGGCCTGGCGATCTACTTCTGACAACTCAGCCACTGAAAACCCCATGGGGCCCAGTTGACACGCATGGATGGGGTCGCCGTCCACTCGACGGCAACGAGGTAGCTGGACTCACCAGTGTGCACAAACCCGAGCCCCATCAGGTGCAGCAAAACAGGCCAGCGTCTCTCCCTCCCTCCTCCCGGGAGCTCCGGGACTGAGCTGAGACTGGAACCATGAAATCAGGATTGCAGCAAGGCTGAGCGTGTAATTGTCCCCAGGCTGTGATAAAGCCTTGATGTGGACCTCTTAAATCCCTGAATCACCTTCCTGAGGCAGGGGTGATATCAGCTCCCACGCAGACGTGAGACGGGTCCCAGTTTGCCTGTGCTCAGCTGCAGGAGCTTGCCAGCAGCCCAGTCTCCAGGGAAATGAGCTGGATCCTGGGCCTCCGCACAATGAGGAGGGTGTGCAAACAGAGGAGCTGGCTGGGAAGCGCTCCTTGGGATATTAAACTGCAGTCAGTCTCAGGGGCTTTGTTTCTGATCTGGAGTAGCTGATAACGCGCGTGGCATTTTAATATCCTCGCCAGCATCGCAGTTCTAAAAGCTAGCACATATAGTTACAGCTGTTTTGAACAATGTAGTATTGGGAGCAGTCCAGCGGTTCTCAAAAGGATAACCACCCGCTTCCTCCCCAGGGGACACTTGGCACTGTCTGCAGACATTTTTGGTTATCACAGTTGCAGGAGTGCTACTGGTATCTCGTGGGTGGGGACCAGGGATGCTGTTAAACACACTACATTGCACAGGACAGCCCCAACGCAGAGAATGACTAGGGGGTGGAGACCAGGGATGCTGCTAGACACCCTACAGTGCACAGGACGGCCCCACCACAGGGCATGGTCCAGACCCAAGTGTCAGTGGTTCCGGGGCTGAGAAACACTGGGCCTTAGCATGGTAGACTGTCTGTCCACACCACAGTCTGCTGCTGTCCTGAAGGTCTTATTACTCACTGAATTGTGTCCCCCCCCCCCCCCCCCCAAGATTCGTGGTGTAAATCCTAAACCCTGGCGGCACAGTGGTTTAGTGCTCGGTGGCTAACTGAAAGGTCAGTGGTTTGAACCTACCAGCCGCTCGGCAGGAGGAAGATGTGGCCATCTGCTTCCGTAAAGATTTACAGCCTTGGAAACCCTACAGGGCAGTTCTGCTCTGTCCTATAGGGTCGCTATGAGTCCTAATGGACTCGACAGCATCGGCTTTGGTTTTTGGTTAATTATTACGGAAACGGAAACCCTGGTGGCCCAGTGGTTAAGAGCTACGGCTGCTCACCAAAAGGCCGGCAGTTCAAATCCACCAGCCGCTCCTTGGAAACCCTATGGGGCAGTTCTATTCTGTCCTATAGGGTCACTATGAGTCAGAATTGACCCTACGGCAATGGGTTATTATGGAAACAGATTGCCATGTTTTTCTCCCGCAGTGTGGCTGGTGGATTCGAACCACAGACCTTTGGGTTAGCAGCTGAGCAACATAACCATTACGCCCCCAGGGCTCCTCTGGATACAGTAGTGTAAGAAGAAATATGATGTGAAAACATAAGGTTTTAATTCTCCCTGTTGAAAATAAGGGCATGACAACACCAAAATCAATAAGAAGCCACTGTAGGTAACTTCTTGTTGTAAGTTCCTTTTCTGTTTCTTTGAAAAGTATGCACATCTAAGGGATCGCCCCCAAAGATGGGGCAGCTCCCTCTTTGGAATGTGACTTCAGGTGAGGCGCCCCACCTTCTTGTTTCCTGGAAGGAGACTGGCAATGATCTCAGGTGCCCTGCCATCAAGATAGTGGGAAATTAACAATTTTATCTTAAACACGACTGCAGTGAGCTGTATCCCTCAGTTACGTAAAGGATACGGTTCCGTTCTCTCTCGGCAATCTGCTTAGCAGAACGCCTGCGTTGAACAGGAAAACTAATAACGAATATCTTTCTTTGACTTCAAGGTTTTGTTTTTTTTTATTCACAAAACCAAATGTTAACCATAAAAAGCCTGTCCTGACCTGCAAAAGCCTGCCAGAAGCTGCTCGGTAGCAATGTAAATTTGTCTTCTGCTACACAAGGGTAGTCATCAAACCACTACCTTCTAACTTAAACCTCAAAAAGCCTCCTGGCTGCAGGTGGGTGGAGGGCCGAATTAGCAGCAGCCAGGCCAGAAGTGACCTGATATTAGTGCATCTCAGTAAAGGGGGAGGCAGAGTCCAATCAATCACGTTAACATTAGCCAATGGTTGATCTTCTGTATTTCTCATGCTTGGTAAGGCAGAGGGTCAGCGAAAAAGAGGAAGACCCTCAAAGAGATGGATTGACACAGTGGCTGCAACAATGGGCTCAAGCATAACAACGATTGTGAGGATGGTGCAGGACCGGGCAGTGATTCATTCGGTTGTATACGAGGTCGTTATGAGTCGGGAGCGACTTAACGGCACCTAAGGACAACTTCTCTTTCTAAGCCCCAATGTACCTGGCTTCTTGAAGCCATTTGCTTTTTCTGAAATCAAAATGGCCTCCCCATAGGGTTGCTATGAGTTGGAATTGACTCAACTGAAATGGGTTTTTGGAGCCCTGGTGGCACGGTGGTTAAGAGCTTGGCTGCTAAACAAAAGGTCAGCAGTTTGAATCTATCAGCTGCTCCTTGGAAACCCTGTAGGGCAGTTCAACTCTGACCTATAGGGTCGCTATGAGTTGGAATTGACTGGATGGAAACAGGTTTGGTTTTTGGTTATACACAAATAGGGTAACTGCTCAGAATAAACTTTATGGTCAGACTTCGGTGAGTTTTGATGACAGTTAACACCTGTTTTTAATGTGACTCAGTCATACATCTTTTCTTTCGCTTCTATTTCTGTGGAGAGGTTTTCTGGGTTGGGAGTAGATTTCATTTTTGGTAATGTTCCCCCAAGTGTAGCTCTGTTTTTTTTTTTTTTGTTTTCATTTTACTTTTTCTGTGATCTTAACTCTGCACACAAATTTACTTCTTAGGATGATGGTCACAGGAATTACTGTTTGAAGCTCAAGACATTCCTTGGTGTGTTGAGTATGTATTTAGAAACCAAACGTAATGTGGTAAAGTATATGTAACAGAAAGTTTGCCGTTTCAGCCATGTTTATGTGTACAATCCAGTGCTGTTAATGACATACGTTATGTTGGGCAAACATCACCATCTCCATCTCTGAATGTTTTCATCACCCTAAACAGGAATCCACTGTCCCGTAAACACTAACTCCTCTTCGCCCCTGCACCCAGCCCTTGGTGTTGCTCTTGTTAGCTGCTGGCAAGTTGGCTCCGCCTCGGGGTGACCCCACAGACGACAGAATGAAATGTTGCCCGATCCTGTGCCATCATCAGGGTAGCTGCCGTGCTCAAGTCCGTTGTTGACGCCACACTGGTATTTTCCATGGTGGTGTAGTGGTTAAGTGTTCGGCTACTAACCAAAAGGTCGGCAGTTCAAATCCACCAGGTGCTCCCTGGAAATCCTATGGGGCAGTTCTACTCAGTCCTACAGGGTCGCTATGAGTGGAAACTGACTCACCAGCAAGAGGTCCCACCTAGAGGGCTCATCTTCCAGCACTATACCAGACAATGTTCTGTTGTGATCCATAGGGTAGTGGAATTTCCCCAGGGAGTGAACAGCCAAGCCAAGTCCAACATGCTCTCTACTGAGGCAGAGCTTGTTGCCTAGAAATTCCAAACCTCCGTGCTTTTGTGTCAACAGAGTTAAGGTCTAGGCCCAGAGGCATTGTAAACAGGTTTCTCACCTGCATGGAGGCCTGGCCAGATAGGCAAAAGAAGGCCACGTGGGAGGAGGGAATGTTGTAGACTGGGTAGACTTGCCTTGTGTTTTGCGACATGTCTAACACCCGGGCCTCCACCTCCTAAGTTAAATGCCAGCGGGAGCTTTGGTCAGTGTGACAACAAACACCCCATTCTCAGCTCCCCATATGCCTCGCAGAGAGCATCCCAGCACCACCACTGAAACCCAGTGGGCTGTTGGGAAGTGTTATGGATCTAATTATGTCCCCAAAAAATATGCGTTGTAAATCCTAACCCCTGTGCCTGCGGTTATAATACCATCTAGGAATGGGTTGTCTTTGTGATGTGGATGAGGCAAGATTAGTATAGGGTGTATTTTGAGTCCATCTCTTTTGAGATATACAGAGATTAAACAAGCAAGCAAGAGATGCAGAGATGGGGGTAGAGAGATGCCCAGCTACATGAGAATCAGCCAGAAGCAGAAGGTCAGAAGAGACAAGGACCTTCCCCCAGAGCTGACAGAGAGAGAAAGCCTTCCCCTAGAGCCAATGCCCTGAATTCACACTTCTAACCTGCTAAAACATGCGAAAATAGATTTCTGTTTGTTAAAGGCATCCAATTGTGGTATTTCTGATACAGCAGCACTAGATAACTAAGACAACTGGAGATTACAAACATGTAAAAATAAACATATTAAAAAAATCTTTTTCTTGTAGTTTAGATGGTTTACAGAGCAAATCAGTTTCTCATTAAACCATTAATACACATATTGTTTTGTGATGTTGGCTGCCAACCCCACGACATGTCAACACTGTCCCTTGTCGACCTTGGGTTACCCATTACCAGCTTTCCTGTCCCCTCCTGGTTTTTCGTCCTTGCCCCAGGGCTGGTGTGCCCCTTTAGTCTCATTTTGTTTTATGGGCCTGTCTAATCTTTGGCTGAACGGTGAACCTCAGGAGTGACTTCGTTACTGAGGGCCATACTCTCGGGGTTTCTCCAGTCTCTGTCAGGCCAGTAAGTCTGGTCTGAAAAAACAAAAAGATTTTAATCTGCTTCCAATTAATCTGAAAATCTGATGCACTGCCTACCAAAATCCTAAATGATCAATCTGACAAGCTGTTTCTAAGCTCCACAGGAAGAGCAAATATGCAAGAATAAGTATGACAATTAAAATACAATAAAAAAGTACAAAGAGGAGGACAAAGGGTCAGGTAAGGGTTAATCTCCAGGAGCCGGTGTCTCCTCACCTGCCCTGTGGGGCTGTCTATGATTACAGCACTCATATGAGCGGCTGGGGCTGAAGGGTTTTAAAACCTTCCAAGGACCTTTCTTTGTGAGTCCTGCTGTGGTTCGTTTTCGGTCCAAATCCAGGAAGCTTAAACATGTGGCTTTCCCCCCATCTTAGTTACCTAGCGTTGCTATAACACAAATACCACAAGTGGGTGGCTTTAACAAGCAGAAATTTATTCTCTCACAGTTGAGGAGGCTGGAAGTCCAAATTCAGGGGGCCAGCTCTCGCAGAAGGCTTTCTCTCTCTCTTGGCTCTGGGGGAAGGTCCTTGTCTCTTCTGAGCTTCTCTGCTGCTGGGTGATTCTCATGTGGCTTGACCTCTCTTCCCCCATCTCTGCATCTTTAGCTGACTTGTTTAATCTCTATATATCTCAAAAGAGATGGACTCAAAATACACCCTATACTAATCTTGCCTCATCCACATCACAAAGACAACCCATTCCTAGATGGTATTATAACCGCAGGCACAGGGGTTAGGATTTACAACGCATATTTTTTGGGGACATAATTAGATCCATAACACTTCCCAACAGCCCACTGGGTTTCAGTGGTGGTGCTGGGATGCTCTCTGCGAGGCATATGGGGAGCTGAGAATGGGGTGTTTGTTGTCACACTGACCAAAGCTCCCGCTGGCATTTAACTTAGGAGGTGGAGGTCCGGGTGTTAGACATGTCGCAAAACACAAGGCAAGTCTACCCAGTCTACAACATTCCCGCCTCCCACGTGGCCTTCTTTTGCCTGTCTGGCCAGGCCTCCATGCAGGTGAGAAACCTGTTTACAATGCCTCTGAGCCTAGACCTTAACTCTGTTGACACAAAAGCACAGAGGTTTGGAATTTCTAGGCAACAAGCTCTGCTTCAGTAGAGAGCATGTTGGACTTGGCTTGGCTATTCACTTCTTGGGGAAATCCCACTATTGTCGTACACACCTGTAACAGCCTCCACTGTAGCCACCACCTTCTCAGGATTCAAGGCACAGAGACAACCATCTGACTGCACCATCATCTTCTGGGATGGGATTCGATTCCCGGAGTGTGGAAATGCATATTAGTTTACGACGATAAACTGCATTGTGTAGACACTATGTCAATGTTATTAAATTTGTCCCTAGGTGCGTATCTGTGATTTCGTTTCAGGATAATAAAACCTATTGCTCTTTTGTTCTTATCCATGAACAAAGTATAACTCTATTTCTATGTTGTCTTTTATATCTTAATGAAATAGCTTTCCCATCATTCTTGTTAAGTCTGTTTATAGGCATTTTTTAAGATTTCAATGATTTTCCACAAAGTTTCTTCTTTTTCTATCACGTTCTCAATTGACTGGAGCCCCTTATACATATGCACGTGAAAGCTGGAGAGTGAATAAGGAAGACCTAAGAAGAACTGATGCCTTTGAATTACGAGGTTGGCGAAGAATATTGAATATACCATGGACTGCCAGAAGAATGAACAAATCTAACTTGGAAAGAGTCCAGCCAGAATGCTCCTTAGAAGGAAGGATGTCGAGACTACGTCTCACATACTTTGGACATGTTGTCAGGAGGGACGAGTCCCTGGAGAAGGCTGACATGCTTGGTCAAGCAGAGGGTCACTGGAAAAGAGGAAGACCCTCAACGAGATGGAGTGACACAGTGGCTGCAACAGTGGGCTCAAACATAGCAACATAGATTGTGAGGCTGGCACAGGACTGGGCAGTGTTTCGTTCTGTTGTACATGGGGTCGCTATGAGTCACAGCCAACTCAACGGCAACTAACACAATTCAGTTAAGAAGAGTATTGAATATACTGTGGACTGCCAGAAGAACAAATAAATCAGTCTTAGAAAAAATAGAACCAGAATGCTCCTCAGAAGGGGGAATGGCGAGACTTCAGCTCACTTACTTTAGACGTGTGGCACAGGAGCGGGCAACTTCTGGTTCTGTGCTACATGAGGCCGCCATGAGTCAGAGCCCATTTGATGGCCTCTAACAACGCCAACAACATAATTCAAGAGTCAGCTTTGGGGTGCATGGCCCTGGCTGTTCATATTTAATTAGATTGGGGTGCGTCTCACCCTTGGTCCCAGGTAAGAGAAGTGAGGTTCAGACACATGCCCATCTGGGCTCCAGGGCTCAGCAGGAACATCTGAGCCATGATAACGCTTGGAGCACCTCTGGATGGGGGTGCTGGGCCAAGGGCTGGAGGCTTCAGCTGCTGGACCTCCTTCTCGCTGCCCAAGCGGGTGACTTGGGGAGCTTAAAGTCAACACTGATGAACAGACGGAGGAACCTGGGAACTCTGGAGGGGGGCCCAGCATCTGTCGTCTTCAGAGGCCCCCCCACAGTGAGCAGACGAGAACCACCAGCTCTACTGGACCCTTGGGGAAATCTTGAAGCCAATGACAGCCCCATCCACAGGGATGGTTTCACAGGAGGTTCGTGAGTGGGGTGCCCCCAAGGTGGCCAACTTGCTCCCTGTTACGGATTGAATTGTGTCTCCCCAAAAAATACGTGTCGGAATCCTAACCGCTATACCTGTGGATGTGACCCCATTTGGAAATAGGGCTTTCTTTATTATGTTAATGAGGTCCTTATCAGTGTAGGGTGTGTCTTAAGGCAATCGCTTTTAAAAACATTTCTTGTGCTTTAGGTGAAAGTTTACAGGGGCAAACTAGTTTCTCACAAGTGTTGTGACGTTGGTTACAATCCCCGCAATGCGTCAGCCCTCTTCCCCTTCCCACCCCAGATTCCCGTGTCCATTTGTCCAGTTTTCCTGTCCCTTCCTGCCTTTTCTTCCTTTTGGGTAGGTGTTTCCCATTTGGTCTCATGTACTGGATTGAACTAAGAAGCACGTTCTTCATGTGCGTTAGGGTTTGTTTTCTAGGCCTGTCTAATCTGTAGCTGAAAGGTGGACTTCAGGAGTGGCTTCGTTTCTGAGTTAGCATGGTGTCTGGGGCCCATAGTGTCGGGGTTTCTCCAGTCTGTCTCAGAGCAGTAAGTCTGTTAAGCCAACCAATACTGAGATATAAAAGGAGCAGATGAGAAACAGAAGCTAGGAAGTGCAGATGGGGAAGATAGATGCCACAGGGAGATCCCCAAGGCACCAAGGAACAGAAGCTGAAAAGAGACAACGACCTTCCCCCAGAGCCAAAAGAGAGAGAGAAACCCTTCCCTAGAGGCGATGCCCTGAATTGGGACTTCTAGCCCCCTAGACTGTGACAGGATAAATGTCTGTTAAAGCCACCGATTTACGGTATTTCTCTTATAGCAGCGCTACGTAACTAAGACAACCAGTAAGCAGACAAGAACCACGAGCCCAGCTGACCTCTTGGGGAAACGTTGACCACCAGCAACAGGTACAATCACAACGATGGTTTCACAGGAGGTGTGCTGGCGAGTAGGGTACCTTCAAGGCGGCTGCTTTGCTCCTCTTTTTGTGTCAGGAGGGTGTGAGCAAGACCTGGCTAAGATTTTGTGGGGCTGCTGCAAAATGAAAACGCGGGGTCCTTTGTTCAAACTTTATGTAGAATTCCAAGATGGTGGTTGCACAGCATTAAATCATGCGCAGTACCCCCTGTGGCTCGTCAGGTCACCAAAAATGGCACGGATGTTTCCTTTGGCCCCATGAAATCGGGCTCATTTGGCGTGGATAGTGCCACCCTTCCCCACCCTTCAAGAGATACATCCACATCCTAATCCCCAGTACCTGTGAATGCGTCCTTATTTGGAAATAAGGTCTTCGCAGATGGAATTAAGTGAAGAATCTTGAGATGGGGTTATCCTGGATATAAAAACAAAAACCCGTTGCCGTCAAGTGGATTCCGACTCATAGAGACCCTCTAGGACAGGTGAGAACTGCCCCATAGGGTTTCCAAGGAGTGGCTGGTGGATATGAACTGCAGACCTTTTGGTTAGCAGCCATATCACTTAACCACTACACCACCAGGGTTCCATCTTGGATACATGGGGGCCAAAAATTCAACTGACAGGTGTCCTTATAAGAGAGAGGCAGAAGGAAGTTTTGAAAGATGCATAGAGAAGACCCAGGCAGAGACAGCGGTGATGTGGCCACAAGCCCAGAAACGCCCGGGGCCAGCAGCAGCTGGGAAAGACGAGGAAGGACCCTCCCCTAGAGCCTCCAGAGGGAATGTGGCCCTGCCCTCACCTTGACCTCAGACTTCTGGCCTCCAGAACTGAGAGAGGAACTTCTCGTTTTCAGCTGCCCACTGGGTGGTACTTTGTTACGGCGGCCCCAGGGAACTGATACAGCATAATTACATCATTAAAGAATGCTCCATTCCAGGTGATGGCTGATTACACAGTTGTTCAATGGAGCCACTTTATCCATTGCTCTGAATTGAACTGTGCCCCCTAAAAATGTGTGTCAACTTGGCTAGGCCATGATTCCCAATGTTGTGTGGTTGTCCACCATTTTGTGATCTGATGTGGTTTTCCTACCTGTTGTAAATCCTAATGTCTATGATGTTAATGAGGCAGGATTAGAGGCAGTTATGCTAATGAGATAGGACTCAATCTAGAGGATTAGGGTGTATCTTGAGTCAATCTCTTTTGAGATATAAAAGAGAGAATTGAGCAGAGAGGAGAAGGACCTCATATCACCAAGAATGAAGAGCCGGGAGCAGAGCACGTCCTTTGGACCTGGGGTCCCTGTGCTGAGAAGCTCCTAGACCAGGGGAAGATTGATGACAAGGACCTTCCCCCAGAGCCGATAGAGAAAGCCTTCCCCTGGAGCTGATGCCCTGAATTTGGACTTGCAGCCTCCTGGATTGTGAGAGAATTTCTCTTTGTTAAAGCCATCCACTTGTGGTATTTCTGTGACAGCTGCACTAGATAGCTAAGACATCCATCTTAGAATCATCCAGCAGTAGATAAAATGGCACCCACCTCATCTTCTGGTTTGAATCACACCTGGATGCGCTGCTGACTGTGATCGCAATGCAGGGATGTGCTGGTATGGGATCTGAAGCCTCGGGGGATTTTGTCCACCAAGAAGATGGCTGGCGAACTGACCAGCAGGCACCAGTCTCCCAGCTCGGCCTGCAAGCAGCAGGTCAGGTAAGGCCCTTCTGAGAGCATCTCGAGTGGGTCATCTCTCTCCATGTGGGACTTGGCAAACCCAGGTGTCTTAGTCATCTAGTGCTGCTCTAACAGAAATACCACAAGTGGATGGCTTAAATAAACAGAAATTTATTCCCTCACAGTCTAGTAGGCTACAAGTCCAAATTCAGGGCGTCAGCTCCAGGAGAAGCCTTTCTCTCTCTGTTGGCTCGGGAGGAAGGTCCTTGTGATGCATCAGTCTTCCCTTGGTCTGGAAGCATCTCATCTCAGGAACCCCAGGTCCAAAGGACACGCTCTGCTCCCAGCACTGCTTTCTTGGTGGCGTGAGGTTCCCATGTGTCTCTGCTTGCCTCTTTCTTTTATATCTCAGAAGAGATTGGCTTAAGACACTATCCAATCTTGTAGACCTCATCAGTATAACTGCTGCTAATCCATCTTATTAGGTCATAGTGATTAAATTTACAACACATAAGGAAATCACATCAGGTTGCAAAATGGTACACAATCATACAATACTGGGAATCATGACCCAGCCAAGCTGACAGGTATTTTGGCAGAACACAATTCAATCCATTACACCAGGGAAGCTTCAGAGACAGGATTGAGCTTCCCTTGCCTGAATGGTGGGTGAGGAAGGCTGGGTTCCAATGCCAGGGAAGCAGGCCAGTTGCGCTTGAGTCTAAACAGACTCACGAAGCCCCCATGTGTGTCAGAGCAGAACTGGGCTCCATAGGGTTTTCAATGGCTGATTTTTCAGAAGTAGATCACCAGGCCTTTCTTCCAAGACACCTCTGAGGGGCAGACTTGAACCTCCAACCTTTCCATTGGCAGCTAGGCATGGTAAGCATTTATACATTTGCACCACCAGGGACTCGCTTTGGCCCCTGCTGTTGTTGTTGATGGGTGCCATCAAGTCAATTTCAACTCATGGTGACCCCATCTGACAGAGTGGAGCTGCCCCACAGGGTTTCCTAGGCTGCAGTCTTTACAGAAGGAGCCCTGGTGTTGCAATGGTTAAGTGCTCAGCTGATAAACCAAAAGGCTGATGGTTTGAACCCACCTAACAAACCCAAAGAAAAAAGACCTGGCAACAAGGGTGGACTAGAACCTCCAACCTTATGGTTCGTGGTTGAGTGCTTAACCGTTTGCACCACCAGGGATTCCTGACATGGTCGTAGATGATCTTTCTTTTTCTAAATAAAAATTTGTTCACCAAATTAGAATATATGTAATAGTCTTGTTATCATTGCCAATGTTATTGCTGTTCCCGTTCTACTCACAATCAACAAACTCTAGGGGACCTGGCTAACTGCTGCCACCTGTGATCTCATTTATATCTAAGACCAACCTGGCTTGGTAGGACTCGCCCCATTCCCTCTTTAAATGATGAACCCCAACTTCTCCTTCATAGGTTCGTTTGCAAAGTACAAATGTCCTTTGTACCCCAATCCTCCACTTACCCACCATGGCATAAAGATTACAGCCTTGAAAACCCTGGGGGTCCCCCTGAGGTCCCCTGGAAGTATGCTCATCTTACCTGCGTCCTACAGGGTCACTATGAGTTGGAATTGACTCGGTGGCAATGGGTATCTTTAAGGAAGCAGACTGCCACATCTTTCTCCGGAGGAGCGGCGGGTGGGCTCGAACCGCTGACCCTTCTGTTAGCAGCTGAACGCTTTAACCACCATGCCACCAGGGCTCCTTGAGCAGAACGAGGTCCCCGGAAGTATGCCCACCTTACCTCACACGTTTTGACCCACATCTCCCAGTCCCCCTGTCGAGCAAAGACAAGCCCACGCTCAGGTGCAATGGTTTAATCATTTGTGGTACCCGCAGCCACATGAAGCAATTTGGCATGTTGGGATCACAAGGTTTACCCCTTGGTCCACGTTCTCCCAGTTCTGCCCAACGTTTCTTTTGCTCGTGAGAAGTGCAAGGCAGCCAACACTGGACATTTAGACAGAGCCCTGGAGGCTGCCGGGCATGAGACACGGAAGCCCCAGGGGCCTTGAGAGCAGCCTGCTGGGTGCAAAGGCTTCCCTTGCTGTGGCTACATCAAGAGGCCTTCCTGGGTGACATCCAGGACCCCGGTCATCTCACAGCTCCGGGCCCACAGTTGCCGCTGCAGCTTTTCATCATACGTGGTCTGGAGGGACTTGGTTGCCTTCTCGTTGTACAGGTAGCGGCCGCCAACTCCTTCCAGCTCCGGGGCCACAGCCGCATAGATGGATGTCCGAGCCCCTTCGTTGGGAGTCTGTGGGGAAAAGCAGAGGCCAGGATGGGTCAGCGCTCAGAGTGGAGGCACTGTTGGGGACTGAACTGTGTGCCCCCTAACTATGTGTTAGAATCCTCACCCGGAAAAAACGAAAACCAACCGGTTGACCCTGACTCATGACGACACCATATGAGTCGGGGTAGAACTGCACTCCATGGGGTTTTCAGTGGCTGGTTTTTCAGAAGGAGATCACCAGGCCTTTCTTCTGAGGCACCTCTGGGTGGACTCGAACCCTTCAACCTTTTGGTTAGCAGCCAAGCGCTTAATTGTTTGAACCACCAGGGACTCTGCCTAGCCCTATACCTGTGGATGTGATCTGGTTTGAAAATGAGGTTTCTATGTTATGTTAATGAGGCCACATCAGTATGCTGAGCAAATAATTTGAGAAGCTGGATTATATGATAGATTTTGTTTTAAAGTCTATTTTATCTGAGGTTAGTATTGCCACTCCCGCTCTTTTTTGATAGTTATTTGCTTGATATATTTTCTTCCATCCTTTGATTTTTAATAAATTCACACATCTTTGTTTCTAAGGTGTGTCTCTTGTAGACAACATATTGATGGATCCTGTTTTTTGTTTTTTTTAACCATTCTGTCACTCTCCGTCTCTTTATGGGTGCTTTTAGGCCATTTACATTTAGTGTAATTATTGATAGATGTGAGTTTATTGCTGTCATTTTGTAGTGCTTTTTTTTTGTGGTGCTGACTTTTTTTTGGTTCCTCTTACTCTCCTGTGCTGAATTCCTTTTGTTTGTTCCTTTTGTTTGGGGATTTTTTTCATTTCTTTTGTTTTTGGTTTTGTTTTTACTGAGACTTTATGTTTTTTCTTTTTCTTTTGCTGAGTAGGTTTCTTGACTTTATTTGTGGTTATCATGAAATTTACCCTTATCTTCCTAAATTTGAAGCAGTCTATTATTGTTTGGTATCGCCTTGCCTTCCTCTCCATTAGAAGGTTCTATACCTACACCGTGTATTCCCTCTTTTATTGTTCTGATGCTGTTGTCATTTACAGATTAACTTCTCTGATTCCCTGTTGTATTTCTTTTGGTTTTGGATAGTCATTGAGAGTTGATTTCCTAGACTGGTATCTGGCTGGTATGATCCTGTGTCCTGGATTCAGCCTGTGTGCTGAAATTATTTGTTCTCAGATCGAAGGACTCCCTTTAATAATTCTTTTTTAAAAATTTTCCCACACAAAAATTTATACATACATTGTTATTTGACCCTAACTGCTCTCCCTATACGGTGACAGCACACTCCTCTTTTCCACCCCTGATCCCCATGTCCATTCAACCAGCTTCTAATCCTCTCTGCCTTCCCATCTCACCTCTGGACAGAAGCCACCCATTTAATCTCTTGTATCTACTTGAGCTAAGAGGCTCACTCCTCATGAGTATCACTTTATGTCCCACAGTCTAGTCCAATCTCTGTCTGAAGAGCTGGCTTCAGAAACTGTTTTAGTTCTGGGCTGATAAGAGAGTCCAGGGGTCATGCTTACCAGGTTACCTCCAGTCTCAGTCAGACCATTAAGTCTGGTCTTCTCACTAGAATTTGAGTTCTGTACCCCACCTTTCTCCTGCTCCATCTGGGACTCTCTGTTATGTTCCCTGTCAGGAAGTTCACTGGTGGTAGCCGAGCACCATCTAGTTCTTCTTGTCTCAGGGTGATGAAGTCTTTGATTTATATGGCTCTTTCTGTCCCTTGGGCTAATACTTCCCTTGTGTCTTTGGTGTTCTTCATTCTCCTTTACTCCAGGTGGTTGGGACAAATTGATGCATCTTAGATTGCAGCTTGCAAGCTTTTAAGACCCCAGACGCCCTTCACCAAAGTAGGATGCAGAACATTTTCTTAATAAGCTTTGTTATGTCAATTGACCTAGATGTCCCCTGAAAGCATGGTCGCCAGACCTCTACCCCTGCTACTCTGTCCCTCAAAGTGTTTGACTGTATTCAGGAAACTTCTTAGCTTTGGTTTAGTCCAGTTGTGCTGACTTCCCCTGCCTTTAATAATTCTTGTAAGTTTGGTTTGGTTTTTACATATTCCCTTAATTTTTGTTTATCTGGAAATGTCCTAATTTCACCATCATATTTGAATGAGAGTTTTGCAGGATATATTATTCTTGGCTGGCAATATTTTTCTTTCAGTGTTTTATATACGTCATCCCACTGCCTTCTTGCCTGCATGGTTTCTGCCAAATAATCTGAGCTTAGTCTTATTGCTTCTCCTCTGTATGTGACTTTTTGTTTTTCTTGAGCTGCTCTCAGGATTCTCTGTTTGTCTTTGGTTTTGGCGAGTGTGATTATGATATGCCTTGGTGATTTTCTTTTGGGATCTATCCTACATGGGGTTTGTTGAACTTGGATGGCCAGCTTTTCATCTTTCATGATATTGGGGAAGTCTTTTGTCAGCAGTTCTACAATGATCCTCTCTGTGTTTTCTGTTTTCTCCCCCTGTTCTGGAACTCCGATCACTTGTATATTTTTGCTTTAGATTGTAACCCACATAATTCTCAGGGTCTCTTCATTTTGCTTTGTTCTTTTTTCTGATTTTTCCTCAGAGTTGTAGCCAAGTGTTTGTCTTCAATTTTGCTGATCCTGTCTTCCATTGTTTCAAACCTGCTCTTCAGTCCTTCTATGACACTGTCCATTTCTGAAATCTTGTTTATCTTTTGGATTTCTAATTGTTGTTTTTGTATGATTTCTAGTTGTGAATTTATTTTGGCATTTTGTTCCTGCATTATTTTCCTGAATTCTTCCTTTTTTTTTGTATTTTCCATGAATTTGTCTACTTTTTCCTCATTTTTGTCTGCTTTTTGCTTCAATTCTTGGATAATTCTGAATGTTAGAGATTTGAATTCCATATCAGGTAGTTCTAGTGCCTTTTCATCTACTGGAAAGCCATCTGGTATTTTATTTTGGACACCTACTGGAACCATCCTGTCCTGTTTTTGTAAATGTTTTGATATTGTATGCTGTCTTCAGGGCATTCAGTAGTTATTTTCCTCATTTACTGACTGTAGATTTGTTTGTTTCATCCTGCTTTTTTGTTTTATTTGGCTATGTCTCAGCAGTCGGGCTGTGTGTTCTTTGTTGTCTGCTCATCTGTGGGCACGATACTTTTCCCCTCCTCCAACTGGCAGGGTCAGTCGCTCTGATATGGTACAGCAGGGCAGGTCTAGCTAAAGAGGAGTTGCTGGGATGGGTTGGTTGTGGCATGTACTACGGCCACCAGGGCAGGCTGGGAATCAGTGCAGGGCAGGTTTTGGTAGGCCGTGCCTGGGCTGGTTGGTGGTTTGATGTTCAGTGCATGGTCCAGGTAGGCAGGATGAAGGGGGGAGATTGTGATGTGTGGAGCTAAGATGGGTATGGGAGAGAGGAGAGAGGAACAGGAGCTGAAAACATACAAACAAACAAAAGAGAGTGCTAAGGGAGCTTGCTGGTGGAGTGGAGAGACGAGAGACTGAGAAATGGAGAAGAAGAAAAAAAGAAAAGAAAAAAATGAAGAAATAAAAATTAGAAAGAAAAGAAAAGCCCCCAGGGATCCCACTGGTGCAGCTGCAAGGTCTGGGGAAGCTGCTCCCAGGCCATGTAGTACAGCCTGGCTAGAAGGGGTAGAGGTGTCACTCAGCGCCAGGTATTCAGGAGATAAGAAGAGAAGCTAAATATGGACAGACGAGAAACTGAGTAATGAAGAAAGACAAAAAGGGAAAAAGAGAGAAAACAAAACAAACAAATAAAAAAAGAACAAGAAAAAAAAAAACTAAGAAAATAGAAACGTTCTCAGGGATCCCTCTGCACATCTGTGCAAACTGAGGAGGTAGGTCCAAGCCACGTAGTACTGCCTGGCTAGAACAGGCTCCCAATTCGAGAAAAGAAACAGAAAACAAACAAACAATTCAAAATGGACAAACAAAAAAACTCCCCAGGATCCCACCAGCATGGTAGCATGGACAGGGAAGGAGTTTCACATTCGAGTGGCGTTTCACAGCCTTTCAAGAAGAAGCAAAGATGGCACACGGAGTCAGGTATTTGAGAGAAAGGAGCAGGAGGTGGTGAGAGGTATGGAAGAAATCAAAAGAAGCAGAAAAAAGCAACACCAGCAGCCAACAAATGGCACTTAGGGAGCTGGCCAGTGCAGGTGGGTGGAATCCAAGAGACACTGGGGTGAAGCCGGTGCTTCCCGGCCGAGACTGTGGCCACAGGAAGCAGAAGAGCCCGAGAGGGAGTGAAGAAGGGTGGGGGGTGGGAAAGCCTATATTGCTGGTTACTGGTTGTTCTGTCTCCTGCTAGGAGCTTCGTGAAGCTGCTTTCCCATACCTCCTGTTCACCGATCTCTGATAGGGTCCGAGATGGTGGATCTGTGCTGGGTTAGCTGACAGGGGACCTCTGTATGTATCTCTCCTCGCTCTCTGTTCTCTGTCAGTTTCTTATTCCATTCAGTGCTTGGCTGAGTTCTTTATCTCTTCATTTGATGCTTAGGGTTTCAGGATTGACATGTGACTCTGTTTGACTTAGTTTTTTTGATCTTTGCTATGGAGGGATGGCGGGCTGCTTCTGTCTATAGCGTCATGTTGCCTGGAAGTCTCTCGAAGCTGGACTATATGAAGAAGAAAGGGGCATCGGGATTGGAGGAAGACTCATTAACAACCTGCGATATGCAGATGACACAACCTTGCTTGCTGAAAGTGAAGAGGACTTGAAGCACTTACTGATGGAGATCACAAAGACTACAACCTTCAGTATGGATTCCACCTCAATACAAAGAAAACAAAAATCCTCATGACTGGACCAATAAGCAACACATGATACATGAAGAAAAGATTGACGTTGTCAAGGATTTCATCTTACCTGGATCCACAATCAACACCCATGGAGGCAGCAGTCAAGAAATCAAATGATGCACCACACTGGGCAAATCTGCTGCAAAAGACCTATTTAAAGTGTTGAAAAGCAAAGACATCACCTTAAAGATGAAGGTATGCCTGACCCAAGCCATGGTGTTTTCAATCGCCTTGTATGCATGCATGCAAAAGCTGGACGATCAATAAGAAAGACGGAAAAAGAATCGACACCTTTGAATTGTGGTGTTGACGAAGAATATTGAATATTCTATGAACTGCCAGAAGAACAAACAAATCTGTCTTGGAAGACGTACAGCCAGAATGCTCATTAGAAGTGAGGATGGAAAGACTTCATCTCACATACTTTGGACATGTTGTCAGGAAGGACTAGTCCCTGGAGAAGGACATCATGCTTGGTAAAGTAGAAGGTCATCGAAAAAGAGGAAGACCCTCAATGAGATGGACTGACACAGTGGCTGCAACAATGGGCTCAATCATAACAATGATTGTGAGGATGGCTCAGGACCAGACAGTGTTCTGTTCTGTTGTACATGGGGTCTCTGTGAGTCAGAACTGACTCGACGGCACCTAACAACAGTAACAATATCAGTAATCACTTCCGAGTTACAAAAAGAGCAAAATAGACACACACATACACACACACACACACAGATCATCTACGAGCAAAGGAACCAAGGCATACCCAGGGCTGCCGACTAGGAAGAAATCAACAGAACTGAGACCCTGATTTCGACTCTAGCCTCCTGAACTGTGGGAAAATAAATTTCCATTCTTTAAAGCCACCCACTTATGCTGTTTGTGTTACAGCAGCACTGGGGAACTCGTACAAGCACGTGCCATTCTCGGCGCTCACAAAGAGGCCATCGGGTAAGATGTAAAACGTGCATCTCCAGGGCTTACAAAGGTGTGTGGAAGGCAGGCACTGGCGAACCCTTCCAGCCAGAATCCCATTGCTGTGGTTCCTTTTCAACAGGCACCAAAAGGAATGCACGTCCAGGTGGTTTGGTTCTTCTTAAAGGTGGGCTAATGCATTTCAACAGAGAAATGGATATTCAAATCCCAGGTGCAATGATTAGTTCTGGAGTCCCTGGGTGGTGCAAACAGTTAATGTGCTCGGCTGATAACTGACAGGTTGGAGGTTTGGGTCCAGCCAGAGGTGCCTCAGAGGAAAGGCCTGGTGATCTCCTTCTGAAAAACCAGTCACTGAAAACCCTATGGAGTGCAGTTCTACTCTGACACACACGGGGGTCATTATGAGTCAGAATTTCCAGGAGCAGGAGGGAGGGGAAAGAGTTACTCATTGCTTAGGGGACACTGAGCTTCTGTTTGTTGTTGTCAGATGCCATTGAGTCAATTCCGATTCACAGCGACCCCTTGTGATGGAGCAGAACTGCCCCGTAGGGTTTCCAAGGTTGTCATTTCTACGGAAGCAGAGAGCCAAGCCTTTCTCCTGCAGAGCAGCTGGGTGGGTTTGAACCACCGAACTTTAGTCAGTAGCTGAGCACTGAAGCCCTGCGCCACCAAGGCTCCTTGAGCTTTTGTTTGGGGGTGACAAAAAAGTTTGGAAATGGATCATGGTGATGGCTGAACAACATGGCAAACATAATCAATGCCACAAATTATACATGTAAAAAGTATTGAAATGCCAAGCGTTTTGTAACATATATATCTACCCCAATTAAAAAACAGGGTCGTGCTGTTATAGATTGCATTGTGCCCCCCAGGAATGTGTGTGAATTGGCCAAGCCATGATTTCCAGTATTCTGTGGTTGTCCTCCATTTTGCGATCTGATGTGATTATCCTGTGTGTTGTAAATCCTAACCTCTATGATGTTAACAAGGCAGGATTAGACACAGTTCTGTTAATGAGTCAGGAATCAATCTACAAGATTAGGTTGTATCTTCTGTCAATGTCTCTTGAGATATAAAACACAGAAGTGAGCAGAGAGACAGGGGGACCTCCTACTGCCAAGAAAGCAGAGCCAGGAGCAGAGCATGTACGGTGGACTTGGGGTCCCTGCGCTGAGAAGCTCCTAGACCAGGGGAAGATTGATGACAAGGACCTTCCCCGAGAGCCGACGGACAGAGAAAGCCTTCCCCTGGAGCTGGCGCCCTGAATTCAGACTTCTAGCCTCCTAGACTGCGAGAGAGTAGATTTCTGTTTGTTAAAGCCACCCACTTGTGCTATTTCTGTTACAGCAGCACTAGATAACGAGACAGATGCCAAACGCAAGAATTGAGTGTGTCGGTTTTCAACCCAGGAAGACCCAGCTGCCTGCCTGGGGACCAGGGCAGAAAGCATGGCTTACTCACAGCTAACATCTTCCCCTGCGTGAAGCTTCCCTGCGTGTGGCAATTTCCGGAGCTGGAAGCAAAGGAGGCTGGCCATTCCGGTTTAATTCAGTGCACCAATTTAGTAAACGAGCAGTTTACTAAACTGCTCGCCCGTGTGTGTTGTTGGCTCTTGGGGCAAAGGGGGACCATTTTTAAATACCCTACTCCCTCCTGCGGCTGACAGCAGGCAGGGGCGGTGGGTGGATGGTTGAACACCAGTGCCTAGGGAAAACAAAATGAAATGCAAAAAACCAAGTCAAGAGAACAGAGGCTAGCTGACAGTGAGCTGAATGGGGCTGCTGGCTGCAATGTACGGTGGAAAGGAGGCATGAATGCCGTATAATTACATAATTATAGGGGGCTTTACAGTTCTGGAAATGCCTCAACATATATTACGACAGTAATCTGCACAACAATCCTGTGCGATCGTTATTATGGTGCAGAATTAACACATCAGAAAAGTGAGGGGGGCCAGGTGAGATGAGAGGGGCAGAACTCATACACATAATTATGTTTCTGTGAAAACTCAGTGACTGTCGAGTCAGCCAGGACTCATGGTCACCTCATGTGTGTCAGAGCAGAACTGTGATCCACAGGGTTTTCAGTGGCTGGTTTTTGGAAGCAGATCACCAGGCCTTTCTTCCTAGTGTGCCCCACTCTGCAAGCTCTGCTGAAACCCGTCCACCATGGGTGACCCTGCTGGTATTTGAAACACTGGTGGCATAGCTTCCAGTATCACAGCAACACACAAGCCACCACAGTAGGACACACTGACAGATGGAGGGTGGACTCCAAGGTTAACCCTCCCCAATTCCCCATCTGGGCGTTGCTTCATGTCCTCATCACCTGCACAGGTACCACCATGCCCCCGGATGCTGCCTGAATCAGAAGCTCCAGCAGTATCCTTGAGTCCTTCTCCTTTCATGGGCCGTATCTAACCTGTTAACCAGCTGACGTTTGCACAGAGAGCTTGCCAAGGAGAAAGACTGTTTGCAGGTGGTATTTGGGCACAGACCTGAATGAAGGAAGAGGGGAAAACGCAGCTATCTGAGGGAAGCGAGGCCAGCCAGCACGCGGGGTAGCACAGGGAGAGACTCTGCAATGGGGCAGGAGGACAAGGATGGCACTGGTGGGCCTGCCAGGAGCATTTTCAGGGGAGAGCTGGGGACACAGGGGGCAGTGGTGGTCCAGTGGGAAACTCCTCGCCTTCCATGCGGGAGGCGTGGGTTCAATTCCCAGCCAGTGCCCCTCATGTACAGTCACCACCCGTCTGTCATCAGAGGCTTGCGTGTTGCTGTGATGCTGAGCAGGTTTCAGGGGAGCTTCCAGGCTGAGACAGACTAGAAAGAAAGGCCTGCCGACTGACTTCCGAAAATCAGTCAGTGAAAACCCTATGGAGCACAAGGGTCTGATGTTGTTTTGCCTGGGGTCAGCATGAATAAGGGGCTGGCTAGACAGCAGCAGCCAAAAGCAACCTCTGATTTAAGGTTCCCGTAATTTTCTCTCTTACATTGAAAACTGCCACAACTCAGATAGTGTCCTGAGGTTATTTTTAATCCAAATTTGCAGATGATGATCGAAGGATTAAAAAATAATTTATGCTGTTAAAGTTTTACCTTAATCTTCGAATGTTGTTGCTGTTAGGTGTCATGGAGTCAGCAACCATATGTACAACAGAACGAAACACTGCCCAATCCTGCGCCATCCTCACAGTTGTTACTACGTTTCAGCCCATTGTTGGAGCCACTGTGTCAGTCCATCTCACTGAGGGTCTTCCTCTTTTTCACTGACCCTCTGCTTTACCAAGCATGGTGTCCTTCTCCAGGGACTGATCTCTCCTGATAACGTCCAAAGTGTGTGAGACAAAGTCTCACCATCTTTGCTTCTAAGGAGCACTCTGGCTGTACTTCTTCCAAGACAGATTTGTTCATTCTTCTGGCAGGCCATGGTATATTCAATATTCTTCACCAACACCGTAATTCAAAGGCATCACTTCTTCTTCGGTCTTCCTTATTCTTCTGAATACTGAAGGGAAAAAAAGCACTGTAAATGCTGTTTTGGGACGATGAAGTCTTGCATAGGGACTCGTGAGAGATACAGATGTAACAGATACAAGTGTTGATATTTCTCTGGTCACAGAACTTAAAATTTGAAAAAAAATATTTGAAATTCCTCTGCTTAAGGAATTGGATAATACAAGATGACCAGACTTAAAAGTAAAGGTCTAATTAAATTCTGAAAAGGGCCCAGGGGGAAGTGCCGACTGCCTTGGAGACTTTCAGATGGAATGAGGAGCAGCGAACGCAAGGAAGACTTGGGCAGCGAAGAGAAAAGCAAGCAGTAACCATCCTAATTAACTCTAAAGCTGGATGAAACAGACAATTATCTAAGGGGGAAACTGTCAAAACTGACTTAAGAAGAGGTAGAAACCTCAAAGACGCAACAAACCTGAAAGGGAATCTGAAAGCTGACTTAGAATTATTCTTCCGGAAATTACCAAACCCAGAGGGTTTTGAAAGGCACGTCGTTCCAATTTTCAAAAATACAGATGCTTTTCATGATATTTAGACTGTTCTGAACATGAGGCAGGAAAACAGAAAGAAATCTTCCCAATTCCTTTTTTTTTTTTTTTAAACAAATGATGGAAGTGTTAGCACTTAAACTTGACAAGATGGCAGACAAAGCAAAGCCACAGCTCCCTGGTGAATATTAACACAATGTCCTCAATAAAATGGCTGGAAAGCCATATCTTGCCGTTCAGTAAACAGTTCTGCACCAAGAGAGTCTTCTGAGTCTCGGTGGACTTAATACATCAATCCGTGTTTATAGTCCAGAAGGGGTCCCTGGGTGGCGCAAAGGATCACTGACCTAAAGGTTGGGGATTTGAACCCACCCAGTGGTGTTGCAAAAGAAAGTCCTGGCAATCTGCTTCCTTAAAGACTGTTGTTGTTATTGTTGTTTGGTGCTGTCGAGTTGGTTGCGATTCATAGCGACCCTATGTACAACAGAACGAAACACTGCCTGGTCCTGCGCCATCCTCACAATTGTTGTTATGCTTGAGCCCATTGTTGCAGCCACTATGTCAATCCCTCTCATTGAGGGTCTTCCTCTTTTTCGCTGACCCTCTACTCTACCAGGCATGATGTCCTTCCCCAGAGACTGGTCCCTCCTGAGAACATGTCCAAAGTATGTGAGATGAAGTGTCACCATCCTTGCTTCTAAGGAGCATTCTGACTGTACTTCTTCCAAGGCAGATTTGTTTGTTCTTTTGGCAGTCCATGGTATATTCAATATTCTTCGCCAACACCATAATTCAAAGGCATCAATTCTTCGGTCTTCATTGTCCAGCTTTCTCATGCATATGAGGAGACTGAAAACACCATGGCTTGGGTCAGGCGCACCTTAGTCTTCAAGG
The DNA here is from genome assembly GCA_030035585.1 of Dugong dugon. NCBI lineage: Eukaryota > Metazoa > Chordata > Mammalia > Sirenia > Dugongidae > Dugong > Dugong dugon. The sequence goes on along the minus strand of CM057483.1, from coordinate 175,722,824 downwards.
TGACATCGTTGCTTTTCAACACTTTAAAGAGGTCTTTTGCAGCAGATTTGCCCGGTATAATGCATTGTTAGATTTCTTGACTGCCACTCCCATGGACACTGACTGTGGATCCAAGTAAAACGAAATCCTTGACAACTTTAGTCTTTTCTGTTTATCATGACGCAGTCAAGATTACAGCCAAGAGAAAATCTTATGGGGCAGCTGTAGTCTGTCACATGGGGTTGGCGTAGTTGGAATGGACTCAGCGGCAACGTGCTTGTTTAGGGTTGGTTTATGGTCCTGTAACGGTACCCCGCTCCGTCTCTAAATGGCTAGCAGAAGTCCATCAGAGGGGTCTGCTGTCCTCCCACAGGGCAGGAGCTAGGGCAGCTGCCGACCACAGCATCGTCCAGGCTTCTGTGGCTTCCTGGAGGTTTCACTTTGGCTCACTCTTAAATCTACGCAGCCTCACCCATCAGGTCAAGAGCATTCTGTGTGTAGGGACAAGGACGCTGAATCCCACATCTAAGTGGTTACGGCAAGTGCCGTGGAGGTGGCCTGGACGTAGCTGCAGGTGGGGCTGTGGATACCAGAAGTACAGAACCCCAATCAATCCATCTGGCACTGACCTTGAACAACAGGGGTCCCTGGGTGGTGCGAACGGTTAAGACGCTCGACTGCATACTCAAAGGCTAGAGTTTCAAGTCCACCCAGAGGTGTCTTGGAAGAAAGGCTTGGCGATCTGCTTCTGAAAAATCAGCTACTAAAAACCTTATGGAGCAGTTTTACTCTGACACATATGGGGTCGTCATGAGTTGGGGTCAACTCAATGGCCACTCATTTGATTCTGGAGTCCCTGGGCGGTGCAAATGGTTAAGTATTTGGCTGCTAATGGAAAAGTTGGAGGTTCAAGTCCACCCAGAGGTGCCCTGGAAGAAAGGCCTGGCGATCTGCTCCTGGAAAATCAGCCATTGAAAACCCCACGGAGCACAGTTCTACTCTGACACACGTGGGGCCACAGTAAGTCAGAGTCCTTTCCACAGCAACTGCTTTTTTTTTCTTTTCTTTTTTAGTACCCTCAATGTGCAAACAGCTAACGTGCCCAGTTGCTAGCCAAAAGGTTGGAGGTTTGAGTTCACCCAAAGGTGTCTCGAAAGAAAGCCTGGTAATCTACTTCTGAAAAATCAGCCATTAAAAACCCTATGAAGCATGGCTCTAGTCTGACCCACATGGGGTCACCATGAGTTGGGGTTAAGTCAGCTACAACTGGTTTGGTTCTGGGGTGCCTGGGTGGTCAAACGGTTAGGCCCTTGTCTGCTAATCGAAAGGTTGGAGGTTCTAGTCCACCCAGAGGCACCTGGGAAGAAAGGCCTGGTGATTTCCTTCTGAAAAATCAGCCACTGAAAACCCTATACAGTGCAGTTCTACTCTGACACACACAGGGTTGCTGTGACTCAGGGTTAAGTCAACGACAACTGGTTTGATTTTGGAGTTCCTGGGTGGTGCTAACGGTGAAGTGCTCACCTGCTCACCCAAAGGTGGGAGGTTCGAGTCCACCCAGAGGAGCCTCAAAAGAAAGGCCTGGCGATCTCCTTCTGAAAACATCAGCCATTGAAAACCCTACGGGGCACTGTTCTACTCTGACACACATGGGGTCGCCATGAGTCAGAGTCGACTGGATGGCAAATCGGTTTTTAACTTTTTTTTTACCTTGAACAGCAGCCAGCCGAGGAGCTTCTTGACCAGCAACGTGCCCCAGAAGACGTGCCGGTAGAGGTCCGTGTTGACCACCCCGGGGTCCACCACGTTGGCGGTCACGTGGCTCCCCGAGGAGGCCAGCAGGCGCTGGAGGTGGTAGGTGAAGAGGACCAAGGCCAGCTTGCTCTGGGCGTAGGCTCCGTGGGGCGAGTAGCTGTGGCTGCCGAGGGAAAGGGGATGGTGAGAGGGGATGCAGTCCAGGCCCCGATTCCTCCTTGCCCGCCCTCGTCCGTGACCCTCACCACACCCATCTGTGGGACCTGCCCTTTTGGATGCTGCTGCAGCCATGAGATGGTTATGGCCGACGGGATGCTGGCCAGCGTGGAATCTGAATGGTGCTCGGACCACAGGGCTGGTTTTGGGTCTGGACCTCGGTCGGTCTGGGCCAGCCTGAGTCAGCTAGCTACCCCTGCTGGTGTGGGCTGAACTGTGTCCCCCAAAAGGTTACACTGATGGTCTCAGGGGATATCTAGCTCAACTGGCATAACATAGTTCAGAAAGAAAATGTTCTACATCCTACTTTGGTGCGTAGCGTCTGGGATCTTCAAAGCTTGTGAGCAGCCATCTAAGATGCATCTATTGGTCCCACCCCATCTGGAGCAAAGGAGTATGAAGAAAAGCAAAGACACAAGGGAAAGATTAGTCCCAAGGACTGAGGGACCACATGAACCTCAGCCTCCACCAGGCTGAGTCCAGCACAACTAGATGGTTCCCAGCTACCACCACCGACTGCTTTGACAGGGATCACAAAATAGAGGGTCTCGGACAGAGCTGGAGAAAAACGTAGAACAAAATTCTAACTCACAAGAAAAGACCAGACTTACTGGCCTGACAGAGGCTGGAGAAACCCCAAGAGTATGGCCCCCGGATACCCCTTTAGCTCAGTAATGAAGTCACTCCTGAGATTCACCCTTCAGCCAAAGATTAGACAGGCCTATAAAACAAAATGAGACTAAAGGGCACACCAGCCCAGGGGCAAGGACGACAAGGCAGGAGGGGACAGGAAAGTGGTAACTGGGAACCCAAGGTCGAGAAGGGGAAAGTGTAAATGAAGGAAACAAGATACAAGGGAAAGATCAGTCCAAAGGACTAATGGACCACAGCTACCACGGCCTCCACCAGACTTGAGTCCAGGACAGCTACATGGTGCCCGGCTACCACCACTGACTGCTCTGACCGGGATCACAACAGACGGTCCCGGATAGAGTTGGAGAAAAATGTAGAACAAAATTGTAACTCACAAAAGTAGACCAGACTTACTGGTCTGACAGAGACTGGAGGAACCCTCAAAACTATGGCCCCTGGACATTCTTTTAACTCAGAACTGAGGCCATTTCTGAAGTCCACCTTTCAGCCAAGGATTACACAGGCCTATAAAACAAGCAATAACACACTGAAGAATGTGCTTCTTAGTTCAATCAAGCATATGAGACCAAACGGGCAACACATGCCCAAAAGCAAAGACGATAAGGCAGGAAGGGACAGGAAACCCGGACGAATGGACACAGGGAACCTGGGGTGGAGAAGGGGAGAGTGTTGACACATTTCAGGGATTGCAACCAGCGTCATGAAACAATTTGTGTATATACTTTTGAACGGGAAACTAATTTGCTCTGCAAATTTTCACCTAAAGCACAATAAAATGTTACAAAATAAAAGAGATTATGCTGAAGTCCTAACCCCTGCACGTGAACAGGATCATGTTCGCAAACAGGGTCCTTGTAGATGTCATTAAGTTGACTTGAGGTCATCCTGGAGTCAAGGGACCCTGGGTGGCGCAAACAGTTAACTCCTCGACTTTTAGCTGAAAAGTTGGGGGTTCGAATCCACCCAGAGGTGCCTCGGAAGATAGGCTTGGAGACCTGCTTCTGAAAAGTCAAAGCCTTGAAAATCCTACGGAGCACAGTTCTACTCTGACGCATTGGGTCGCCACGAGCTGGAATCGACTCGTGGGCAACTAACAGTGCCAACACAGTGGAGCGGGGGGGTCCTGATCCCACCTGAGCAGTGTCCTTGTAAACGAGAAGAGACACAGAGGGGAGACGCCATGTGAAGACGGAGCAGAGACTGGGGTGATGTGGCCACAAGCCCAGGAACGCCTGGGGCCCCCAGGAGCTGGGAGAGATGAGGAAGGATCCTCCCCTAGAGCCTCCAGAGGGAGCACGGCCCTGCCGTCACCTTGTTTTCACAGTTCCGGCCTCCAGAGCTGAGAAAGAATACACGTCTACGGTTTTGAACCACCTAGTGGGTAGTGCTTTGTTATGGCGGCCCCCAGGACCCTCACAGACACGTTTAGCCACTTTAAAACCGTGATGGTCAGCAGGCCTAAGGAGCTTGTGGGTGACGGGTGGTTACAGGCAGCCTGCCTTCCCCGGCACTAACTCTGGGGTTCCTGCCCACACGTTGATGTCTGACTTCTGGTCTCCAGAGCAGTGACACATAAATTCTCATTGTTTTAAGCCACCCAGTGTGTGGGATTTTGTTACAGTGGCCCATAGGTAACTAATGGAACCTTGGTGGTGCAGTGGTTAAGAGCTCAGCTGCTAATCAAAAGGTCGGCAGTTTGAATCCACCAGCCACTCCTTGGAAACCCTATGGGGCAGCTCTGCTCTGTCCTGTAGGGTCGCTATGACTCGGAATTGACTCAACAGCAGCAGGTCTGGCTTTGGTTTAAAGGGCCCCTGGGGTCAATAACCACTATTGTTACTGTTGCTGTCTGCCCTAGAGTCGGCCCTTGACTCACGGTGACCAAACACACAACAGAACTGAACGCTGCCCAGTCCTGTGCCATCCCCACGATGGGCTGCAGATGGGACCCTTGTGATCCATAGGGTTTTCATTGGCCGATTTTTGGATGGAGACAGCCAGGCCTTTCTTCCTAGTCTTAGTCTGGAAGCTCCGCTGAAACCTGTTCAGCATCACAGCAACCCAGAAGCCTCCACTGACAGATGGTTGGTGGCGGGGCATGAGGTGAACTGGCCCGGAGTCGAACCTGGGTCTCCAGCACCGAGGGCGAAGATTCTACCACTAAGCCACCACTGCCTCCATGCATAATGTAGAGAATGGAGGAATTAAAGCAAACAGATAGCACAGTTCAGACCTCAAATTCCCTCCCCTGATCCAAGATGTGATTGAACTCCTCAATTACTGTCAAGATATCTTCTTAAGGCAAACGCATCCTGTCTTTGCCCCCAGGAGGTTCCTGGGTGGCACAAGTAGTTTGTGATCGGCTGCTAACCTAGAGGTTGGTGGTTCGAATCCACCCAGAGGCTCCACGGAAGAAAGGCCTGGCGATCTGCTTCCATAAAGATTACACCCAAGAAAACCCTACGGGGCAGTTCTACTCTGTCACACATGGGGTCGCCTTGAGTTGGAATGGACTCGAAGGGAACAAGTTTTTTTCTCCCCCAGGGTGAGCAAGAAGACTGAACATTCATCTTGGCGTTGGGATCACTTAAAAATAATGCACAGCCACCTGGCTTTGAATTATCATGGTTGATCGGGGAAGGCATGAATTGTTCCTTTACAAGGAATGTTGTTGTGGTTGTGGTTGTGAGCTGCCTTCAAGTTAGCCCCAGACTCAGGGCGTCCCCATGTGTGTCAGAGTTGAACTGTGCTCCACCGGGTTTTCTTGGCTGATTCTTCAGGAACAGATCACCAGGCCTTTTTTCCGAGGCACCTCTGGGTGGACTCGAACCTCCAGCCTTTCAGTGAGCAGCTGATTGCAAACCACTTATGCCACCAGGTCTCCTTTAAAAAAAGAACAGAACAAACCATAAACATGCAGATTTCTCAAGAGTAAAAGATCGTTATGTAATTATGATTTTATACAGTATCATAAAGGAGCCCTGGTGGCGCAGTGGTTAAAGCTCTCGGCTGCTAACCGCAAGCTCAGTGATTGGAACCCTTTAGCCACTCCACAGGAGAAAGATGTGGCAGTCTGCTTCTGTAAAGATTACAGCCTTGGAAACCCAGTGGGGCACTTCTACCCTGTCCTTTAGGGTCGCTGTGGGTTGGAATCGACTCAATGGCAACAGGTTTAGCTTTTTGTTTTGTTTTTTTTGTGGATTACGGTACCATGGAGAAGAGAGAACGAAAATTTTTTAAAACTGCTATGCAGGGAAAAAGTCAATATATTTCTCTGTAGGAGGCAAAAATAAGTCCAAGAGTGCCAATAATTTCAGAGAGGGGTCTTCCGTGGATTTACAGATGAAGAAATACCCACAGCGGAAATGGGAAAAACTGAAGGCAGATAAACAAGACAACAGGATCCCCGCTAAGGTTTGCCAATAAAGCTGAGGGCAGGCAAAGGCATTGAGAACAACCCAGCGATTTCTCCGACGTTAACAGAAAGGCAGCGGCGTGAAGAAAGACTCAGCCTACAAACTGAGGCAGAGGCTGAAGGAACTCATGCAGGGTTTCAGAGTTTCTGGTAAATTGTTTTTGTAACAAAGGGTGGCAGACGGTGAGACCCAAACCATAACAATGTATCTTTATTTTCACTGAATAATAACTTATGGGCCTAACGATTTAGGCACAAATTTGAAGCTAATCTAAAACAAGGAATCCCAGGTGGTGAAAACGGTTAACGAGCTCAGCTGCTAACCGAAAGGCTGGAGGATTGAGTTCACCCAGAGGCCCCTCGAAGAAAGGCCTGGCAATCTGCTCCCGAAAAATAAGTCACTGAAAATCCAGTGGAGCACAGTTCTACTCTGCTGCCGATGGGTTGTCATGAGTCGGAGTTGACAACAAACGGTTTTTGGAGTCCCCAGGTAGTACAAACAGTTAAAGCACTCAGCTGGTAAAAGAAAGGTTGGAGATTCGAGTACACCCAGAAGCCCCTCAGAAGAAAGGCCTGGCAATCTACTTTGGAAAAATCAGCTGTTGAAAGCCCTGTGGAGCACAGTCCTACTCTGACACACATGGGGTCACCATGAGTCGGAGTCAACTCCACTGGACAGCAACTGGTTTGGTCTAAAGGGAAACAAAAGAAGAGAGAGCTATTGCTGTTGTAGGTGCTGCTGAGTCGGTTCTGACAGCGACCCTACGTACAACAGAATGAAACACTGCCCAGTCCTGCGCCATCCTCACAACTGTGGTTGTGCTTGAGCCCATTTTTGCAGCCACAGTGCCAATCCAACTCCATAAGGGTCTTCCTCTCTTTTTTTTTCATGTCGGTAAGGGTCTTCCTCTCTTTCACGGACCCTCGACTTTACCAAGCGTGATGTCCTTCTCCAGAGACTGGTTTCTCCTGATAACATGTCCAAAGTACGTGAGAGGTAGTCTCACCATCCTTGCTTCTAAGGAGCATTCTGGCTGTACTCCTTCTAAGACAGATTTTGTTCATTCTTCTGGCAGTCCATGGTATATTCAATACTCTTCGCCAACACCACAATTCACATGCATTATCTCTTCCTAGGTTTTCCTTATTCATTGTCCAGCTTTCGCATGCATGTGAGGTGACTGAAAACACCCTGGCTTGGTTGGGTCAGGCGCACCTTAGTCTTCAAAGTGCCATTTTTGCTTTTTAACACTTTAAAAGAGATCTTTTGCAGCTGATATGCCCAACACAATGCATCTTTTGATTTCTTGACCGCTGTTTCCATGGGTATTGATTGGGGACCGAAGTAAAGTGAAATCTTTGACAACTTCAATCTTTTCTCCGTTTATCATGATGTCGCTTATTGGTCCAGGTGTGAGGATTTTTGTTTTCTTTATGTTGAAGTGTAATCCATGCTGAAAGCTGTGCTCTTTGATCTTCATCAGTAAGTGCTTCAAGGCCTCTTCACTTTTAGCAAGCAAGGTTGTGTCATCTGCGTAATGCAGGTTGTTAATGAGTCTTCCTCCAATCCTGATGCCCCATTCTTCTTCATATAGTCCAGCTTCTCCGATTATCTGTTCAGCATACAGATTGAATAAATATGGTGAAAGGATAAAACCCTGGCGGACACCTTTCCTGACTTTCTCTATTCACCTGGAGCACAAGTCAGGAAAGGTGTGCTCCGGGTGATTAGAGACCAACTGCTGTGCACTGGATGACCACTTGTAAGCTTTTAAGACTTCAGGGACTACACAGCAAACTAGGAGGGAGAACAGAAGCACTGAACATGTGAGCAGGCCGATTAACTGCGATGTCCCATGCAACCATGTCCCTAAACCTCCAAACCAAGAAACCAAATCTCGTGAGGTGTTTGGCTGTACAGACGCAGCCTCAGCCGCTGCTCTTTCTGTTGTTGTCATTGTTGTAAGCAGCCTGAAGCTTTTGATTTGGGGCTGCTTTTGAGGACAGTCACTAATTAGTCTCCTGGAAGGAGAACAAAGATAGTCCTAAAAAAAAAGATAATAAATTTCTGTGTTTGTTAGTTGCCGCTGAGTTGGCTCCAGCTCACGGCAACTCCGTGTACAACAGAAAGAAAGAGAACCAAACGTAACCCAGTCCTGTGCCATGTTCACGATGCTTGGTACGTGTGAGCCCACTGTTGAGGCCACTGTGTCAATCCATCTCACTGAGGGTTCCCCTCGTTTTCACGGATCCCCTACTGTACCAGCATGATGACCTTTTCTAGGAATTGGTCTTTCCTGATGACATGTCCAAAGTACGTGAGACAAAGTCTCACCATCCTCCCTTGTAAGGAGCACTCTAGTTGTATTTCTCCTAAGGCTGATTTGTTTGTTCTTCTGGCAGTCCACAATGCATTCGATATTCTTCAGCGACACCACAGTTCAAATGCATCGGTTTTCATTGATTTCTCACCCATGTCTGGGAGAAAGACGTGGCAGCCTGCTTCCATAAAGATTACAGCCTTGGAAACCCTATGGGGCAGTTCTACTCTGTCCTATAGGGTGTCTACAAGTCAGAATTGACTTGAAGGCAAAGAGTTTCCCACCAACCTCAGCACACCAAACTCAGGATGTTTGCCGTCCACAGGGCATGTGGGACACTGGCTGTTCATCTGATACTGTATGACCTCCCAACACCAAGGTCCACGATTCAGACGCGGACTTTTTCTTCATTAGAGGACATTGCACTGAGAGATTTTACTTTTTCTCATCTTACCTGCAATGACCAATTGGGAAATGCACTATATAAAGAAAAAACCGTTGCCATTGAGTTGATTCTGACTCATAGCGACCCTGTAGGACAGAGTAGAACTGCCCCATAGGGTTTCCCAGGGGCGGCTGGTGGATTCGAACTTCCGACCATTCGGTTAGCAGCTGAGCTCTTAAGCACTGCGCCACCAGGGCTGCATTGTATAGCTTAGCAAAATATAAACCATTTAACGTACATAAATAATGTATCGCCTCCCTCTCCTGCCCAATAAAGGTAACAATTCTGTCACTAAGTCACTTGTTCCTTGCCGAGGCAGTTCCATTCATTATGTACAATTATCAACAGATTCGGGCCACCTTTCCTTTGGAAACATTTACCAGGCGAATGCTGGGATGTAGGCTAGCCGGAGGGGACAAGCTTTGCCGTGGTTAACGACCCACTTGTATTTTGGGACACTTGACGATGTTGTGATTTATGCCTTTATAAGAATGCTGATTTTCAAAGCCAGCAAATCAATCTTGGTAATTGGCCTTCATTACTGGCGGGGCGTACATTGCTAAAAGCAAAAAAACAGCTCTTTTACAGACAAAAACAGCCGTCTCTCCTCAACCCAAGGGGTCTCAAACGTCAGCCGGTGTCAGAATCACGCAGTGCGCTTGGGGGACTTGAAAAATCACGGATGCCGGGGCTGCAGCTAGCTCCAGTGGTTAATTCAGCAGGCCTGGGGTTGCTGTGGTCTGAGAAATCATGGATGCTGGGGCTGCAGCTCAGTGATTAATTCAGCAGGCCTGGGGTTGCTGTGGTCGTCAGCTGCTGTCCCGTCACCCTGACTCATGGCGACCCCAGGCACAGTGGAACACAATGCTGCCCGGTCCTGCGCCATCCCAATAATCCGTTGCAGATCGGACTGTTGTGATCCACAGGGTTTTCGCTGGCTGATTTTCCGAAGTAGATAGCCAGGTCTTTCTTCCTAGTCTGTCTTAGTCTGGAAGCTCTGCTGTAACCTGTTCAGCATCCTAGCAAATCGCAAGCCTCCGATGACAGAGGGGTGGTGGCTGCACATGAGGTGCAGTGGCCAGGAATCAAACCCCAGTCTCCCCCACGGAAAACAAGAACTCTACCCCTGACCCATCACTGGCTGCAGTGCTAAGTTAGCAAGGAGACCAGTAATCCATGTCTGCTCAAATATACGGACAACTTCTCTTTAAACCTAATGACGCAGCCACTCAAAACAACTTTTTTTTTTACTCTGGCCAGGTGGTCCTGTTGAAAGTTAAGGTTATCGAGAGAATGGCACGGTAACTTGCATTTCTGCGTTCTTCACAGCTGGATTCACCCGGCCAACTGTATGCACCATCCATTTGGGTAATTCCGCTCACTCAGAGGTTTAAAGATCACAGCACACGGGTTTGTTTCTCTCAGGCGCACAAGCCTCCTCGTAAACGCGGGAAGGCCGTACTTTCTCCTATTGTGACGTCAGTCAACACGGACGTGCGGGGTCTCTGCCGTGCGTAAGACACCGGGTGCCACCAGGAAGAAAGGAGCAAGGAAGAAGTAGATGCTTTTCTCCTGCAAGCTGCTGTTGCCGGTCGGCCAGTGTCTGCAGCGCGGTGGAGCCGGGAGAACGCGTCATGCAATGTCACATGTGCAGGATTATCCGATCTTCCATGACTGGGTGGTGAATTCTATGTGTTCACTTGGCTAGGCTCCGGAGCCCACGTGTATGGACAGACACATGTCTAGATGCTGTTATGGAGTGGTCACGTGGCATTAAATCATTGACCTGAAGTAAAGCAAATCATTGCCTTGGGCAAATCTGCTGCAGAAGACCTCTATAAAGTGTTGAAAAGCAAAGATGTCACTCTGAGGACTAAGGTGTGCCTGACCCAAGCCATGGTGTTTTCAATCCCCTCATATGCGCGCAAAAGCTGGACCAGGAATAAGGGAGACAGAAGAGGGATTGATGCATCTGAATTATGGTGTTGGTGAAGAATACTGAATATACCATGGACTGCCGGAAGAGCAAACACATCTGTCTTGGAAGAAGGAGAGTCAGAATGCTCCTTGGAAGCAAGGATAGAGAGATTTCATCTCACGTACGTTGGACATGTTGTCAGGAGGGACTATTACCTGGAGAAGGACATCATCCTTGGTAAAGCAGCGGGTCAGCGAGAAAGAGGAAGACCTTCGACGAGAGGCATTAACACAGTGTCTGCAACAATGAGCTCAAGCATACCAACGATTGTGAGGATGGCGCAGGACTGGGCAGTGTTGCGTTCTGTTGTTCACAGGGTCACTGTGAGTCCGAATGGACTCGACGGCATCTAACAACAGCAGGTATATGCATCTCTGTATCACCTGTATCTACATATCACTGGTTCTTTTTCTCTAGAAAACCCTAAGACACTGTCCCGCCAGCCCTGCAGCCATCCTCAGACCACACTGCAGACCCCAGCTTAGAACCGTTTCATTCCATGAAGAAAAGTCTGCGCCATCACTGGCATCAACCCATGGAGGCCACATCGGCTGTAATAGCCTTTATATGGCAGTCACTCTACGGGACTCCCGAGCAGCTGTCCTTGCTATGGCAGAATGGTCAAACACAGCCCTGTGGACTCCCTGGCTCCCGGTCACCATGCAGGAACGCTCTTCTGGAGCCAGACCGACTGCCCTGCACTGAGGTACTGAATTTCTTGGCTGCAGATCATTTGAAAAATGCACTGTTAGCCCACCGCTCTGCAAAGCCCTCCACTGCATCCCACGCATATGCGTATCGTGTGCAAACGGTTATGAATGCAAAGTCTTTGAAACAGACTTCAGTCCCGTAAGGCGTTCCTTCCTTTTAACCAGTTACTCTGGGAATAACGTGCCCTACAGAATAATTCATGCCATTTCTTAGTGTGATGAGTGCCATTAAAATGCGCCACATGCCTGCGATGTATTAAGGATTTAACAGATTCTGGTGCTTCTGAACATCCTTCTATTTAAAAAAAAAAAAATACCGGATGTCAAAATGAAGTCAGGCGAAACGGCAGAGGCACGAATCTTGAACTTAGAAGTTAAATGTTTAAACCTTCTGAGAGACAGACGCCAGCAGCAGGAGACCAAGAGGCAGTTGTTCAAATAGAACAAGGGGATATTGTGTGGTTTAAAATCAGGAAAGGTGTGCGTCAGGGTTGTATCCTTTCACCGTATTTATTCAATCTGTATGCTGAGCAAATAATCCGAGAAGCTTGACTATATGAGGAGAAATGCAGCATCAGATTTTGCTCTTAAGGCCTTGAACTAATTGGATCAGGCCCATCCACATTATCAAGCGTCAACTCTTTAACTTAAGGGGCGCTGATAGCAAAGGTTAATCCCCAATAGAATGGCTTCACAGCGCCATTGAGGCCACTGCTGGATGGAGTAAGTGGGCGCTATGGCCACCGAGGAGCCCTGGTGGCGCAGTGGTTAAAGCGCTCAGCTTCCAACCGAAAGGTTGGCAGTTCGAACCCACCAGCCGCTCCACAGGAGAAAAATGTGGCAGTCTGCTTTCATAAAGATTATAGCCTTGGAAACCCTATGGGGCAGTTCTACTCTGTCCTATAAGGTTGCTATGAGTTGGAGTTGACTTGACAGCAGTGGGTTTGGTTTGGTTTTGTTTTTGATAGGTCCCTGAAGGAGCCCTGGTGGCGTAGTGGTTAAGCGCTCAGCTGTTAACTGAAGGGTCAGCAGTTTGAGAACCCGCCAGCCACTCCGCAGGAGAAAGATGTGGAAGTCTGCTTCCGTACAGATTTACAGCCTTGGAAACCCTTATGAGGCAGTTCTACTCTGTCCTATAGGGTTGCTATAAGGCGGGACTGAATTGACAGCAGTGGGTTTACGGCCCACCCCAGTTGAGACACAAAACGACTCATCACAAAGGGCTATTTATCATGTAGGAGGGACCCCGCTGACACGACCCTGCTCCCCACAGCAGCCTGCTGGTGTCAGCTCTGGTTGCTCAGAGCAGGGTGGGAACCTCCCACCACAGGAGAAGGAAGGATGGCTCAACCCTGGCAGCCCAGCCCCTGTACCTGCCGCCTCAAGATGCCCACACCCGGGGAGGCTTTCCCTCTGGAGAGACCCCTGGAACCCCAGTCCAGGGAGGTGGGGGGGGGCAGGCCGAGGCATGTGGGCAGGGGGTGATGCTTTCATGGTGAAATGCTACACACACACGTGCACACACAGACTCACACACACAGTCACACACACACACACGGACAAACTCACAAACACCATCACACACACTCACAAAGACCATCACACACCCACATACAAACTCAAAAACAGTCATACCCACTCACACACTCATGCATATAAACTCACAAATACCATCACACACACACTCATCCGCACTTACACAGTCACAAAGACCGTCACACACACGTACAAACTCACAAACACACACACTCACACAGGCACACCTACAAACTCAGTCACACTCACACACCCACGCGATTCAGTCCACAACCGTGAGGGTCTCAGCCTTCACCTGACGCCCAGCACCACGCCCAGCCCGTCGGGGCATCCAGCAAGTGTGGCAGACAAGGAAAGTGAGTACCGGTGACCCGCCTGGCTGGCCGCTACGACCGTTTGCTTGTACGAGCATCCTTACCTGCTCTGCAGGTCCTCCATGTTCAGCTCGCCGACGTAATGTGTGGCTGAGGACACGGTGATCACCCTCGCGCAGCGTCCGGGGGACCCCGACTCTTTCAGCGTGTCCAGGAGAAGGTTGGTCAGCAGGAAGTGCCCGAGGTAGTTCAGGCCGAAATGCTCCTCGAAGCCATCCCTGGTGGTCCGCTGCGGGACCATCATGACCCCGGCTGGGAGGGGTTTCAGGAGAGCGACGTTAGATGGCATAGTGGGGCGCCCAACAGCGGGCTCCGGGCGCAGACCCATCCCGGGAGCCAGGAGGTGGGGTCTGGTCCTGGCTGGCATCTCGCCTCTCTGGCGCTCAGTTTCCCACTGTGGACGTAGGGGTGGTGTTGGAGATCACTGCGCCCCCTCCCTGCTCTGGAATGCTGCCATCCTGTGCTTTGAATGTGTGAAATACCAGCGGCCGGCCGTGCCACAATGGCAGAACACACGAGGGAGAGAGAACGTTCTAGACCACCAAGATGTGTCCCTGGCAAAGTCCTTTCCACTGAGTCCCGACCTCACAGATGACTCGTCCCAGAAATGTGCCTGAACACCTTGTCCTGTCACTTAGAGCAGGCCAGCTGGCTTCTTCCTGCTGTTGTTGCCATCAAGTTGATTCTGACTCATGGTGACTCCGTGTGTGCAGAGGACAACTGCCCTGTAGGGTTTTCAAGGCTCTGACCTTTTGGAAGCAGATCACCAGGCCTTTCTTCTGAAGCACCTATGAGTGGGTTTGAACTGGCGACCTTCTGGCTACTAATCAAGTGCTTAACCATTTGCAGCACTGCCAGCTTGCTTCGACATACATGTACATATATACATAAATTTAAAAAAAAAATCCACTGTTGTCAAGTTGATACCGACTCATAGCGATTCCATAGGGTTTCCAAGGCTATAAATGTCTATGGAAGCAGACTGCCACATCTTTCTCCCAAGGAACCACTGGTGGTTTCAAACTGCCTACCTTTCAGTTAGCAGTTGGTTGATTTAACCACTGTGCCACCAAGGCTCCAAAGTGTATATATATAGATAAGATACAGATATATAGATATAGATATAGGGAAAGCCTGGTGGCGTAGTGGTTAAGAGCTATGGCTGCTAACCAAAAGGTCAGCAGTTCAAATCCACCAGGGGCTTCTTGGAAACCCTATGGGTCAATTCTACTCTGTCCTAGAGGGTTGCTATGAGTCGGAATCGACTCGATGGCAACGGGTTATGTTTTTGGTTATATATATGACCAAAAGGTAGGCAGTTCGAATCCACCAGCCATTCTGTGGAAACCTTATAGGGCAGTTCTACTCTGTCCTGTAGGGCCGCTAGGAGTCAGAATTGACTCGATGGCAATGGGTGGTTTTATTGTTGTTGGCTAGCAGCCGAGCTCTTAACCACTACTACCAGGGCTCCAGAGATATATACACATATGTGTGTGTGTGTGTGTGTATTTCTGTATGTTTGTGCATGTCTATATAAATGTGTTTGTACATGTACGTGTGTGTATGTGTCTGTATGTGCATACGTACGCGTGGAGGTCCCCAGGTGACACAAACGGTCTGCACTTGACTGCTGGCCTAAAGGTTGGCGTTTCAGACTCACCCAGAGGCCCCACAGAAGAAAAGGCCTGACAGTCTGCTTCCATAAAGACTACAGCCAAGAAAACCCTCTGGGTCACTTCTACTCTGTAAGAGACGAGGCCAACGTGAGTCGAAACCAATTCAACAGCCACCACCATCACCAACAAGGTACATGTGTATATTTGTGTACGTATGTGTAACTGTGTATGCGTGCATGTGTTTACGTGCACGTGTATATGTGTAGGTGTACGTGTATCTGTGTGTGACGTGTATATGTGTAGGTGTACGTGTATCTGTGTATTTGCACATGCATCGTCTCTGAGTGTGCATGGATATAGGCATATGCATTTGAGTACACATGTGCATATGTATTTGTGTGTACGTTGGTATACACATGTATATGTATTTGTGTATGTATGTGGGTATGGTATTTGTATATGTGTATATGTATGGCACATGTATTTGGGTACACATATGGGTATCTGTATGGTATATGTATTTGGGTACATAGAAGGGTATGTGTTGGAGCCCTGATGGTGCAGTGGTTAAGAACTTGACTGCTAACCAAAAGGTCGGCAGTTTGAATCTACCAGCCGCTCCTTGGAAACCCTGTGGGGTGGTTCTGCTCTGTCCTATACAGTAGCTGTGAGTCAGAATCAACTCAACAGCACCTAACAACAATGGGTATGTGTTTGGCATACGTATTTGTGTACGTACATGGGTACGTGTATGGTATATGTATTTGGGTACGTACATGGGTATGTGTATAGTATATGTATTTGGGTACGTACATGGGTACGTGTATGGTATATGCATTTGGGTACGTACATGGGTACGTGTATGGTATATGCATTTGGGTACGTACATGGGTACGTGTATGGTATATGTATTTGGGTACGTACGTGGGTACGTGTATGGTATATGTATTTGTATAGGTATATGGGTGCATGTATGGTATATGTATTTGTGTACATATATGGGTACGTGTATGGTACATGTATTTGGGTACGTACATGAGTACATGTATGGTATATGTATTTGTGTATGTATTTGCACCCATATCTACATGCACATTTGCATTTTTATATGTACGGCTAAACACCTACACGCAAGAGATGCCAACAAGGTTCCTGACTACAGGACTTCTCAGGATGGATGTGTCGGCATGTATTGTTAGTGTCCAAGAGGACAGTAAGAGCCTGCAGAGTTTCCAAAACTATCCGCCCAGGACCCCCCACTCCTGCCTCCAAATCCAATTAACCAATCAGAGAAAACCACCCGGGCACAAATAAATATCTGCGTATCGATTTGTATGTGTCTGCATTTGTACATTATAAGAATATATGCTTACACACACGTGAACATGTATGTGCATGCACGTGTTTATATTCACAAATGCAATTGCATATATATTTACTTATATTTGCACCTGTATATGTATTTCCATATGCTTCCATTTGTATATGTATTTATATGTATATGTGGTTGCATCTGTACACTGTACGATTAGCGTATGTATTTGAAAGTGCATGTGTTTCGATTTCCATATGCATGTATGTACATGCATGTGTGTGAATTCACATATATATGTGTTTGTTTCTATGTGTATGTATTTTATATGTGTATATCTTATGTGCTTGTATACTCATTTCCACATGCAACTGTATTTATACATGTTTACATAAACGTGTTTCTAGATACAATTGTATTTATCCATTTACGTAGACGTGTTTGTATACGCATTTCTACAAGCAATTGCATTTATATATGTGTAGGTATACGTATTTGTATATGTTGTCATTTCTGTTGTCGATTGCCATGGAGTCGGCTCCGACTCATAGCCACCTTACGTTTAACAAAAAGAAACAATATTCTTTTTAACATGCAGGAGTCTCCCGAGTCCTCCATGCCAACTGGTGAATGAATAAATGGATGAGAAATGTACCAGAAACGAGGCCAGCATGTATCTGGCCAGGCAGCTCAGGGTTAGCTGTGATTTTTTTTTTTTTTTTTTTTGGTAGGTTGTTGTCATTGTTGGCTGCTGTTGAGTCGATTCCAACTCATAGCGACCCCATGTGACAGAGGAGAACTGCCCCATAGGGTTTTCCTAGGCTGTAATCTTTATGGGAGCAGATCGCCAGGCCTTTCTCCCTTGGAGCCGCCGGGTGAGTTCAAATGGCCAACTTCTTTTAGGTTAGCTGCTGAGCACTTAACCATTGTGCCACCAGGGCTCCTTATCTGCAAGCATGTTGTGCTGATCTTGTTGTGTGCTGTCGAGTCGATTTTAACTCATGTGACAGAGTAGAACTGTCCCATGGGGTTTCCCAGGCTGTAATCTTTATGGGAGTGGATCACCAGGTCTTTCTCCCCCAGAGCCGCTGGGTGGGTTCGAACAGCCAACCTTTCAGTTAGCAGCCGAGCGCTTCACCGTTGTTCCCCCAGGGTTCTTTAAAGTGTGTATAACATAAGACAATACCGGGAGACTTCAAGCTATTCGATTCAAAGCAGTGTTCTTATACATGGTTTCATTCTCTTTCACAAAATGCAAAAGAACAATGAAGAGAAGATATTCAGGAACTGGGGTCACGCGGCCTGGAAAGCATGAACTCAGACGAATAATCTAGCAATGCGTTCCATAGCAGCGCTATTTCAAAGAGCGCGCGTGGTTGTTGGGTGCTGTCAAGTCCATTCCGCCTCACAGCGGCCCCATGTGACAGAGGAGACGTGCCCCATGGGGATTTCTAGGCTGTAATCTTTCGGGGAACAGACTGCCACATCGTTCTCCTATGGCGCCGCTGGTCGGGTCGAACCGCCGACGTTTTGGTTGGCAGTCAAGTGCTTAACCGCGGCACCACCAGGGCTCCGATTTTAGTAACTCTTTCATCTTCAGAAATCCACTCACTAGAATTGGGAGATGTCCCACCAGGGTAAGCCATAAATCCGGTGTCATTATTAAACACCTATCAAGTCTCAGGAGTGCAGACGGGAAATAAGGCTAATGTAATTTCCATATGAATATGTTACTAATGCTGAGTCAGCTGTCCAGGAGATCTACTGTCGATTTTTCTTGCGTTCAATAAATCACTAGCTTTGCTCCTGAGCTTTCCACAACGGCCAGGAAAAGGCAGACTGTTTCTTTTCTTTTGTTTTTTTAATTAGGCTAGCAAATGCAAAAACATTATGTCTGAAGTACTTGACACTTCCAAAATTTTGATAAAACCAAAACTCGTTGCCGTCGAGCCAATTCCGACTTACAGCGACCCTACAGGACAGAGTAGAACTGCCCCCTAGGGTTTCCAAGGAGCGGCTGGTGGATTCCAACCGCCAACCTTTTGGTTAGCAGCCGAGCTCTTAACTACTGTGCCACCAGGGCTCCTCAAAACCTTGATAGCTCCCTTTAACTATAAAAAGAAAAGCACAAAGTCTAGCTTCCCATGGCTCTAGGAGGTCGCCTGTGAGGACTGAATCCCAAGTTGATTTCATAGGATTTGGGGGTGGGAGTTGGGGGTCCTGGGCAGATAGTTTTGGAAACTCTATAGGCACGTACTGTCCTCTTGGACATTAACGATACACGGTGACACATCTATCATGAGAAGTCTTGTAAGTCAGGAAGCTTATTTGCATCTCTTGACTTTGTCGTCGCTCTTAGCTGCCATTGAGTCAACTCCGCATCATGGCGACGCCATGCACGACAGAACAAAACACTGTCCTGTCCTGCGCCATCTTCGTGATCAGTTTTGGATGGGATCATTGTGGTCGCTGGGGTTTTCGATGGTTTCTTCCAGACTAAGACGGACTAGGAAGAAAGGTCGGATAACCTACGTCCAAAAGTCAGCCAACCAAAACCAAAAAGTGGGTCACAAGGGTCCGATCCCACTGTGTGTGGGGTGGCTGTGCGTCGGGAGTCGACCCCACAGCAGCTAACAGCGACATCAGTCCAAAACACGGCCAAGCTCTCAGCGGCAGTTACGCTGAACACTCAAACCAGCTCTGCTAAGGAGAAAAGTGGAATTCAGCGACGACGGGAAGCAGGGCATTCCTAAACGTCCGTGGGAATCTCGCGTTCCTGAGACACGTCTGCTACGGATTGAGTTGTGTCCCCCCAAAATATGTGTATCAATTTGGCTAGGCCATGATTCCCAGTATTGTGTGATTGTCCACCGTTTTGTCATCTGATGTGAATTTCCTATGTGTTGTAAATCCTACCTCTATGATGTTAATGAGGTGGGATTAGAGGCAGCTATGATAATGAGGCGGGACTCTATCTACAAGATTGGATTATGCCTTAAGCCAGTCTCTTCTGAGATATAAAAGAAAGAAGCGAGCAGAGAGATAGGGAGACATCATACCACCAAGAAAGCAATGCAGGGAGGACAGTGTGTCCTTTGGACCCAGGGTCCCTGTGCTGAGAAGCTCCTAGACCAGGGGAAGATTGATGACAAGGACCTTCCCCCAAGGCCGACAGAGAGAGAAAGCCTTCCCCTGGAGCTGGTGCCCTGAATTCAGACTTCTAGCCTCCAAAACTGTGAGAGAATAAACTTCTGTTTGTTAAAGCCATCCACATGTGGTATCTCTGTTATAGCAGCACGTGATGACTAAGACAACTTCTCTCACACAAACGTGAGAGTTTGAGTTTGTGTCAGAGTAGGGCCAGGTTACCCAATGAGCAAAGGGCCCAACAGTACACACGGGCCCAATTCTGCCTTCCCACCCATCTGCAGTGCACAATTTCACCTGTCCCCCACTACGTCAGAGACGTGCTGAAATGCACGTGAATCAGCAGGTAAATACAATTAAGCCCATGCGTACCTTGCTCAGTGCAAGCTGGTGAGTACCGTGCTTACTGGCTAATCCGTCCCTGGTCAGAGCTGACCCCCCAGCTTGAGTGGTATCTCCAGAACTCACCATTGTTGACCAGGACATGCAGAGGAATGTTCTTTGCCTTGAAGTGCCCCACGAAGTGCCAGATGGAGCTCATGGAAGCCAGGTCACAGTATAAGAATTCCACTGGAAAGCAACAGAGAAGCAAAGGCTGTACCGCAGAAGCTGAGACCACTTCTCAACAACACCAACAAAAAGAAACCAAACCCACTGCCATAGAGTCAATTCCGACTCATAGGGACCCTATAGGACAGAGCGGAACTACCCCACAGGGTTTCCAAGGAGCGCCTGGTGGATTCCAACTGAGGACCTTTTGGTTACCAGCCAAGCTCTTAACCACTGCACCACCAGGGCTCCACTTTCTAACACGTCACCTTCCATTCTAGCTAGAGAGCAGCACTGGATTAGAAAAGTGAGAAAGACTCGATGTGGGGACACCCCCTACGGTGACCAGATGCCTTCTCCTTGATTTGCTTGACGTCACCTGCTTCTCACTGTGTTGTGGGTGTTGTTCTTGTTAAAACAAACAAACCAACAAACAAACATGTTGCCATCGAGTCGATTCTGACCCATATAAATCGATACCGACTTGTGGCGACACCATGGTACAGCGTAGAACTGCCCCATGGGGTTTCTTAGGCTGTGCTCTTTATGAGAACAGAATGCCAGGTCTTCCTCCCACAGAGCCGCTGGGTGGGTTCTAACCTCTGACCTTTCAATTAGCAGCTGAGCGCTTAAGCGTTGCACCCCCAGGGCTCCTTGTTACCTGTCATCTAACAACAATAACAAAACAAAACCCATTGCCATTGAGTTGATTCCGACTCTAGCTACCCTAGAGGACAGAGTAGAACTGCCCCATAGGGTTTCCAAGGAGTAGCTGGTGGATTCCAACTACAGACCTTTTGGTCAGCAGCCGAGCTCTTACCCACTGCGCCACCAAGGCTCCTCCTCTAGGGGAGGTAAAATGAGAGGCAAGATGTTCCCACCCCCCAGCGTGGCGCCTCACACCATCCTGCTAAGGGGGTAACCCCTCAGACACCTTCTAGCTCCATGATCCTTCAACAGAAACCCTCTGTACCGACAGTCTCCACGAACCCAAGCCTGTGAGTCCTTCTTTATCAAGAACTTCACGTTTCTATAAGCATGGGGCGGTCACTGACTCGTGATGGACTGATACAACAGCCAAATCAATGGGCTCAACCACACCAACCATCACAAAGATGGCGCAGGACGGGCAACGTCTCCTTCTGTTACACACAAGGTCGTCAGGAGCGAGAGCCAATTCTACCAGCTCGGCAACTAACAATACCAGCAGTCAACTCCCCAGGTCAAGTCAGAGATAGACATTTCTGGAACAAACACTGACTGGGAGATGGGAGGTAATGTCTTGACTAAGAGATGTGAGTTTTGGCTGTAAAATAGAATTCGTTGGCTTGGATGCTCTGGGCGATTTCCCAGCTTGGAGGACTTTAACTACTGGCTGTTCCCCTCTTTGGAAACCCTGGTGGGACAATGGTTAAGAGCTACGGCCGCTGTTGGCAGTTTGAATCCACCAGGCGCTCCTTGGAAACCCTATGGGGAAGTTCCACTCTGTGCTATAGGGTCACTATGAGTCAGAATGGACTCAACGGCAATGGGTTTGGTTTGGTTTTTTTTTTCTCCTTTCTTTACGACATACACACAATATGTGAGATGGTAAACTACAACCATGGAGAGACTTTTTTTTACTGTACTTTAGATGAAGGTTTACAGAACAAACTAGTTTCTCATTAAACAGTACACATCTTGTTTTATGACATTGGTTAACAACCCCACGACATGTCAGTACTCCCAATGGAGAGACTTTTGATGGAGAACGCTACGTTGCTGTTTAACAATCTCCAAATCCGCTTGTTTTCACAGCAGCTCAGAGGCTGCAACTCTCTGGGAGGCAGCATGGCAGCAGGAAGAATCGCCTGTTTTGACACTGACAAGCTTGTGATCTCAGGTTACCTACACTCCCCAACTTTCAGTTCCTTCTTCCTCTGGTTTAACCAACCAGTTGCCATTAAGTTGACCCCCAACTCATGGGGACTCCATGGACAACTCAACCAAATACTGCCCAGTCCTGCACCATCCCCACGATTGGTTATGGACTGGACCATTGTGATTCATAGGGTTTTCATCAGCTCATTTTCAGAAGTCATTCACCAGGCCTTTCTTCCTAGTCCCTCTTAGTCTGGAAACTCTTCTGAAATCTGTTCAGCATCACAGCAACACACAAGCCATCACTGACAGACGGGCAGTGGCTGCACATGAGGTGCATTGGCTAGGAATCGAACCCGGCTCTCCCTCCTGGAAGGAGAGAATTCTACCACTGAACCACCACAGCCCCTACTTGGGAAGGGGGGGTATGTATTTTGGAATGTTTTAACATTTACTTGGAAGGGGCATTTTAGGATAATTTACTCTCCTCAGCTTCTTCAAGAGCACTGGTGGTAAAGTGGTTAAGAGCCGAGGTTGCTAACCAAACGGTCAGCAGTTCGAATCTACCAGCTGCTCCTTGGAAACCCTATAGGGCAGTTCGACTCTGTCCTATAGGGTTGCTGTGAGTCGGAATCGACTAGATGGCAATGGGCAACTTCTTCAGGGAGGAGATTGGAGCCTCAGGCCACGTGGCCACAGAGAAGAAGGAATTGCGCATTTTCAGTACTTGCCATGAAAATTATGATGGGGGGAGGGCTCTTGTATCAATGCCCTTTAAGCATGGGCTACAGAGGGGAGCATTCCATTAATTTTTTGTAACTCGTCTGCAGTGAGATACATTCAGAAATTGAGAGTAGGTATTTAGGCTTAAAAAATTTTTTTTGACAGAGAACTTGTATGTCCGTTGAATCCAATGATTTAAAAAAAAAAGAGGGACTCTCTATCTAAGATACAACTACTGGTCTCTACTCATCCAGAGCAAAAGAGAAAGAAGGAAACCCAAAGACTCAAAGAAGAAACTAGTCCACAGGACTAATAGTCTACCTAAGCCTCATCTACCCTGAGACCAGAAGAAACTAGATGGTGCCCGGCTACCACTACTGACCCTTCTGATCAGGAACACAGTAGGTGCGCCTTGATAGAAAGGGAGAAAAATGTGAAACAGAACTCAAATTCCTAAATAACAAAAACAAAAACCAGACCTGTTGGACTGGTTGAGACTGGAGGACTCCCGGAGACTATTGCCCTAAGATGCTTTTCAAACCTTAAACCAAAACTAATCCCTGAGGTCGCCTTGTAGCTAAACAACAAATTGGCTCAACAAATAATGACCATCACCCATGAGTACTGTGCTCCTTTAAAAAAAAAATCATCTACAAGAGACCAAATGGTCAACAATGACTTTAAAACAAAGATGAGAAGGTAAGGGTGCAGGGAAACGAGATGAATGGAAACAGAACAACCAGAATGGAAATAATGAGAAAGTTCACGCATTGTGAAGAACGTAACCAATGTCACTGAACAACTTGCGTAGAAACTGTTGAATGGGAACCTCAACTGCTGTGTAAACCTTCGCTGAAAACACAATAAAATATTATTTTTTTAAAAAATAGGGGCTTTTATTTTGCATGCTTTTTAAATTTATTTTTCCGAGGATTCGTTTTTATTGTATTTACGAAAGCAACGGTCTGTGACAGATGGAGAAGGGAGTGGGGCCAGGGAGAATTTGGAGGGGTGTTCTAGAACGTAGTGCCGTCTGTCTGGAATCCCTGACACGCTGCCCTAATTCTCCCTCAAAGACCCACGAGGGCGTGGAAAATAAGAGGAAATCCCACATGACTGCCAATAACTAGAACGGACGGCGGTGGAGTTGGTGGGTGTGTTTGTGTTCAGCTTTCAGAAACAGAACACGTTACTGGTTTAAGAAAAGACGTCGGAAGATGTTTCTTTCCTGCTCCTTGTGGGAAACGCAAGTTCACAAGGAACCAGAGGCGTGGCCACCGTCACTGCATAGGGGACCTCTGCTTTGAAAGGCGAACCACGGGTTTTTCTGGTCTTTTTTTTCTGCCCACACCCCCTCACCAGCCTCTGCTTCCCCATCCATTCAGGAGCTGCCCTCTCTTCATTGCAGTGCACTCTGGAGCTGCTGGAATTCGCCCAGAGGGAGAGGGCTCTCTCTCTCTCCCCATCCCATTTTCATGCATTTCTTGATTTAAAAAAAATAAAGGGCAAAACATTGGCACCTCTGAGCTGCTAGGAACATACCAGGTAGCTCCATCGTCTGACGCAGATATGAGCCTGTCCCTAAAGCCAGCTATGGAAGGGGATCAAGCAAACAAACCCGCTGCCGTCAAGTGGATTCCAACTTATAGGGACCCGATAGGACAAAGCAGGACTGCCCCCACGGGGTTTCCAAGGAGTGGCTGGTGGATTTGAACTGCCAACCTTTTGGTTAGCAGCTGAGCTCTTAACCACTGCGCCAGGGGGATTATTCCGTGTGTGTGTGCACACATGTGTGTCTGGGGGTGGAATAAAGAGTGAGACAGAAAGGGAGGCAGAGGGAGAAAAACAGGGAAGGAGAGACAGGAAGATGGAGAGACAGACAGAGACGGAAATATAGAGAGAGAGCGAAAGACAGAGAGAGGGACCAACAGAGAGAGGGACAAAGAGAAAAACAGAGAAGCT
This sequence comes from Dugong dugon, assembly GCA_030035585.1. Classification (NCBI taxonomy): domain Eukaryota; kingdom Metazoa; phylum Chordata; class Mammalia; order Sirenia; family Dugongidae; genus Dugong; species Dugong dugon. Next base: position 175,698,272 of record CM057483.1, on the reverse strand, counting down.
AGAAAAAGAGGGCAGGAGAGGGAGAGACAGAAAGAAACACAGAGAGACAAAGAGGGAGAGAGAGGCAGAGAGACAGAGACACAGAGACAGAGACACAGAGACAGAGAAGTGGGGGCAGGGAAGGAGGGAGACAGAGAGAGTAAGAGGGAGACAGAGCTGGAGTGCCACCCACCCATCTGGCCTTGAGGGACGAAATCCGACCTCAGGGTGAAGATCTTGGGGTGAACATTTCTCTGTTGAGGACGAGCACCTATGTGCGCCTGGATGCGGGACACACACTCTGCAGCGTCTCTGGCCTGCGAGGCGTCCTCGGCCACCCTGTCTCCAGGCCAGCTCTGCGCGGGGACCCGCAGATGCAGCTGGCCGTAACAGTAGGCGGGGTTTCTCACGTGGCTGGCAGGTAAAGCATAAACGCAGGGTATATAAGGGAAGCTGTGCCACTCTGCTGCTTTCTGACGGACGTCACTCCACACGGCACAGAAGACTTTGTAACAACGACCATATGCACACACACTGCAGTACACACACACACTAGACACACACACATATTACACACCACACACACATCAGACACACATACATACACCACACATATACCCATACACACACCATATACACCACAAACACTCATACACTCACTACACATACACACCACACATAACATATACATACCATACACCATACACACACACCACATACACATACATACCACAGACACACCACACGCATACATACACCACACGCATACATACACCACACACATACACAGACATCCCCCCACACCCCATATGCACACCATACACACATACCACATACACACACCACACACACACGTACCCCACACACGTGCCACACACACACCACACATACACACCACACACCCACACCCACACCACACACATACACTCATGATACACACACCAGGAGCAGACATACACTCACCACACACACACCAGGAGCACACACACACACACACCAGAAGCACACATACACTCACCACACACACACACACACACACACACACATCAGGAGCACAAATACATTCACCACACGCACACCAGAAGCACGCGTACACTCACCCCCCCCAACACACACACCAGGAGCACACCTACATTGATTGACCACACACACACACACCAGGAGCACACATACATTCACCACACACACACACACACACACACACACACACATCAAACATGGCAACACCATCAATAGGTAAGCAAGTAATTATTCGGCTTTGGTAAACATTTTTGTCTCCATTTGTGAAATTTTCAAATTACAGATGACTCAAATTATTACAATTTCCAAGTATATTAAGCAAATAGAATTAAAACCAGAATGCACTTGATCTACCAGGAGACAAACAGCAGCTGCCCGGGGAACATGAACAGTAAAACGAACGCCTTCAAACACACTCCTGGAGCCAGCCACTTACAAAGCCACCACCGTGCAGTTATAAAACAATTCCTTCTCCACGGAGGTAAGTGGTCCTCTGGGGTCTCATACATTATCCACCCATACAGCTGCGCCAGAAGTCAATACCCAGTCCCAAGGATCTCCTGCTCCTAATGAGCATCTGTTTAATGTGGGTGCTCGGTGTTGTTTGTGTATTGGAAGATCAAAAATAGGTTAGCCAGGCCACCTGCCCGGGAGTCTACAAGGTTTGTGGTAAATGTGCTGTCAAGTTGGTTCCGACTCATAGCAACCTGTGTGACAGAGTAGAACTGCTCCACAGGTTTGCTAGGCTGTCATCTTTACAGATGCATGTAAAAGCTGGGCAGTGAATAAGGAAGACGGAAGAAAAATTGATGCCTCTGAATTATGGTGTTGGCGAAGAATTTTGACTATACTATGGACTGCCAGCAGAACGCACAAATCTGTCTTGGAAGAAGTACAGCCAGAATGTTCCTTAGAAGCAACGACGGAAAGACTACGTCTCACGTACTTTGGACGTGTTATCAGGAGAAACCAATCCCTGGAGAAGGACAACATGCTTGGTAAGGTAGAGAGTCAGCGAAAAAGAGGACAAACTAATTTGTTCTGTAAACTTTCACCTAAAACACACATACACACATACACACACAAAAGCTTCAAATGGCTCAGCTGTCCAAGAAGAATGCAGGCAGAATACAGATATAAACATTAAACAAATGTTCAATAATATACCGATACAGTTGCTTGAGTTCATATTGTATAAATCAAAGAGTCCTTCTCTTAGGCATCCTTTTAATTGGGGACATAGTGAGCTCTTAAAGTCAAATCTTTTAAAATCTATTCCTTAGGTTGCTAGAAAAACTAGTTAAGATCTTCAGCAAATGGAAAACTACCCAATAGAACAGCTTCCAAAGAGAGGCTTGTGTGCTGGCTTTCTTTGTTAAATGCTGGTTTGCAAGGACAGAGTCCTTAGCAGTCCTCCCCACCCCCCACCCCCCCACCCCCCTACCCCCCCACCCCCGCCCACTGCCTCCTCTGACAATTTCATGTGTCAGCTTGGCTAGGCTGTGGTTCCCAGCGGTTTTGCCAAACACTAGACTAGTTGCTGTTCCATAATGTAATCTAACGTGATGTAATGTAATCACTTTCCATAATGTTATCAATCAATCAGTTGAAAGAGGAGTTCCTAGCGGTGTGGTCTGCCTCCAGACTATAAATAGATATTTTGGCGGACTCCAACTCTCTCTATATTCTGCATTCTTCCCGTCGCCTGACCTACAGAGCCTGCCAAAGTCTCCAGCCTACCGCCTGACCTATGGATTTTAGACTTGCAGCCCCCACAGCTGTGTGAGCAAATCCCTTAAAGTAAATCTCTCCCTCTCTAGATAGAAAAGTGATGGTTGGATGGATGGATGGATGGATGGACAGACGGACGAATGGACAGACGGATGGATGAAATAGATAGGTAGACAGAGGATAAATATACAGACACTAGATAGATGGATGACAGACAGACAGACAGATAGTGAATAGATGATAGATAAATACATAGCTAGGTAGATAGTTGATAGATAGAAAGATACATAGACAAAGGATATAGGAAGACAGACAGACAGGCAGGCAGACATCTCATTGGTTCTGTTTCTCTGAAGAGGCCTGAATGAGACCCCTGCACACTGCATGCTGGACGTGCAGACCTCCTGCCTCTCCGTGCACAGCTGCAGACCCCAGGCTCTCCGTGCACAGCTGCAGACCCCAGGCTCTCCGTGCACAGCTGCAGACCCCAGGCTCTCCGTCCACAGCTGCAGACCCCAGGCTCTCCGTGCACAGCTGCAGACCCCAGGCTCTCCGTCCACAGCTGCAGACCCCAGGCTCTCCGTCCACAGCTGCAGACCTCAGGCTCTCCGTCCACAGCTGCAGACCCCAGGCTCTCTGTGCACAGCTGCAGACCCCAGGCTCTCCGTCCACAGCTGCAGACCCCAGGCTCTCTGTGCACAGCTGCAGACCCCAGGCTCTCTGTACACAGCTGGACATACAGCCTCTATAAAAGTATGCCTCAGTGGCAACATCAAAGTACAGGATGTTAGAGGATTTCCATGTACTTCCACGTCCATTTGCCCCAGCAGGTAGGACTGAGAACATATCCAATGTTCTATACAGTACAGATTCTTCCTCCTGCTGCTTTTGCTAAATTCCCCTGCGAGCTGACCCGTTGTTTCCTCACCCTCCTGCTCATTCTATTCTGTCACAAATAGGATGAGAAAATCCTAATTACTCCACCTCCACTTCCCATGCGTAGCAATCTGTGACAGGATCCATCTTAGCTGGGACAGCTCACTGCAAATGGGGGCACTATTCCCAATCCCTTCAGTGACCGTGTACTGCTCAGTGTTTATGGGGGCACTGTCCTCCATCCCTTCAGTGACCGTGTACTGCTCAGTGCTTATGGGGGCACTGTCCTCCATCCCTTCAGTGACCATGTACTGCTCAGTGCTTATGGGGGCACTGTCCTCCATCCCTTCAGTGACCGTGTACTGCTCAGTGCATACGGCTGCACTATCCTCAATCCATTCAATGACCGTGTACTGCTCAGTGCATATGGCTGCACTATCCTCAACCCCTTCAGTGACCGTGTACTGCTCAGTGCGTACGGCTGCACTATCCTCAATCCATTCAATGATCGTGTACTGCTCAGTGCATATGGGGGCACTATCCTCAACCCCTTCAGTGACCGTGTACTGCTCATTGCATATGGCTGCACTATCCTCAACCCCTTCAGTGACCGTGTACTGCTCAGTGCGTACGGCTGCACTATCCTCAATCCATTCAATGACCGTGTACTGCTCAGTGCATATGGGGGCACTGTCCTCCATCCCTTCAGTGACCGTGTACTGCTCAGTGCATATGGGGGCACTGTCCCAATCCCTTCAATGATCTCAGACTGCTCAATGCACATGGGGGCACTATCCTCAATCCATTCAATAACCTCGTACTGCTCAATGCATATGGTGGCACCAGCCCAGTCCCATACACTATCCCAATTTCAGTCAAGTGATGCCCTCAGATTCTACAAGAATATAGTGTCTACTACCCCATTTCTAGCTTCCTAATAACACATACTCACATTTTCTCCTATCAGTCTGCCTTTTTTCCTTTCCTTAAATAACTTCCCTTCCACAAAACCTGACTCTGGGAACCCCTAACTTAGTCAATTTTCCCTATTAATTATGTTCAAGTTTTCAGAGGTAAAGAAGATAAACAAAAAATCCTTAATTTTTTTATTAGAAATTCTTTGGGAAGTGTCTTAGGCTGTGTTCTCTATAGAAGCAAAACCAGTAAAGCATATAAATATATATAGAGAGAGATTTATATCAAGGAAATGGCTCATGCAGTTGTAGAAGCTGGAACGTCCCAAGTCCGTGGGTCAGGATGGAGGCTTCTCCTGATTCACGTAGCTGAGGGGGCTGGAGGACCCAAGATTGGCAGGTCAGACAGCAGGGCTCTGGCTCATAGGCCCCAGAGGCCGACGAATCCCAAGATCGGCAGACAAAGACGACAGGTAAGCTGCCAGCCCAAGTCCTGAGGTCCTGGAAGTCAGATGAACAGGAGCCAGCTGCAGGATCCAGAGTGAGCAAAGGCCCCCAAGCCTTGCCAGAAAGTCCACTTATACTGGATGCAGGCCACACCCCCAAGGAAACTCCCTTTCAACTGATTGGCTGCTCACGGCAGATCCCATCATGGAGGTGATCACATTATATCAGATTTCATCATGGAGATGATTACATCATCACATAGCTGCCAAACTACATCCTAACTGCCAAACCACTGAGAATCACGGCCCAGCCAACCTGACACACAACCTTAATGACCACAGGAAACATAGATACTGAAGAATTCACCATCTTCGTAAATCTCTCTCTTTTTTTTTTTTTTTTTTTTTTACCACAATCACCAACTTAGAAAGTTCTCAGGATTATCTTATAAAAACAGGGTAGGGAGACGTTTCCATAATAACCAGTTGTCCTTGAGTTGAATCTGGCTCACAGCAACCTCATGTGTGTCCAAGTAGAACTGGTGCTCCACAGAGTCTTCAGTGGCTGATTTTTCTGAAGTAGATTGCCAGGCCTTTCTTCTGAGGCACCTGTGGGTAGCCTTGAACCTCCAACCTTTCGGTTAGCAGCCGAGTGCTTTAACCATTTGCAACACCCAGGAGCTAGCCAGTTTCCATCAAGTGAACCCCGACTCATGACAACCCCACGTGTCAGAGCAGAACTGTGCTCCGCAGGGTTTTCAGTGGCTGATTTTTCTGAAGTAGATTGCCAGGCCTTTCTTTTGAGCCACCTCTGGGTGGACTCGAACCTTCACCATTTCGTTTAGTAGCCGAGTGTGTTCACCATTTGCACTACCCGCGGACTCCAGTTCCAATAACAGTCTTAGTATTGCCCCAGTACTTAACAGGAAAACAATGTAGTTTTTTGTTTCTTGGTTCGTTTTTGGTTAGAACACATCCTTACCAGTGTGCAGGTCAGCATCGATGATCGGCGGTACCCAGGCCTTGATTTTATCCTAAAGGCACTTCTGGACAGAGGTGAACTGGAGTGCGCACACACTCGCAATAGTTGTTCTCCCTTAAGCTGTTACGTGCGTCATGAAGGGAAAGATGAAGACGTCCCACTTTTATTTGGTGTTGTCAGAAATCACTGCTTTCCTGTCCCGAGGCAAGCGTTTGGCCCTGCCTCTGCCGGCCGGTCTCACCAGGCCGGATTGAGACCGGATGCGTGGGTCTGGGAATAAGTTTACGGCATCTGACGGGTGATGGCTAAGGTTCTGTGGGGGCACCGCAGTGATTTTCGGCATCGCTTCCCGCCAGTGGTCGTCAAGAATGCAGGAAGTTTGGCAGAACCGGTTCATTGAGGCTGTGGAACCTTTCAGAAAAGCTCACGACAGCAACACACAGAGCGTCCTTTGTTTTCTCCCAAGGGGCCGCAGCCTTGCCTGGCCGAGGGCTTTGCCTACACGGACTGGCTACTTCCCGAAACCCTAGGGAAGGTTTTCTCAGTAGTTCAGATATCATTATGACAACCACCGCACGCACACAGGCATACACACACCACACACACACACACCTCTGCTCATCACACACACGACACACCCACACACCACACACACCATCACACATACCACACACACACCACACCATACACACACACACCACATACACTGCACAGACATACACACACACTCACATACCAGACACCATATACACAGACAGACATACACACACACTCACATACCACATACACCACACAGATACACTGCACCACACATACACAGTACACATTCACATATCACACACACACCACAGACACACACCACACACTACACACACCATGTATACCACACACACATACACCCATACCACGCACATAACATACACTCACATATACCACACAGACATACACACACATACCACACACCATATACACGTAGACACAGCACATACACCCCCAACACATATGCATCAGACATACTATACATCCACATATTATACACATACCACATATACCACACACACATACACACACACGACATATACCACACACACCACATACACCACACATACAGACACACTCACATACCACACACATCATATACAGACACACCACAGACACCACACAGACATACCACACACAGTACACATTCACATATTACACACACCACGATATACCACACACACACACCACACATATCATACACACACACCATATACACTACACAGACATACATACACTCATATACCACATATACCATATACACAGACTCCACATACACCAGGCACACACCACACACACACATCAGACACACTACACATTCACATATTACACACACCATATACACCACACAGTACACACACACACCACAGGCATACCCACAAACACTACAGACACACACACCACACACACATCAGACACACACACAAACACAGACTATCTTGACAGGTCTTTTTTTTTTTTTTTTTCCTCCAAGAGAGAATCCCTCTGCATAACCCGAATGAGACATACTAACCCAGATAGCAAAGCGAGACCAGGGCCAAGGGGCCCGAGGAGGCCTCGGCCACACGCTAAAGTGGACGGCATTAACCAACGCCCACCCCAGACGGGGCCAGGCAGAGCAGAGACAGCAGAAACTCCACGAAAAAGCGAGCCCCGGACAGGACCACAGCTGCCAGCTCTCGCGTCTCCTCAACCTCCAACGCAGATCAGCAACAAAAAGCAAACCTGACCTGCTGGATTAATTTCATTGGGCATGTTTGAAAATATTAGCTACATAGCACTTCTGGAGTCCCAGTGCAGATCATGGAGGCATTTCAATTTCCTGATTCATTTTATCTTGATATTTTAAATACTCATAAAAGCAGAGAAATAACATATTGTTTCTCAAATGCAGTTGGTTCTGTTGTGCATGGGGTTGCCATGAATCTGAGCCAACTCGTCGGCACCGGCTTACATCTGACCACCAGTTGGTAGATATACACACCCCTGCGTGCTGGTTAAGAGCTGAACTGCTCACCAAAAGGTCAGCAGTTCGAACCCACCAGCTGCTCCTTGGAAACCCTATGGGGCAGTTCTACTCTGTCTTATAGGGTAGCTATGAGTCAGAATCAACTGGCTGGCAGTGGGTTTGGTTTTCTTTCTTTTTTTTGGTTATGCACACAAACTAGACTGATCCACAACAGCTCATGGAGATGGCACAGGTCCGGCAGGATTTCATTCTGTTGCGCACGGAGTAAGTCATGAATCTAGGCCGACAACAACCACATACACACACACATACATTGTCAGCATCCCAGCTTCAAAGCGTATCTTCACTGCCCCTACCTAGGCATTCCCATAAAAATAGGAGACTTAAAGGTCCTGGGTGGTGCAGTGTTTAAGCGCTCGGCTGCTAACCGCTTAAAGGTCGGTGGTTTGAACCCACTGGGTACACCTCAGAAGAAAGGCCTGGCGATTTGCTCCCGTAAAGATTATCACCTAAAAACACTGACGCGGCAGTTCTATTCTGTAACGCATGGGGTCACCTAAGTCACAAATCAACAATAAAAACAAAATCAACAACAACAAAAAGAGAATTGTTGTTATTAGGTGCCGCCCAGCCAGTTCCGACTCATAGTGACCCCGTGTACAACAGAACAGAACACTGCCCGGTCCTGCGCCGTCCTCACAATTGTTGTTAGCCTTGAGCCCATTGTTGCAGCCACTGTGTCAATCCATCTTGTTGAGGGTCTTCCTCTTTTTTGCTGACCATCTGCTTTACCAAGCATGTCATCCTTCTCCAGGGACTGGTCCCTCCTGACAACGTGTCCAAAGTATGTGAGATGTAGTCTCTCCATCCTTGCTTCTAAGGAGCATTCTGGCTGTAATTCTTCCAAGACGGATTTGTCTGTTCTTCTGGCAGGCCATGGTAATTCAGTATTCTTCACCAACCACCATAATTCAAAGGCGTCAATTCTTCGTTTTCCAGAAAAACTTGCCTGTAGTCCTGACTCCCCAGAAAAAGAAGTTTAAAGGATGGGACCATCTGTTAGGAGACTGTCCTGTGCTTATCAAGCAACAGGTTCAACTGGGAATGATAAAAGGCTGATATGTTTAACAGAATATCTAAGGAGAATTCAAACTTCCTCCCAGCACCGGCTATAACACAGCAGGCTTTGACACGGGTTAGCCTGTCACTTGGGTTCCAAAAACCAAACCAAACCCATTGTTGTTGAGTCGATTCTGACTCCTAGTGATCTTATAGGACAGAGAAGAACTTCCCCATAGGGTTTCCAAGGCTGTAATCCTTATGGAAGCAGACTGCCAACATCTTTCTCTTGCGGAGCGGCTGGTGGGTTCGAACTGACCTTTCGGTTAACAACCGAGCACTTAACCACTGCAGCACCTTAGAAGAACAATTTCTCCACCAGCTTTGGTCTGAGCTGATGGATAAATTGATTATGTACAGACTGACTTTCAAGGAAGGGTAGGGAAGAAACGAAATGCAGAGAGAAGGTAAAGGCTGCTTACTGCCTTCCTCTTCCTGGCTAACAGAGGTTTTTGTCCTGCCCCGGTTCTCTCTGCTGTTTATTTACAGGTAAACAAAGGTGGAATTGAGCTGTCTTTTCCTGGGTGCCAGCTCTAAACAGCCAACAACAATGCAATGTATTTGAGGAAACATGATCACATTTAAGGGGAAAAAAATCACTTTTTTTTTTAAGGAACAAATTTCAAACAAGTCCTTATTTTCTAAGGATCTGCCAGTTTTTAGTGTGCAATTATCATGTTCTCATTTGTCATAATATTTGGCTCAACCCACTCAGCTTTCTCTTGAGTCTGTTCATCCTGCCTCCTGCACACCTGAATTGCCTTATTCTTCCCAACTTCAAGGCGCTCAAGTAGGAATAACTACCATCACAGCCGTCAGGGTGACAATGTTCCTCTCGGGTAAAGAAGACACTGCTGTACATCACCCGTGGACCGTGAGATGGGGTTACCTGTGCTGAAGGTGAATCACCTGTGGATTCACCTGTACATCACCCGTGGATTGTGAGATGGGGTTACCTGTGCTGAAGGTGAATTGCCTGTGGATTCACCTGTACATCACCCGTGGACTGTGAGATGGGGTTACCTGTGCCGAAGGTGAATCGCCTGTGGCTTCACCTGTACATCACCCGTGGATGGTGACATGGAGTTATCTGTGCTGAAGATGCATCACCTGTGGATTATGAGATGCGGGTCACCTGTGCTGAAGGTGCTCTGCACCCAGGCTGTTCCAACCAGATGCTGTGGCTTGGTCCACGCTGTGGCCAGTGGCAGGCAGTGAGAGGCCTTCTGGGCAGGGTGAGCAGGGCAGCCGCTGGCCTGAGAACAGAGTAACACCAACTGGACCTCATGGGCCACCAACGTGGCTTAGCTAGCACCTGGCTGGAACTACCCCGCCCAACCACCACCACCCTCACTCAGCCACACGAGGTGTTTGTTTTACACATACAGGTAACAGGAGCCCTGATGTCACAACACTTAGTTGCTCAGCTGTTTCCAAGGCTGTAATCTTTATGGGAGCACACTGCCACCTATTTCTCCAGCTGAGTGGCTGGTGGGTTTGAACCGCAGATCCTTCAGTTAGCAGCCGAGGGCTTAACCACTGTGCCACCAGGCCTCCTTTGAACTAAAACATAGCTTATCTCAATTAGTAAAGTAGTCTGCTCTGACCACTGTGCTCTTCTAAAGAATTACCTAGGTGAGATCAAATTGGCCACAGCAACTCAGAAGGTTGGATGGGAAGCTCAGGGGGCAGTGAGTTCACGATCATGGAGGTTGGAGGATTTGGAAAAGGACAGCAAGAATGGATGCACAACTTGAAAAATGTGATCAATGTCACTGAATCGCACATGTAGAAACGGTGGAAATGGCACATCTTTGGCCGCGTATACTTTTGCCAAAATTTTTAAAAAAATTTTTTAAATGTTTTTTGGAGCACTGTTCTACTCTGACACACGTGGGGTCACCAGGAGTCGGAGTCAACTTGAGGGCAACTGGTTTAGGATCCAAACGCTGTGAAGGGCTGACGGTCCACTCGTTGGCTTCTTGGCTCACAGATCTCCCAGCCATGGCGTGCCCCTTGAATTCACCCTGTTTACCAGCAGAACCTCCTCCTGCGCCTGTTCCTCATTTGATGTGAACGATGAAGCACGAAGACGCTCTGTGGCCACAGGTCCTGATTATGACAATCAGTGCCGCCACATCCAACAACGTCCTTGACTTCCAAGCGTACACGTGAAAAACCACAAGTCAGAACAACATTGCTTCTTGTCTCCCAGTAATGGAGTCCCCGGGCGATGAAAATGGTGAGCACACTTGGCTGTTCACTGAAAGGTTGGAGGTTCGAGTCCACCCAGAGGCGCCTCGGAAGAAAGGCCTGGCCATCTACCTCCAAAACACCAGTCACTGAAAACCCTGTGGAGCTCAGTTCTGCTCTGACACACATGGGGTTGCCATGAGTCACAGTCAACTCAATAGCAATAGGTTGGTTACCAATTATGAATTTTCACATACCAATTATCACTCAATGTATCGATTTGGAGCAAGGCCGGGGTTGGCAGAAGGGCAGTGTGTGTGCGTGTGTGCGTGTGTGTGTGTGTGTCTCCCAACATAACAACTCCAGAAAACACAGAGGGGATGAGAAACTCTGGATCTGCAGAGCAGTGGGCTGGAGTCCAGGCTTAACTTGGGACGGCCTCAGTTTTCTCATCTGTGAAATGGGGCTAAGAACAGAATCTACCACTGGGATCTCATATGCACAAGCCAAGTAAAGTTTTTAGGATAATACCTGACATGCGCTAAGTGTTCAATGATTTCATTAACACTGTAATTACTTTTTTTTTTTTTAAATAATACAGTGTTTTTGGTGAAGGTTTACGGAGCAGTTGAGGTTCCCAGTCAACAATTTCTACACTAGTTGTTCAGGGACATTGGTTATGTTCTTCACAATGCGTGAACATTCTCATTGTTTGCGTTCTGGTTGTTCTGTTTCCATTCGTCTAGCTCCCCTGACCCCTTACCTTCCCATCTTCGTTTTACAGTTATTGTTGATTGTTTGGTCTTGTATAGATGATTTTTTAAAAAGGTAACAGTACTCACGAGTGATGTTCTTTATTTTGTGAGTCAATTTGTTATTTAGCTACAAGGTGACCTCAGGGGATACTTTCGGTTCAAGGCTTAAAGAGTATTTCAGGGCAATGGTCTTGGGGAGTCCTCCAGTCTCAACTGGTCCAGTAAGTCTGGGTGTTTTTTGTTTTTGTTTTTGTTTTTTTAGGAATTTCAAGTTCTGTTCCACATTTTGCTCCCATTCTGTCAGGGTCCATCTGTTGTGGCGCTGGTCAGAATAGTTGGTAGTGATAGCTGGGCACCATCTAGTTCTTCTTGGTCTCAGGACAGATGAGGCTGTGGTTCGTGCAGACTATTAGTCCTGTGAACTAGTTTCTTCTTTCAGTCTTTGGTTTCTTTCTTTCTCTTTTGCTCCGGATGAGTAGAGACCAGTAGTTGTATCTTAGATGGCTGCTCCCAAGCTTGTAAGACCCCAGATGTTACTCACCAAACTAGGATGTAGAACATAACTTTGTGAACTGTATTATGCCAACTTACCTAGCTGTCCCACAAGACTATGTTCCTGTAATTACTGTTTTTATGACATAGGAGGACTGTGTTCTGTCAGAAGAGCAAGAAAGAAGCTTCTTAGGAAGGACGTCATAATGTTGCTGAGAGGCAGAGAAAAGAACAAAGATGGGAGGAGGGGGCTGAACAGCCAGGATGGGGTGTATGGGTTGAGAAGTTCAAGAAGAAGCATGAATTGAGCAAAAATTACTCCCGAGAAATAAATCATGAAGGGGAGAAACAAACAAAAGTTTATCATTCTTACAGGTCCAAACTGGTGAGTCCATTTCCTGATGGCAACATAGAGCGTGTGCTGATGTTCTTATGATGCTTTTAAAATTAGGCTGTTAATTGGCCAGATTAGCCAACAGCTGGGAGGCATCCTGTAGGTGTTAGCCAGCTTGTGTCAGCCACTTTCCTGTGTAAACAAATCACACCACACACTTGGAGCGTCACGTGTGGGCAGAGAAGGAACAACTTCACCACGCATTTCAGACACGGCTGATGTCTTCTGTGAGGTAGTGGTGGTTCAATGGTAGAATTCTCACCTTCCATGCAGGAGACCCAGGTTCGATTCCTGGCCAATGCACCTCAGGTGCGGCCACCACCCGTCTGTCGGTGGAGGCTTGCGTGTTACTGTGATGCTGAACAGGTTTCATCGGAGCTTCCAGACTAAGATGGACTAGGAAGAAAGGCCTGGCAACAGTCCATCTTTTTTTTTTTTTTTAAATTGTGCTTTAGGTGAAAATTTACAGAGAAAATTAGTCTCCCATTCGATAGTCTGTACATGAAGTGTTCCATGACATTGGTTTCATTCCTCACGATGTGTTAGCACTCTCCCCATTTCCGCCCTGGGTTTCTGTAAAAATGGCGTGGGGGGCGGTATCTGACCTCCTCTAACTTCAGAAGGGGGAAGGAGAACCAAGATCAACGGCCCAAGGGTGACTCCTATGAGGCGGAGATCAGACATGCCTCCACCTTCCAACCTTTTTACCAATTCTGACACCAGCCGTCCCTCCCACGGCACTCTCTGCTTCTCTGCTGGGTTCGATGATTCGTTGCAATGGCCACACAGAACTCACAGACCATACTCACGATTATGGGGTTCATTAGGGAAGTAAAAGGTTACAATTCAGGTTCAGGAATGCTCAGAATACAGTTCTTCCATCAGGACAGCCTCTTCCCAACAGTGCTCACAGGCACGCTTCTCCCTGGCCCTCAGCCTCTCCCCAAAGGCATTCAGCTTTCTCTCTCCACGGGCGGGAAGCCCACTGGGCCATGTACTGCTGCTGGGTCTCTGCTGCTGGGTATCGCTGTCTTCAGGGTTACACCTTGCTCTCTGTCTCCTGGGTCCAGGAGCTTCTCACGCAGTCATACCAGGTCCAAAGGATGCGCTGGTTCCTGGCTGTTCCTTCCTTGGTGGTAGTGGGAACTTCTCTTTCCCGCCTCTGGGATGGCTCATTTCAAACCCAGTGGGATGGTAAAACTGACCAATCCCCTTGGTGAGCCACAATTACCCTATCACACAGTCCCACTCAATTCCTTGGGTGGGAGTTACAAGACCGTGGCTAGAAAGGCCACGCAAAAGTGATCCCTTGCACCACCGTTCCCTGTTTCCATTTGCCCTGATTATCTACCCCTTCCTGCCTCCTGATCTTATAACTGAGTGTTCTAAGGAGCACGTTCCTCTCGGTTGTTACTGTTTATTTTATGGGCCTGTCCGTGGTTTGGCTGGGAGGGGGTCTCTGGGAATGGCTTCAGTTCCAGATCAGAAGGGTGTCTTAGGTCCATAGTCTCAGGGTTCCTCCAGTCTCTGTCAGACCAGCAAGCCCAGTCTTTTTTGTGAATTTGATTTTTTGTTCTACAGTTTTCTCCCGCTCCATTCAGAACCCTCTGTTGTGATCCCAGTCAGAGAGGTAGGTAGTGGTATCCAGGCACCATCTAGTTCTTCTGGTCTTGGGATCCTGTGGGCTGTGGTTCATGTGGTCCACTATTCCTTTGGACTAAATCCTCCCTTGAGTCATTGGTCTCCCTCACTCTCCCTCGTTCCTGACATAAGAGACCAATAGTTGTATCCTGGATGGCCGCTCGGAAGCTTTTAAGACCCCAGACGCTACTCACCACAGTAGGACGCAGAACATTGACTTTATATACTGTGATATGCCAATTGACGTAGATATCCATTGTCTGTCTTGACCCTTCCCCTAGTCACCTCCATTGGGTCTTCACAGCGTCTCGATTCCACGTCCTCCACAGACAGAGGAAAATCATTTCTTGCATCAGCAAGGATGCTCTGGTTTTCTTTCTCTGGATTCTAGTAAACAACATGTAGTGCTAAGGTTTCTACCAGAAAACCAAAGCAGTTGTTTCAGGGATAGAAAGGGCTCACAAAACACATTCCCATCTGATCTGGCCAGGGCTATCACAGATACAGAAAGGCATTTTCCTACGACAATATCCTTATGACGGGCTGTTTAACTTTTATTCAGAGTGTACACTGTGATGTGTCACAAAAAAAGACTCCTTTAGTGACAAAAATTGGCATGAGGGAACTAGTCCCAGGGACTTTATTTCATTTTACTTTGTAGGAAAATAGTTAAACAGTGATTACCACAAGGGATCAGGCAACAGAGCATCTTCTACCAATTCATTCAGTCTTTTTGTTGTTTATTTTCTACCTAATGTATTGGCAGATTAAACAAACAAAAAAACCCTTAAGTTTCCTCTCAGCTTCAGGGTTTAAATTCACATTGGTCAAAAGGAATAAGAAGGTTTGAAAAATGTTATGCATTTGAAATAATTCTTTCTCTATTTGCCCTCCATACTGAAGTTTATAGAATAATATATCACACATCTATCGGTAAAAAATTTAAAAAAAAAAAGTTGTCATTTGATTGTGACTCATGGAGATCCTACGTGTGTCAGAGTAGAACAGTGCTCCATAGGGTTTTCTTGGCTGTGATCTTTCAGAAGCAGATGGCCAGACCTTTCTTCCAAGGCACCTCTGGGTAGACTCAAACCTCCAACCTGCCAGTTAACAGCTGAGCACAGTAACCTTTTGCACCACCCAGAGAGAAATAAATTCTATCTTGTTTAAACCACTGTTATTTCAGGCCTTGGTTACAAGGGTCCCACTGGTATTATAATTACTAATATAAAACCAAAAACCAGACCCACTGCCATCAAGTCCATTTCAACTCACAGCAACCCTGCAGGACAGAGTAGAACTGCCCCATAGGGCTTCCAAGGCTGTAATCTTTATGGAAGCAGACTGTCACATCTTTCTCCCATGGAGCAGCTGGTGGGTTCAAACTGCCGACCTTTCGGTTAACAGGTGAGCGCTGAACCACTGTGCCTCCAGGACTCCTAATTACCAGTATAACAGACAATAAAGGGTAAACAGAATTGACAGACCAAAGGAGTGGGAATCCGTCCTGTCGCACTGTGTCCCTTGATCCAGCCATGCCTGAAGGTGGCTTAGCTCTGGACTTTTCAGGTTTATTAATCATTAAACACGAACTTTTTGGGGTTTTTTTGCTTAAGCCAGTTTGCACGCACCCCCAAACCTGCATAAACTTATCTTCATTGTTATTATACTTTAATTTTCATGTACTGAATAGTAGAAATGTCATTTACAGGTGTCTGCTACTAGCTCCTTGTGCTTCTGAGCTATACAGCGTGAGGTGTTCAGAACTCTGCTGCATTCCTTTTTCTTTTTCACACCAAAATCTTCCCTCAACACTCTGCTGCCACTGCCCTTTGCTTAGGCTTTTCTGTTGCTCAGGCCAGTTCCCATTGTGCTGGCCCTGACTCATGGAGACCCCACGTGTGTCAGAGCAGAACTGTGCTCCACAAGGTTTTCAGTGGCTGATTTTTCAGAAGCAGATTGCAGGTCTTTCTTCCAAGACACCTCTGGGGGGGGGGGGGTCCCAACCTTCTGGTTAGCAGCCGAGCGCTTAACCGTTTGCACCACCCAGGGACTCCTGGTGCTAGCTAACAACCCACTATAATAGGAATAAAAAAATGTTTTTAAACCGGTGGGTTTAGTGAAATGAAACCCAGAAGGGAAGGGAGACAAGAGGAAAGGAACTTGGGCTTCCCAATCTGAATACAGGAGTAAGGCAGCCGCTTCAGGCAGAAGGTCAAACAGCACCGCATCCGCCCCGCATGTGACTGCAGCTCTGTCCCGTGGCTAACAGGATGCCCGGCTACGGTGCCAGAGAGGGCGGATAATGCATCTCTCAGCACATCTTGTCACAGGACAGCGAGAGAAAAAAATATCACGGGACCTCCACAGTGGAAGCCAAGCCCCAAACTGGCCAGACTGTCTCCGGTACAGAGTATGGGGAGGATGAAGGTCAGGCAAGGTCTCCATCCCATGTGACACACAGCACAGTCTGCAATGATGATGCCGATCAAACCCGCAGAAAAACGGCATGCACCACTCACTTCAAGAAGGTAGGATAAAGTCCACCTTTCAGCCAAAGATCAGACAGGCCTATAAAACATACAGCAACCACCCGAGGAACGTGCTTCTTACATCCATCATGTATCCGAGACCAAATGCACAGCTCCTGCCCAAAAGCAAGATGAGAAGGCAGGAAGGGACAGGAAATCTGGACGAATGGACATGGGGAACTCGGGGCGGAAAGGGGGACCATGCTGACACATTGTGGGGATTGCAACCAATGTCACAAAACAGTACGTGCATAAATATTTGAATGAGAAAATAACTTGAGCTGTAATCTTTTATCTAAAGCCCCCCCCCCACCAAAAAAAGGGATAGAAGTCCATCAGCGCTATAACCCAAAGCTGCCACAGAGCCTTTAACGTAAGATACATCACTATCTTGGTTATCTAGCGCTGCTCTAACAGAAATACCACAAGTGGATGGCTTTAACAAAGAGAAATTTATTCTCTCACAGTCTGGGAGGCTGTAAGTTCAGAATTCAGGGTGGCGGCTCCAGGGGAAGGCTTTCTGTCTCTGTCAGCTCCGGGGGAAAGCCCTTGTCATCAATCCTCCCCTGGTCTGGGAGCTCCTCAGTGCAGGGACCCTGGGTCCAAAGGACGTGCTATTCTCCTGGCTCTTGTGTCTTGGTGGTATGAGGTCCCCATGTCTCTCTGCTTGCTTCTCTCTTTTATATCTCAAAAGAGATTGGCTTAAAACACAACGTCATCTTGTAGATTCAGTCCTGCCTCATTCACATCCTAGAGGTAGGATTTACAACACATGGGATAATCACATCAGATGACAAAATGGTGGACAACCACACAATACCGGGAATCATGGCCCAGTCAAGCCGACGCACATTTTGGGGGGGACACGATTCAACCCATAACGTTCACCAAACTCTTGAAAGCACCCAATGCCTTGTGGTGGAAGCAAATTACAAAACCCGCTGCCATTCTGACGCATAGTGACCCTATAGGACACAGCAGAACTGCCCCACAGGGCATAGGGTTTCCAAGGATCGGCTGGTGGATTTGAACTGCTGACCCTTTGGTTAGCAGCTGAGCTCTTTGGAAGCAAATTAATAAGGTGCAAGCTCAGACTGAAGCCAGTACGAACCACACTGCTAAAACGCACAGTGGGTACCCCCTACACCACTGGCGGGGTGTAGTATTTATTAGCCAACCATCAGGCCAGTTTGGAGGCTGGCTTCCATGGTGGAGGTCTCATGCTGTTTCTCCTCTCTCTGTCCTGTGACAAGATGTGCTGAGAGATCTATTATCTGTCCACAGTCAGGGCACCATATCAGCCAGGAAATGCAGAGTGGTAATCATGCAGGGCAAATGCACTGGTGTTTCACCATCTGCCTGAAGTTTCTGCCCTTGTCTTTACTCCTGGGATAAAAAAAAAAAAAAACCTAAAGAATATACCTCGGACAGTTAGAAGAACAAACAAATCAGTCGTTGAATAAATACAACCAGAATGCTCCTTAGAAGCAAAGATGGTGAGATGTGGGCTCACTGGCTTTGGAAAGGTCATCAGGAAAGAGCACTCGCTAGAAAAGCACATCATTTTTTGCTAGAGAGTCAGCAAAAACAAGGAAGCGTCTCCATGAGATGGATTGACACAAAGTCCATAACAATGGACTCCAGCATACCAACGATCATAAAGATGGCGTAGGACTGGGCAATGTTTCCTTGTGTTATATGTGGACTTGCCATGAGTTGGGGCTGACTCGAAAGCAACTATTAACAGTAATGTAAAGCTCAAAAGCCAGGGAAACAACCTAACTTACTGAACTGCTTGACAATGAGACTGGGGGACTCCCCGAGACTACAGCTCGGAGATAGTCTTCAGACCTTGAACTGAAACTTACCTCTGCGGTCACCTTGTAGTTAAATAACAGAGTGGCTCAGAAAATAAACAATATCACCCGTGAGTACTTTGCTTCTTTAAAAAAATCACCTATATGAGACCAAACGGTCAACAATAACTTTAAAACAAAGATGAGAATGTAAGGGGGCAGGGAAACTAGATTAATAGAAACGGAACAACCAGAATGGAAATAATGTGAACGTTCATGCCTTTTAAAGAATGTTACTAAACAACTTGTGTAGAAATTGCTGTAAGGGAACCTATACTGCTGTGTAAACCTTCACCGAAAACACGATAAAATATTACTTAAAAAGGAAAAAAGTCATGGCGCACAAGGGAAGAGAGATGGTCAGAAGCTAGCGTGATTGCTGCCCGAGAGCATGTCCTTTCAGGAAGCATCTGTTCCCAGCGCATGTTGAGGGGTTCATGGTTCTACAGCTGGTCCAGTATCTGTGACGTAGACCCGGACAGCACTGTTCATCAGATTATTGTTCTCAAACAGATGAGCATTCACATCCCAGGGGGGGCCATGAGGTCCTCACTGTTTTTATAATTGAAATGACTCCAGATTCCATGTTGCAATTGGCCTTCAGGAAACTAACAAACAGTTGCTGTGTTTGGGGGCTGTTGATGTTGTTGCGTGCTGTCGAGTCATTTCTGACTCAGAGAGACCCTACACGACAGAGAATAGCCCCGTAGGGTTTCCTAGGTCGATCTGGACAATGAATAAGGAAGACCAAAGAAGAACTGACTCTTTTGAATTGTGGTGTTGGCAAAGAATATGGATATACCGCGGACTGCCAGAAGAACGAACAAATCTGTCTTGGAAGAAGTACAACCAGAATGCTCCTTAGAAGCAAGGCTGGAGAGGCTACGTCTCACATACTTTAGACAAGTTGTCAGGAGGGGCCGATCCCTGGAGAACGACATCATGCTTGGCAAAGCAGAGGGTCAGTGAAAAAGAGGACGACCTTCAGTGACATGGACTGACACAGTGGCTGCAGCAACGGGCTCAAGCGTAACATTGATCGTGAGGATGGCGCAGGACTGGGCAGTGTTTCATTCTGTTATACATGGGGTCACTATGAGTCGGAACCAACCTGATGGCATCTAACAACCACAACAACAAAATCTTTATGGGAGCAGATCACCAGGTCTTTTCTCCTGCAGAGTAACTGGGTGGATGTGAATTGCTGGCCTTTCAGTTAGCAGCCGAGTGCTTTAACCATTGCATCACCAGGGCTATAATTATCCCCAACTATCTGAAAAAGCTATTAAAACTGTCTTCCCTTTTCCAGCTGCGAGGTTGGAGTTTTTCTTCAACAGAAACCACACATTGCAACAGACTGAACGCAGATGCAGATACGGGAACCCAGCTGTCTTCTCTTGAAACACACACCAGAGACATTTGTAAAAACGAAAAGCACTGTGACACCTCTCACTCCCATCTTGTCTTTTGTTTTGATTTTTGCTTTCCTAAGAAATGCGGCACGTAGGCTGGCGTGATTTTTTGTGTACCTGTTTGCTTTGTGGCGTGATACCAGACCAGATTTCATAGTCTCCATCACAGATGGAGACCACGGTGCTGGAGAGCGTTATCCAGAATCCCATTAAGTCATACAGTTCCCTTCAAGATAAAAGACAGATCTGGAGTCCGCTGGAGGACAAAACCTGTAGGTGATTTATCTCCAGGCCAAACACTGCACAAACTCAGATTGAATTCAGAAGCCATGGCCTGGTACAGCCTCAGGGAGCCCTATTATCGCAGGGGAATGAGCTAGTGAAGGACAGACGAGAAAATGCAGGAAACATATGCTGGTTTTCCAGTTGCATACTGGAATAAGGCTGCAGTTTCTTCAACAGACACCGTATATTAGGGCAGATTGAACGCAGACTTAGCTACGAGAACCCAGCTATCTTCTGTTAAGCCACACGTGGAAGACTTGGCTCATATACGTACTGTGTGCAGATGGGAAGCTCCAGGGTATGGAGAAAGGAAACAGAAATGGTGTCTCAGGGGAAGACCACAGATGTTTCATGAGACAATGCAATATAAAAAAACAAAACAAAACCCACTGCCACCAAGTTGATTCCGACTCATAGCCACCCTATAGGACAGAGTAGAACTGCCCCAGAGAGTTTCCAACGAGCAGCTGGTGGATTCGAACTGCCGACCTTTTGGTTGGCAGCTGAGCTCTTAACCACTACGCCACCAGGGCTCTGATATAAACTTAAAAAAAATAGAGTCTCTGGGTAGTACAAATGTTAAGTGCTCAGCTACTAACTAAAAGGTTGGTGGTTCAAGTCCACCAGGAAGAACCTTGGAAGAAAGGCCTGGAGATTTACTTCCTAAAGATCAGCCACTGAAACCCTTGCGGAACACAGTTGTACTCTGATGCATATGGGGTCGCCATGAGTCAAAGTCAACATTGTGGCAACCGGTTTTGTTTTTGTTTTGGGGGGGGCACAAATGGTTACACACTTGGTTGCTAACCAAAACATTGAAGGTTCGAGTCCACACTGTGGTTTGATGGATCACTTTTTTGTGGCCTTTCTAGCCATGGTCTTGTAACTCCCGCCCAAGGGCTCGGGCAGGACTGTGCAGATGTGGTAACTGTGGCCCACCAAAGGGACTGGTTAGTTTTCCCATCTCACTGGGCTTGAAATGAGCCACCCCAGAGGCGGGAAAGAGAGGGTCCCACCACCACCAAGGAAGAACAGCCAGGAGCCAGCATGTCCTTTGGACCCGGGATCCCTGCGCTGAGAAGCTCCTAGACCCAGGAGACAGAGAGCAAGCTGTAGCCCCCAAGGCAGCAGAGACCCAGCAGTCGAGACCTGGCAGCAGGAGACTGTGTGGTGGGCTTCCCAGCCCAAGGACAGAGAAAGTTGAGTGCCTCTGGGCAGAGACTAAGGGCCAGGGAGAGGTGTGCCAGCAAGCACGGCCGGGAAGAGGCTGTCCTGATGGAAGAACTGTATCCTGAGTGTTCCTGAGCCTGAATTGTAACTGTTACTTCCCTAATAAACCCTATAATCAAGAGTATGGTCTGTGAGTTCTCAGTGGCCACTGCAATGAACTATCGAACCCATCAGAGAAGCAGAGAGCGCCGTGGGAGGGACAGCTGGTGTCAGAATTGGTAGAGACGGTGGAGAGAGGAGGCCTGTCTGACCTCCACCTCATAGGAATCAGCCTTGGACTGTTAGTTTTGGTTCTCCTTCCCCCTTGTGGGGTTGATGGAGGTCAGACATCGCCCCCATACCATTTTTACACACCCAGGGCACCTCGGAAGAAAGTTCTGGTGATCTACTTCCAAAAAATCAGCCATTGAAAACCCTCTGGAGCACCGTTCTACTCTGACACACATGGGGCCGCCATGAGTCGGGGTCAGCTGACCTGCGACTGGTTTGGGTTGGGTTTTCCTTTCGTCTTTCCTTCCTTCTTTTGTACGTCCAAAAGTTCATGCTAAGAGCTTGTCCGGCATCACACAGCCCAGGACATGCAGCCTTCCAGCCTCCCTGCTGCAGAGAACGCTTGGGTCCTCTGTGCTCTGGACTCGCTGGGGGGTGCAAACGGTTAAACGCTCGATTACTTGCTGAAAGGTTGGCTTTTCGAACACTCCCAAAGGCGCCTCAGAAGAAAAGTCTGGTGATCTGCTTCCGAAAGGTCACAGCCTCAAACACCCTACAGACCACAGTTCTACTCTGCTCACACAGGGTCGTTATGAGTTGGAGTTAACTGGACAGCAACTGGTTTGAGTTTTTTTTTTGGTTGGTTTGGTTTCCCATGCTCTGGCGATGGAGCTGGGATTTTCCCAGCATTAGCTGAGATGGGCCAATGTCCAGGCACACGAGCTCTGCAGCAGAAAGCGGCTGGGGGAAGCCTGGGGTCCCAGGATTGTGCACCAGTGCCGGTAGTCACCACCTGGGGGGGGGAAGAGGCAGCCAGGCCCTTGGTGATGACTGTCTGGGGAAGCCTGGGGTCCCAGGACTATGCACCAGTGCTGGTGGTCACCACCTGGGGGGGAAAGAGGCAGCCAGGCCCTTGGTGATGATTGTCTGGGGAAGCCTGGGGTCCCAGGACTGTGCACCAGTGCTGGCGGTCACCACCTGGGGTGGAAAGAGATAGCCAGACCCTTGGTGATGACTGTCTGGGGAAGCCTGGGGTCCCAGGACTATGCACCAGTGCTGGTGGTCACCACCTGGGGGGGAAAGAGGCAGCCAGGCCCTTGGTGATGATTGTCTGGGGAAGCTGGGGGTCCCAGGACTATGCACCAGTGCTGGTGGTCACCACCTGGGGGGGAAAGAGGCAGCCAGGCCCTTGGTGATGACTGTCTGGGGAAGCCTGGGGTCCCAGGACTGTGCACCAGTGCTGGCGGTCACCACCTGGGGCGGAAAGAGGCAGCCAGACCCTTGGTGATGATTGTCTGGGGAAGCCGGGGGTCCCAGGACTGTGCACCAATGCCGGCGGTCACCACCTGGGGGGGAAAGACGCAGCCAGGCCCTTAGTGACATGATTCTCGGGGGTCTGGAGGTCCCCTCTGTGCCTGCAATGATTGCTGTTATCACAGAAACCCTCACCCCAGTGGGGCTGTATGGGGAGCCTTCATCCCCCACCTCATTATCGCAAACCCTCTTCTGAACCCTTGGAACGTGGAGGAGGCAGCCTGCACCCCCACTATTGCGGATTTCTTGTTGTTAGCTGACTCACGGCGCCCCCACATGTGTCAGAGTAGAGCTGTGCTCCAAAGGGTTTTCAACGGCTGTTCTTTTGGAAGGAGATCTCCAGGCCTTTCCTCCAAGGTGCCCCTGGGTGAACTCGAGCCTCCAACCTTTCTGTTAGTAGCCGAGCACTTAACGGTTATGCCCCAGGGCTCCTTCCATAATGCTGTTGTTGTTAATTGTCCTCCAGTCGATTCTGACTCATGGGGACCCTCTATGTGTAGAGCAGAACAGCTCCACAGGGTGACCTTTTGGAAGCAGACTGCCAGGTCTTTCTTTTGACGCCCCTCCGGGTGGGTTGGAAACACCAACCTTTCAGCGAGTAATCGAGCACTTAACCATTTGTGCCACCCAGGGACCTTTATTTCCAACAACAGAGCATAAAATAGTCATTCTTAAACATGATCAAGATAATCCGATCAAATTTTACTTCTATCACCCAAAAGGAGATTCAAGTTATTTTGCGACCTACGGCTGAGTTAGGGAATTTAATAAAGGGATTGTGGGGTCCTTTTCCTGAGTCCTGGGTCATCCTTGTTTGCAACGTTGTCAACCCTCTGCAGCAGAGTCTAACTCAGTTCTCAGTGGTGACCGTGAGGTCCAATTAATACATCCGTCACCGATTTCAGGTCCCAGAACAGTCGCTCCACAAGCCCCAGCCACTGCCCAGGCCCCAAGGAAAGGCGCCCCGTCGAGAAATTCATAGAGCTCATCTGGAAGGAGGATCAGAAACTGCCAAAACCACAATCCAGGCTTTCCCAGCAGAAGTTTATTCAGCAGATGAGAGAGAGATGCTATTTCCTTACATAATTGGTTTTAAATTGAAGCACCATTTGGAAATTGAAAAGAACAAGAAAAACATATCTTTCTATTCTAGCCAATGAATAAACAGAAGACGAAGAACAGTCAGCCATGCAAAGCAAGATAGATTCTAAATTTCTCTCATTGACCAAAGTTATTTGGTCATTGTGAACGTAATCACAAAACAATCAAAGGGGGTTACACAGGACGGCAACGCCATCTGCGATATCCTCTTTCACATACACACTCTCGCGCGCGCACACACACACACACACACCACTCACACACACAGCACACACACCACACACGCAACACATCCACAAACACACACACCACACATCCACATATATGCACACACAACACACACCACTCAACACACATTCACACCACACGCACACCCAACCACTCACACTCACACACCACACACATCCAAACACACAACACACACCACCCACACTCACACCACACACACACCACACACCCACAAATATACACACACCACTCACAACATACTCTCACTACACCCACATACATACCACACACATCCACAATTATATGCACATACAATACACCCTCACACCACACACATCCACAAATACACACACACAATACCACTCACAACACACATCACCAACAACACACCCACATACACCACACATACCATGTCCACAATGATATGCACGCACAATACACACACACCACACACACAACACATCCACAAATACACACACAACACACACATCACACACTCACATACACACCACACACAATACGTCCACAAATACACATACACACTGCACACACCATTCACACCACATACACCACACACACACACCACATCCACGAATACAGACCACACACACAAAATACACATATATGCTCACACACACAACACACATATACTACACAATACACCCACCCACACACACATACATACCACAGACACCATACACCACACACACAGACCAAACACACCCACACACCACACATATACACACACAACACACTCACCACACACACACACACCAAATCCATTCACATCTAAAGCTCATTTAGCAAAATGCTGAGATTTGATAAAACTGGATGTTGGGTACATAGTGCTCCTCATACTCTTCTCTCTATTTTTCAGGGTACATAAAATATTTTATAACAAAAAAGTTAAAGTACATGAAAAATGGAAAAGATTGTTTATTTTGATCAAATGCTTATATGCATTTGCTCTCCAAGAATGTTTTTAGAATACATGTTGCCTTCGATGTGATGGGGCCCCATGATAGCCTCCCCCACCCCACCCCCAGCCTGCCTCTGAGTCATGCAGATGTAATACATCCAGGGCCCCTGGGTGCCTCGCACAGGTGGGTGGGATGCACCACACAGCCCACAGGCCCCAGGAGGAAGCAGGGCGGTGCAGGCAGACAGACAGGGACACAGAGGACAAGGACCTCGACTCCAGCCAGGAGCCCAGAAGGGGTCAGAGAGGCAGGAAATAAAGGCCGGGTTGACAGCTGGCCATGGTGGCAGGTGGGGGCCCCAGAGAAGAAAACGTCATACGCTGGTGTTGTTACTGTTGGGTGTCATCAGGTCGATTCTGGCTCAGCACCTCCATGTGGCAGAACAAAACTGCCCCGTAGAGTTTCCTAGGCTATCCGCTTTCTGGTGGAGCCCTGGTGGTGCAGTGGTTAAGAGCTCGGCTGCTAACCAAAAGGTTGGCGGTTCGAATCCACCGGCCTTTCCTTGGAAACCCTACGGGGCAGTTCTAATCCGTCCCATAGGGTCTCTGTGAGTCGGAATAGACTCAATGGCAATAGGTTTGTAATCTTTCTGGAGCAGGCTGCCAGGTCTTTCTCCCAAGGAGCCACTGGGTAGGTATGAACCACCAACTTTTCGGTTAGCAGCGGAAGGCTTAACCCTTCCACCAGGAGGGCTCCTTGGTCCTGATAACCCCCATGGATTTGGCAGCAGGGGGTATCTTTTGTCTCCTAGTGTTTCCACAACAGAAGTACCACAAGTGGGTGGCTTTGAGGAACAGAAATTTACTCTCTCACAGTTTGTGAGGCTAGAAGTCTGAATTCAGGGCACAGGCTTTAGGGGAAGTCTTTCTCTCTGTGTTGTCTCTGTGGGAAGGTCCTTGTCCCTTTCCGCTTCTGTTCCTGGGTTCCTTGGCGATCTCCAGGTGGCATCTCTCTTCCCCCATCTGCGCTTGCTTCTGTGCCTAATCTGCTCTTTTTATAGCTCAAAAGTGACTGGGTTTAAGACACACCCTGTACTAATGCAGTCGCATTAACATAACAAAGAAATCCGTATGCCAGATGAGATTACATCCACAGGTATGTTGTTTGCTTCTGCCCTAGAGTCGATTCTGACTCATAGCGACCCTACAGGACAGAGTAAAACTGCCCCATAGGGTTTCCTAGGCTGTAAGCCCTTGGTTGCTAACCGAAAGGTTGGCAGTTTGATCCCACCAGCCACTCGGCAGGAGAAAGACCTGGCAATTGGCTTTCATAAAGATTTACAGCCTTGGAAACCCTATGGGACTGTTCTGCGCTGTCCCACGGGGTCACTATGAGTCGGAATCGACTCGACAGCAGTGGGGTTTTTTTAATGGGTAATTGTTATAGGAGCAGATCACCAGGTTTCTCCCTCGAAGCCACCGGGTGAGTTCGAACCACCAACTTTTCAGTTAGCAGCCGAGTACTTAAACACCATCTGACCACCTGATCCAGGGTGTGGTCATTAAGGTTG
The DNA here is from genome assembly GCA_030035585.1 of Dugong dugon. Lineage (NCBI taxonomy): Eukaryota > Metazoa > Chordata > Mammalia > Sirenia > Dugongidae > Dugong > Dugong dugon. The sequence goes on along the minus strand of CM057483.1, from coordinate 175,671,065 downwards.
TGTGTCAACTTGGCTAGGCCATGACTCTCAACGGTTTGGCAGTTACGGTGTAGCTTGGCAGTTGTATAATGATGTAATCACTAACACAATGAGATCTGATATAATGTGATCACCTCCATGATGGGCTCTACTGTGGGAAGCCAATCAGTTGAAAGGGAGTTTCCTTGGGGGTGTGGCCTGCATCCAATATAGGTGGACTTTCTGGCAAAGCTCAGGAGCTTTTGCTCGCTCTGGATCCTGCAGCTGGCTCCTGTTCGTCTGACCTCCGGTTCTTGGGACTTGAGCTAGCAGCCTACCTGTTGTCTTGCCTGCCGATCTTCAGATGTGTCGGCCTCTGCAGCTTGTGAGCCAGAGGCCTGCTCTCTGCTGATCTTAGGTTCGTGACTCGGAAAAGCCTCCAACCTGACCCAGAGATTTGGGACGTTCCAGCCTCTACAACCACATGAGTCATTTCCTTGATATAAATCTCCCTCTATATATATTTATACGCTTTACTGATTTTGCTTGTCTAGAGAACCCAGCCTAAGACAAAGGGTTAGGATTCCAACACATATTTTGGGGAGACACAATTCAATCTGTGACACAAAGGCGCACAGGTAGACAGTGTGAGGAAGGCTGAGAGAAGAAGTATCAGGATAAAGGACCACTGAGGGAGGGGGGCAGTCCACACCCTCGTCCCAAAGAGGCTTCTGTCTGGTATATGAAGCAGAGGAAGTCAGAGAGAGGGCCGGACAGCAAGAGAGGAAGAAGAGGAACCATCCCTGTGACCACTCACTCACCTGCCTCTTCCTCTCACATTTCCAGCCAGGTGAGGGCCCCGGATATCCCCAGGTGAACTGCCTTCTTGATGTAACTGCTGGCTCTGAAATACCAACAGCTGGTTCCATTTAAAAATAAACAGAGTCTCCTAAAAACAGACCGCGACATCTGTGTTCTTTCCAAGATACTGACCACGTACAGCCTGTTGACCTCGAGGCCACGGGGAGCCTTCAGCCGGGCAGAAAGGGGGTCCTTTCCATGCACAAAGGGCAGATCCAGGCTGGGACACAGGGTCCCGGTTGCTGGTTGTGGTCTCAAAATGCCCTGTCTTTGTGCATGTGTGGCTTCAAAGAACAGGAACTTATTGTCTCTAGCTCAGGAGGCTAGAAGTCTAAATTCAGGGCGTCGGCTCTAGGCGGAGGGTTCCTCCTCGTTGGTAGCCCCAAAAGTTCCTTGGCGTGCCTTGTATCCCTTAGCACTCTGTGTGAGAGCATTCTAAAGTTGAGGTGCTTGGCATGACCGAAAACGACTGCACTAGGTCTGACGCCAAGCTCCTTTTCCTTAAATTAAATTTTAGCTTGTTTTAAGTCCTCCTTTCTGCCTTCCTAAAAATATAACCTGTGATTTAGAGTCTGGTGACACCTAACTTCTTGCAACACTTTAACCACCTTCCGCAAGCAAAGAAGGGAGCAAGGATGTGGGTTGTGAAGAAACGTTTGTCAGGAAATGTTTATCCAGACGGTCTTGGGGCAATGCTCACAAAGCATGGCCCAGGAAGAATGTATAGGTAGACACTTCCGAAAATCCTTTGTTAGGTTGGCTCCAGGGAGTCTACATTAGAAAACAGATCAGCTAACCCTGAAATGTTTTAGCTGGCTACTGTCTTTATCTATACGTAATCCCAAGCCCCCATGACTATGGTCACGTACCCTCTTCCCCCACTTTTCTGTATGTGGGAACATTTGGTACATTTCGTTGTGTACCCTGTGTTTCCAGGTTTGAACTGTATTTTCACCCTCAGTAAAACTCTTTGCTTTTACTTTTACAGAGCTGAGTAGCTCACTCTTTGACAACTCCTTGATGTTCCCTGGCATTCCTTGATGTTCCTTGGAATTCCTTGATGTTCCCTGGTGTTCCTTGATGTCCCCTGGAATTTCTTGATGTTCCTTGGTGTTCCTTGGTGTTCCTTAGTGTTCCCTGGCATTCGCTGACATTCCTTGGAGTTCCTTGGTGTTCTCTGCCATTCCTTGATACTCCTTGGTATTCCCTGCCATACCTGGGCATTCCTAGGCATGCCTTGATATTTCTTGGTATTCCCTGGCATTTGTCTTACCCCTGTGTGTATCTCTGTGTCTATTCTCTTTTGAGAAGACACCACTTAGAAGTGATTATGTTTAAGATCCACCTAATTCTGGATGACCTCTTTACCATAACAAAAAAAAAAAAAAAAAAAAAAAACCCAGACTCCCAACAGGGTCATATTTACAGGTACCAAAACCCAACCGTTATCAAGTCGGTTTTGGCTCATAGTGACCCTATAGGACAGAGGAGAACTGCCCCATAGGGTTTCCAAGGCTGTAAATCTTTACGGATGCAGACTGCCACATACTGGTTCAGGGGTTAGTACTTCAACGTAACTTTTTTCAGAAGGACACAATTCAATCCATAACAATACAGTAATAGAGAGAAAAAAAAACAGGAATAAATTAAAAACTATCCTCAATCCCATGGCTCAAAGATAAATATTTTGCACATGCTAATATTTTTGGGTGAGTACGTGTTGTTGTTAGGTTGTCAGGTGCCGTCAAGTCACTTCCGAGTCACCGCGACCCCACGTACAACAGAACAAAACATCGCCTGGTCTTGTGCCATGCTTACAATCGTTGCTACGCTTGATCCCAGTGTTACAGTCACTGTGTCAATCTATGTTGCTGAGGGTCTTCCTCTTTTTCCTTGACCCTCTACTTTAGCAAGCATGACGCCCTTCTCCAGGGATAGGTCCCTCCAGATAACATGTCCAGAGTATGTGAGACAAAGTCTTGCCATCCTCATTCCTAAGAAGCACTCTGGCTGTACTTCTCCCAAGATAGATTTGAGTTCGGTTTCTAAAGAAAACCTCTATTTCCAAACGGGATCACCGGCACAGGTACAGGATTTAGGACTTTTGCATTTCTTTTTGGGGGACATCATTTAACCCATAACCCTCCAGAAGATGATTATTACTCCACTTGACACAAAGAAAGCTTCCAGAAAACAAGCTGAAGCGTTGTGTCTGCAACTGTAATTCCAAAGTGCCTTTGTCCTTCTTGATCCGGAGCTGCTTTGAGACAATAATGAACCCTATTTCTGTGACAGAAAGGGCGTCCGCCCTCCATCAGCCCCTCCTTTCTCTCTCAACGTTTATTCTTGGCTGGGAAAGCCTACGTGTGGTTGCAGCCTTCTGCTTCTGCAGGGACCCTCTTCAGTGATCACACTGTTGCTTGTCTGTCGGCTTGCTTTTGTGCTCGCTATACGGTCTCTGTGAGTCGGCATCGACTCAATAGCAGTGGGATTTCTCTGTTTTCAATGACCCCTTGATTTGCGAACAGCTTAGCTCACTGGGTTTTAAAATAATCCACGGTATTCCCTGGATATAAAACTTGCCTCTCTGTGAAGTTCACGAACCTGCCCGTAGCTCCCACCCTTGTCACAACGTTTTCACCAAAACACAAATGAAAGCAGCAATTTTCCTGGGGCCTCCTTTTCTGGTAGAAGAATGAGCACCTCTATCCATCTTTGCAGGAGCCTGGAACTGCCAGCCAAAGACGGAATTAGGGAACCTGTGCCTCCTTATATGACAAAGCCTGGATTCTACACGGCCGCAGGTGGTCCCTGCGGTGCTTGCCTGAGGCTTTGGAAGGTGTGTGTGTGCGCGCACCCTTGTGTCTATGCCTCTCATAAATGAAAATACAAAAGACAATTCTTAGGCAAGGAGAACAATGCAAGCCAGCATCCTTGGGTGGTGTTTATTATCAGCATACGATGATACCTCATCTTTTGCGGCCATCACAAAATCTTCTAAATCCATGTTTTCAGATACAAAAAAAAAACAGAAAAAAAAAACCCAAAAACTGAACTCCAATGCCATTGAGTCGATTCTGACTCCTAGCGACCCTCTAGGACAGAGTAGAACTGCCCCGTAGGGTTTCCAAGGCTGCGATCTTTACGGAAGCAGACTGCCACATCTTTCTCCTGTGGAGCAGCTTGTGGGTATGAACCATCGACCTTTCGGTTAGCAGCTGAACACTTAACCACTGTGCCACCAGGGCTCCTTGTAAAAACAAGATGTCTACTAACGGAGGCTCAGAGATTTTCATTCTCATGGGATTTACGTTTCTGGAGCTACAGAGTCTGAAAATAACCCGCTCAAACTATTGCCCTCAGATAATCTTTGAAACTTAAACCTTGAGAAAACTAATTTCCTGAACCAAAAAAAAAAAAAAAAAATCCACTGCTGTCAAGTCAATTCCAAGCCATTGAGACCCTACAGGACAGAGCAGAGCTGCCCCATAGGATTTCCAAGGCTGTAATCTTTACAGAAGCAAATTACCACATCACATCTTTCTCCCACGGAGTGGCTGGTAGGTTTGAACTTTCAGTTAGCAGCCAGGCACTTAACCATTGTGCCACCAGGACTCCTATGTAATCATAATGGCAACATTAAAATCATAAACTTCCTAGTATTGAAGCTAACAAGAATTTTCTTTGAAAGATTTTTTTTTTTTTTAATTGTACTTTAGATGAAGGTTTACAGAACAAACTAGCTTCTCGTTAAATTGTGAATACATGTATTGTTTTGCGATGTTGGTTGCCAAATCCACAACAAGTCAACACTCTCCCTTCTCAACCTTGGGTTCCCTATTCCAGCTTTCCTGTCCCCTCCTGCCTTCTCGTCCTTGCCCCTGGGCTGGTGTGCCTCTTAACTCTCATTTTGTTTTATGGGCCTGTCTAATCTTTGGCTGAAGGGTGAACCTCAGGAGTGACTTCAGTACTGAGCTAAAAGAATGTCCAGGGGCCATAGTTTTGGGGGTTCCTCCAGTCTCTGTCAGACCAGTAAGTCTGGTCTTTTTATGTGAGTTAGAGTTTCGTTCTACATTTTTCTCCAGCTCTGTCCAAGACGCTCTATTGTGATCCCTGTCAGAGCAGTCAGTGGTGGTAGCCACGCACCGTCTAGTTGTACTGACTCGGTCTGGTGGAGGCCGTGGTAGTTGTGGTCCATTAGTCCTTCGGACTAATCTTTCCCTTGTATCTTGTTTTTTTCATTCTCCCTTGCTTCCGAAGGAGTGAGACCAGTGGAGTATCTTAGATGGTCGCTCACAGGCTTTTAAGACCCCAGACGCTACTCAGCAAAGTCAAATGGAGAACATTTTTTTAATAAACTATGCTATGCCAACTGAGCTAGATGTTCCCCGAGACCATGGTCCCCACTGCCCTCAGCCCAGTAATCTAAGGGAGTTTGGATGTATCTATGGAGCTTCCATGACCTCGTCAAGTCTGTGATATTTATGGAAGCAGATCACAAGGCCTTTCTTCCAAGGCACGTCTGGGTGGACTCGAACCCCCAACCTTTCAGTTAGCCGGTGAGCAGTTAACCATTTGTGCCACCAAGAGGCTCCATATATATACACACACAGAGCCTTTATATTTTTGTTGTGTGTATTTGGTCCCTAAGGAAGTCTGGATTTGTCCATGGAGCTTCCATGAACCTTACCCAGCTAACAAGAACTGTTGCAGACAGACATGGATGAAGCCATCATGCTTTCATTACAGGTACAGAAGCATGCCAAGTTAACAGAGAGGAATGCCATTTCCACAGACAGGAAAATTACTGTCACAGAGAAGACCATTCTCCTTAAACTACCACCACAAAATAATTGATTAGATTTGTTGCTGAATGCACAATTGGAACTCTTTAGATCTCAAGAACAAATTGAAATGACAAAGGAAGCTGGAACAACACGTCCAGCGTCATCGAAAAATACGAATTCATCTCTCATAGTTTCAGGAACGAAATTATATTTTCAAAATAATATTGCGCGATGGAGTCCCTGCGTGGCGCAGTGAACCACTCGACTACTAGCCGAAAGGTCAGCAATTTGAGTCCCACTGAAGGCACCTCGGAAGAAAAGCCTGGTGATCTACTTCTAAGAAGTAGAGCTGTTCTACTCGGCACACACGGAGCGGTCATGAGTCAGGATGGGGTGGACAGGAGCTAACAACAACAAGTGCTTATGGAATGCTTTACCAAGTGCCTTCTATGCCTGGGGAAAGTCAGTAATGAAGACAGAAGACAGAGGAGAATGGAAACCCATGTCAAGGGTGGTGTTGGCAAAGAAGACTGAATATTATGTGGACTGCCCGAAGAACAAACAAATCAGTCTCAGAAAAAATACAAAGGGACCTGTGTGGAAGAGGAAAATTAGTAACAGGCATCTCACTTTGAGTTTACGGTTCTTCTTATGCAGAAAACCGAATATTAACCACAAAAGGTCAGCCACAGACCACTCTACAGCAAAGCAAACTTGTCTTCTCCTGCTAGAAAAGGGGAGTGGTCAAACCTGCACCTCCTCATTTAAATCTCAAAAAGCCTGCTGGCTGCAGGTGGGTGGAAAGGCACATTATCAGCAGCCAGGCCAGAACGGACCTGGTATCCATGGATCTCAGTAAAGGGGGAGGCAGGGTCCAATTAATCATGTTAGGATTAGCCAGGGGTTGATCTTCTGTATTTGTCCCTCCTCTTCTGTTTATGGGGCCCTAGTGGCGCAGTGGAAACCCTGGTGGCGCAGTGGTTAAGAGCTCGGCTGCTAACCAAAAGGTCGGGAGTTCGAAACCATCAGCCACTCCTTGGAAATCCTGTGGGACAGTTCTACTCTGTCCTATAGGGTCCCTATGAGTCCGAATCGACTCGGCAGCATTGAGTTTTGTTTTGGTTTCTGGATGCAGATTAGGGGATTGTAGCACAGGCCTGAGCATCTCACAGTCTGAGTCCTGTCCCAGACAGATGATGGCGTCAGACTGTTTCGGTACCGAGAAAATCCCATCCTTTCCCTCCACCCATGTTGTCTGAGTAGCTGCTAGAGTCCAGGTACCGTGAATCCAACAGATCTGACAGAAAGACACCACTGCCCGCACGCCATGTAGAGGCTAGTGATGAACGGAGACAGACCATGGACGAAGACGGTGAAATACACAGAACATTAGGAAGTGTCCGTGCTAAGGCGGAAGTCAAAAGTAACCTGGCCTTAGCAACAAAAAGACAAACAACCCATTCAAGAAATGGGCAAAGGCCTGACAGGGAACACAACAGAGAGTCCCTGACGGAGCCGGATAAAGGTGGGGTGCAGAACTCAAATTCTAGTGAAAAAAACCAGACTTAATGGTCTGACTGAGACTGGATGAACCCCAGAAAGCATGACCCCTGGACTCTCTGTCAACCCAGAACTAAAACCATTCCCGAGGCCAACTCTTCAGACAAAGATTGGAGTGGACCATGGGACATAAACTGATACTCGTGAAGACAGTGGTTCTTGGCTTAAGTAGATACATGAGAATAAATGCACAGATTCTGTCCGCAGGTACAATGAGAAGGCAGAAAGGGGCAGGAGCTGGTTGAATGCACATGGGAAATCAGGGGTAAATCCGGGCTGGAAAGGAGGAGTGTGCTGTCACAGTACAGGGAGAGCAACTAGGATCACATAACAATTTGTGTATGAATTTTTGTATGAGAGACTAACTTGAATTATAAACTTTCACTTAAAGTACAACAATTAAAAATAAATAAAATAAATGGGCAAAGGACTCAAACAGACATCTCACCAAAGAGGATACTGAAATGGTCAACAATCACATAAGAAGCACAGATCAAAACCACAATGGGAGATCATCTCTCTCTCTCTCTCTGTGTGCGTGTGTCACACACACACACACACGCACACACACACACACACACAGATGGCTATGATTAAAACCACAGAAAACAAACAGTGTTGAGGACGATGTAGAGAAATGGAAATCCTCATGCTCTGCTGGTGGGAATGCACTATCGCACAACCGCTGTGGAAAACAGTCTAGCAGGGTCTCAAAAAGGGAAGCTTAGACTTACCATACAGCCCATCAATGCCCCTCCTAGATACAGTGAAACCTGTGAGAGTTGTAACTCAAGAGAGCTGCCTTGTTTTTCTGGGTCTCGCAGGTTTTCTGCCTTTGACAGGGTGCAATCTTACCACTTTTCTATCCCTCGTTTTAGGGGAAAATATTTGAGTTTTCCTTCTCTAATAGGTTTCTGCCTTACACAGGTTCCAGCTTTCACAGGTTTTACTTTACGCACCCAAGAGAAATGAAAGCGGGTGTTTAAACGAAAATGTGTACGCAAACGTTCGTACCAGCATTATGCATGAGAGCTGAAAGATGGAAACAATCTAAGCGACCAATCCATACAATGGAGTATTACTCAGCCATAAAAAAGAAACAATACAAGTGCCCACCAGTAGATGAATGGATGAGCAAGATGTGGTCCATCCATACAATGGAGTATTACTCAGCCATAAAAAAGAAACAATACAAGTGCCCACCAGTAGATGAATGGATGAGCAAGATGTGGTCCATCCATGCAATGGAGTATTACTCAGCCATAAAAAAGAAACAAGCCAAGTGCCCATCAGCAGATGAATGGATGAGCAAGATGTGGTCCATCCATGCAATGGAGTGTTACTCAGCCATAAAAAGAAACAATACAAGTGTCCATCAAAAGATGAATCCATCAAAAGATAAATGCAATGCGGTCCATCCATACAATGGAGTATTACTCAGCCATAAAAAAGAAACAAGCCAAGTGCCCATCAGCAGAAGAATGAATTAGCAAGATGTGGTCCATCCATACAATGGAGTATTACTCAGCCATATAAAATAAACTACCCAAGTGCCCATCAACAGAGGAATGGATGAGCAAGATGTGGTCCATCCATACAATGGAGTATTACTCAGCCATAAAAAAGAAAGTACCCAAGTGCCCATCAGCAGATGAACGGGTGAGCAAGATGTGGTCCATTCATACAGTGGAGCATTACTCAGCCATAAAAAAGAAAGTACCCAAGTGCCCATCAGCAGATGAATGGGTGAGCAAGATGTGGTCCATCCATACAATGGAGTATTACTCAGCCGTATAAAAGAAACTACCCAAGTGCCCATCAACAGATGAATGGATAAACAAGATGTGGTCCATCCATACAATGGAGTATTACTCAGCCATATAAAAGAAAGTACCCAAGTGCCCATCAACAGACGAATGGACGAGCAAGATGTGGCCCACCCATCCAATGGAGTATTGCTCTGACACCAAGAGACATGAAGTCCTGACGTGTGCCACCACACAGATGGACCTTGAAAACATGTTTCTGAGTCAAAGAAGCCAGACACAAAAAGAGAAATACCATATCACTTACTCATATGAAACACCTACAAGAGGCAAATGTGTACAGACCAAATCCTAGTAGAGGTTACCAGGGGTGGGTGGGAGGGAGGGGCAAAGAAAGACAGAACCCTTTAGGGAACATCGAGCTTCTTCTGTTAAGGGTGATGGGAAAATTCAGGAACAGTTAATGGTGGGCTGAACAAGATGGGGAACGTTAAGTAATGTCACTAAACTGTGCATGCGAAATGGCCAATGTTGAAATGGCCAATGCTAAGGAGCCCTGGTGGCGCAGTGGTTAAGAGCTGGGCTGCTAACCCCAAGGTCGGCTGTTCGAATCCATCAGCTGCTCCCTGGAAACCCTGTGGGGCAGTTCTACTCTGTGCTACAGGGTCGCTATGAGTTGGAATCGACTCGACGACAACAGGTTTGGTTTTTTTGTTTTTATGGTACTGTGACCCTAATATTTTGCAACATGTTTTCTCCTTTTCGAAACGGGCGATTGAGAGCTTGACATAACTCACATCATGAAGAACCTATAAGTTTTTTTCTGCCTGCCTTCTCCTTTCCGCATAATTTTGTTAATGGCTTTGTTTTGTTCTGTCCGGCCACCTCTGACTTATGACCCCCCACATAAAGATTAGAGCGCAGATGTCCAGTCTGTAAATCTTTACCCTGATAAGGACATGTCTGGCATGTATCTCTTTAGTATGATAAAGAGCCTCTTGTAATTATTATGTAATGAATAACTCATCCGGCCATGCCACCTGTGGGCTACATGCCTAAAAGACACTATGTCCCCCTTATGACAATGATAGATATGCTCTAATGTAAAACTGCCTTTTGGGAATCCATAAAGACAGCCTGTGTTGCTGTCAGACTCCCCGTTGGTGTGACCTCCTAAATAAACTTTCTCTCTCTTTCTGACTTGGAGTATGTTTCATTGGCTTGACAGCTCCAGGGTATGGACCCTAATCGGGCAACAATACCCATATATTTACTACAATTAAAAATAGCAAGAACAACAAAGCATGACTTCCAAAATGTGGCTGAAGGAAGACCTAGACAAACTTTTCATCTGTGAAAACAAATATTCCAAAACTTGAACCATGGATGGATAACACTCACAAAATAAAATAAATACGAGTAAAACAACGTGGCCATCCTCAGAAGCCCTAGATTTGTCCTTTCTCTCCTCTGACTGGTGTGGCTCCCTTCCAGGCATCCAGGTCACTCAGTTTGGCAGCTTTGATCTACGTCACTCTTTGACTCTTCACGGGGAGGCGGTGGTGCTTCAGTGGTGGAATCCTCACCTTCCATGCAGGAGACCCGGGTTTGATTCCCGGCCAATGCACCTCATGCACAGCCACCACCCGTCTGTCCGTGGAAGCTTGCGTGTTGCTGTGACGCTGAACAGGTTTCAGCAGAGCTTCCAGACTAAGACAGGCTAGGAAGAAAGGCCGGGTCAGCTACTTCAGAAAATCAGCCAGTGAAAATCCTCTGGGTCACAAGGGAACGTTGTCCAATACAGTTCCTGCTGTTGACAAGTGGGTCAAGAAATGGGATAGAAAACTCTCTGATTTTTGAAAGCTGATATAAAAAGTAGTGGGGGCAGTGGTGGTTCACTGATAGAATTCTCGCCTTCTACATGTGCCACTGGGGTTCAATTCCCGGCCAATGCACCTCATGCACAGCCACCATCCGTCTGCCAGTGGAAGCTTGCATGTTGCTGTGAAGCTGAACAGGTTTCAGCAGATCTTCAGACTAAGACGGACTAGAAAGAAAGGCCTGGCTATCTACTTCCGAAAATCAGCTAGTGAAAACCCTATGGATCACAGCAGTCTGATCTGCAGCCGATCCTGGGGATGGCGCAGGACCGGGCAGCATCTCGTTCCTTTCTGGACAGGGCCACCATGAGTCAGGGCCAACTGGACCGCACCGGACAACAAGAATAACAATGACAACAACCAGCTCTTCAAGACCCAAAGGGCTCTGAGCGCTGACTTTGCTCCAGCCCAGCTCTGGGACCCAGTGGCCAGACACCAGGAAGCCAGACAGAAGGTCTGAGCGTCACTTCCCAGTGCCTGCTGCCTGAGCCCAGCCGCACAGAGGAAGAGAGAAAAGCAATTTTCCGAATGCTCAGTCAGGAGATACATCATGAAGACTGTTCCCCCTCCATTCACACACCATCCGTCTACGGCCGTCCTTTCCTTGATAACCAGGCGTCGGTGACACCCAGTTCCCACAGATTGATGGCCACCAATTAGTCCTGCACGACAAACAGACCAAGAGTTAATTAATCTGCACCCTGCCGGGGTGATGTAGGGATGGAGGCCTTCACAGCTGAGTACGGCAGAGGCCTTCACAGCTGAGTGCTGCGGATCCCTTCCGAGAGGTGAGGAGGATGAGCCGTGGGTATGAAATTTCATCATACGAGCGTCCCCATTCGGCCGGAATTTAATTCCAGGAATAAAATGAGTAATGCCTGGGCCGGTGGTGAAGATTTTCAGGATGCCGGCTCTAGCCTTTCCCTTTACTCTACCAAGGAGAATCCCAGAAATTACTCTGTGGATTAACCCGCTGCTGTGGAGTGGATTCCAACTCACAGCAACCCTATAGGACAGAGTTGAATGGTCTCATAGGGTTTCCAAGGAGCAGCTAGTGGATTCAAACTGCTGACTTTTTGGTTAGCAGCTGAGCTCTTAACTACTGCGCCACCAGACTCCCTGCAAGAAGTAGAGAATGCGGCTGCCGTTGAGTTGATTCTGACTCATAGCAATCCTAGAGGAAAGAGTAGAACTGCCCCATAAGGTTTCCAAGGAGCGCCTGGTGGATTCGAACTGCCGACCTTTTGGTTAGCAGCCGTAGCTCTTAACCACTGTGCCACCAGGGCTCCCCCATGGATTAGTAGAGGTCCAAAACAAATTAAGTCAAGACTAAGAGAGAAAAACCCTTCCTACTGAAGGAAAGGAAACCCTGGTTGCACAGTGGTTAAGAGCTACGGCTGCTAACCCAAAGGCTGGCAGTTTGAACCCACCAGGTGCTCCTTGGAAACTCTCTGGGGGCAGTTCTACTCTGTCCTGTAGCGTTGCTATGAGTCGGAATCGACTCTACTGTAATGGGTTTGAATTTTCATTTTTTTTGGTGTTGAAGGAGAAGGGTGTCTGCAGGGTTTCTTAAATCGACTTGAGCTGAGTGGTAACTGAGCCACTAATGAGTGCGGAGGGATATGCAACATGAAAGCAATCAGGCCAAAATCATGACAGTCATTGGCCGACAGAGAGCCCTGTCATCCAGGGCTTCAAACAGGTTCTTTCCGGTTTGAACCCTGCTGAGAAATTTGCATTTCCACATCAGATATACTGAATCTGAATCTACGTTTTCACAAGGCTCCCAGGTGATTCTTACGTATAATCAATTTTGAGACCCAATGCCATACTAGGGGTTGTCAGAAGTGGTCCCTAACCAGCAGCATTAGCATCGCCTGGGAACCTGTTAGAAAGGCCAATTCTCAGCAGGAGTCTTTCCGTTCTCTTGGTTTTCCGCTCTTGCGTGGGGTTCCTTTTTAAAGAACGGCATTGCGGAGCTGTGAGCCTTTAGGAGAAGCGATCATGTTGCCTGATGAAGTCACGGCACCCGAGAGAGATGCCGCGAATCGGCAATAATTTCACGGACGCACAGAGGGAATGTTTTTGCACATTCTGCGGAGGACGTAAAGAGATGGTTCAGAGAGATCACTGTTGTTCTTAGTCACTGGCGTTTCCGTTCTGACTCACGGCGCCCCCACGTGTGTCAGAGTAGAACTGTGCTCCGTAGGGTTTTCAATGGCTGATTTTTAGGAAGCAGATCACCAGGCCTTCCTTCCGAGGCACCTCTGGGTGGGTTTCAAACCGCCAACCTTTCAGCTGGTCGTTGCATCCTTACCCACGGCGCCACACAGACACTCCAAAGCCAACTACAGGCTTCAGATGCAGCAACATTAGAAGGAATGAAGACACTCCATGTGGGAGCCCACACATATTCACCAGTGGGTGCTTTCTGAAGGTGGCACCTGCCCCATGAGGGTCCTTGCTGTGGCCTGAATTGTGTCCCTCAAAATATGCGTTGGAACCCTGACTTTTACTTCTGTGGAGGTGATCCTGTCTGGAAGTCGGGTTTTCTTGGTTAGGTTAATAAGGCTGTATTGGTATAGGGTGTGTCTTAAACCTAATCTCTCTCTCTCTTTCTTCATCTGTCTCTGTGTCTCTCTCTCTCTCTCACACACACACACACACACACACACACACACACCCCAGACAGGGGAAGACGAAGCCAGGTAAGAGATCACCAAGAACCAAGGAACGCCTCGGGCTAGGGACAAGCAGGGAATTCATATGCCCAAGGATTCCTTCCTGGTTTGGACTTTTAGTTTCCAGAACTGTGACAAAATAAATTTCTATTCGTTATGTATGAGTCAGAATTGACTTGACAGCAATGGGTTTGGTTTTTTGTTTTTTTTTTAATGTAGAACAAAATTCTAACTCACAAAAAACAAAAAAGAAAAAAGACCAGACGTACTGGCCTGACAGAGACTGGAGAAACCCTGAGAGTACGGCCCCTGGACACCCTTTTAGCTCAGTAATGAAGTCACTCCCGAGGTTCACGGTTCAGCCAAAGATTAGACAGGCCCATAAAACAAAACGAGACTAAAGGGGCACACCAGCCCAGAGCCAAGGACTAGAAGGCAAGAAAGGACAGGAAAGCTGGTAATGGGGAACCCAAGGTCAAGAACGGGACAGTGTTGACATGTCATGGGGTTGGCAACCAACGTCACAAAACGATGTGTGTACTAACTGTTTAATGAGAAACTAGTTTGCTCTGTAAACCTGCATCTAAAGTACAATAAAAACATTAATAAATAAATAAAATTCTATTTCTTCAAGCCACCCACTTGTGGTATTTCTCTGACGGCAGCCTGGATAACTGAGGAAGTCCCCAGCCCATCACTGGGGCCCTCCTGAAGGAGCCCAGCCCAGTCTTGCCCAAACAGCTCAGGCGACCTACAGGGCCCTGAGCAAAGAGGCAGCTTCCACGCTTAAACAGCGGCTGCAGGACTAGAAAGAAGACCACAGGCACCTGGACTTCAGCAGACACATGCGATGTAAACAGTTAAAATCCATTCATCCCAAAACTGCCTCCTGCGGCTTAGCGCCGAGGCAGCTGTGACCTTCGCGGGACGGCCAACATGCCATCACAAAATTCAGCACGGTGCTCACCATCTCAGTTTTCAGGACTCAGCCACAGAAAGACAAACTGCCCAGGTGGCCCGGGTCAGATGTGGATGATGATGGCCGCATCACAGTGATGATGAAGGGGACTCAGCTTTGAAAACCACCTGCACTGAAGAACCCAAAGGGGACACAGGGAAAGGCGGTCACACCCAGTGGCAGAAGCGGCAACATCAAGCACTTTGAAATCCCAAAGAATTTCATCGGAGGTGCTGCCAGAATTTGCTGATCATCAGAAGAATGAGGGATGTCACCTGGAGTAAAGGAGAATGAAGAACACCAAAGACTCAAGGAAAGTATCAGCCCAAGAGACAGAAAGGGCCACATAAACCAGAGACTCCATCAGCCTGAGACCGGAAGAACTAGATGGTGCCTGGCTACCACCAATGAACGCCCTGACAGGGAACACAACAGAGAGTCCCCTCATGGAGCAGGACAAAAGTGAGGTGCAGAACTCAAATTCTAGTAAGACATCCAGACTTAATGGTCTGACTGAGACTGGAGGGACCCCAGAAAGCATGGCCCCTGGACTCTCTGTTAGCCCAAGACTAAAGCCATTCCTGAGGCCAACTCTTCAGACAAAGATTAGACCAGACTATGGGACATAAAATGATACTCGTGAAGGATGTGCTTCTTAGCTGAAGGAGATACAAGAGACTAAATGGGCAGCTTCTGTCCCGAGGTGAGATGAGAAGGCAGAGAGGGTCAGGAGCTGGTTGAAAGGACACGGGAAATCCGGGGTGGAAAGGAGGAGTGTGCTGTCACAGTATAGGGAGAGCAATCAGGGTCATATAACAATGTGTGTATAAATTTTTTGCATGAGAGACTAACCTGAATTGTAAACTTTCACTTAAAATACAAGAATAAAATAAAAACAAGTGCATACAATGCTTACTGGTTAATTTGCCCCTGAAAAAAATCTATCGTTTCTCTAAGGGGTAAATTCCAATCATGCCAGCATTCTAAACATTGATTTTGTGTTTTTAAGCCACTAGATTCAGATGAACTATCCCAAGAATATACTGTGGACGCCCAGAAGGACAAACAGTGTGTCTCAGAAAAAGCACAGAGTGCGCCTTTAGAAGCAAGGACGGCAAGACTTCAGCTCATTTAACTTTGGACACATCATCAGGAAAGACCAATCGCTAGAAAAGGATGTCATTGTTGGTAAAGTAGAGGGTCCGTGAAAACAAGGAAGACCCTCCATGAGATGGATTGACACAATAGCCACAGCCATGGGCTCACACACACCCAGGATCGTGAGGATGGCGCAGGACCGGGCAGTGTTTCCTTCTGCTGTGCACGGCGTTGCCAGGAGTCGGAGCTGACTCAACGGCAGCTAACGACAGATTCCGGTGCAAGTGGGTAGCTAGAAGCAAGCTCTCTCTATGCTTCTTGAATATTTTAAATCATAAAAGTCATGTAAGTAAATGTAGAAAGAAACAGTAAATGGATGCATTACAGGGAAACACACAATGTTTGGATAATGACACGAGGCTGAGATGTTTCTCAGTGATTTGGAAACTGCTATTAATTGCTTAGCACTCGGTGATGCATACCATTGATGAGACCAGCTGCTAACGGAATCGTTGGAGATTCCAGTCCACCTAGAGGTGCCACGGAAGAAAGGCCTGGTGATCTAGTTCTGAAAAATCAGCCATTGAAAACCCCGTGGAGCACAGTTTTACTTTTACTCTGACACACACAGGGAGGCCATGAGTTGGAATCCACTCGATGGCAATAGGTTGTTCTTGTTGTTGTTGTTTTAAACACTCAGATTCAGACTTTTAGCTTCCAGACCATGAAAAAGTAAATTTCTGTTCTTTAAAGCCACCCACGTGTATTTTTTTTTTTTTTTTCCTGTGGCAGCCCTAGGAAACTAGGCTTATTTCCACCAATTTTTGCTCAGGTGCTTAATTAATATTTGGTTTGAGTCCACCCAGAGGCACCTAGGAAGAAAGGCCTGGCAAGCTACTTCTGAAAAATCAGCCACTGAAAACCCTATGGAGCACAGTTCTCCTCTGATGCACATGAGGACATCATAAGCCGGAATCTACTCAATGGCAATAGGGATTTTGTTCTTTTTTTTTTTTTTTAATTACTCTGATTTGGACATCTAACTTCAAGACCATGAGACAATAAATTTCTGTTCTTTAAAGCCACCCACCTGTAGTATTTTGTTCTAGCCGCCCTAGCAAACTAAACTTATTTCCACCAATTTGTGTTCAGGTAGTAAGTTAATATTTGGTTCGAGTCTACCCAGAGGTGCCTAGGAAGAAAGGTCTGGCGATCTACTTCTGAAAAGCCAGCCATTGAAAACCCTATGAAGCACAGTTCTACTCTGATGCACACAGGGGCGCTGCACTGCAAGTGGATTAGCGGATGCTCACAAAGTTTCTTTCTTAGAGAAGCCTTCCTACAGGGAGGTGTGACAGAAGTATTAGCTTATTGGAATTCACATAATTTGGATTTGGGTAAAATTAGCCTCAAGGGAGGAAACCGTTGCCCCTGGGCCCCTCTGCAACCTTCAGGTCGCTCTTTCCCCGAGGAGAATGAGGAAAGAATTGACTTGCATTTTCCTGGAGGAGGACCTCGCACCCACACGCAGACGTCACCTGCAATGCAGTCAATTTCCTTGACAGGAAGTACTTTAGCACGTGCAACTTCCCGCCACGAGAAAAATGGAATTGAGGTTCCAGTTGCAGTTCTAAGACAAGAAAACTCACAATGACCGAGGAGTCTGTTATTTTATGTTGCTCTGACCATCAGCACAAAGCTTCCAGATTCCAAGGTGACTATCAGTACGTCTGATGAACGTTCTACACAAAACTGAGGTTCAAGCCCATCCAGAGGCACCTCGGAAGAAAGGCCTGGAGATCTACTTCCTAAAAATGACAACAGCGTTTCCAGATAATCTTTCTGTACCGGAAACCTCCTTACCAAGAGACAATGGTATCCATGGAAGCTCAGATGTGAACATGAATTAATTCATTTCTGGTTGTATCCAAGGAAAAGACCACACTGTCAGTTTGAGCAAACATTGGAGAAATTCAGCTCAAGAGAGAAGGCTTGAAGATTAAGGGAACTACACGTCCAAGGTCAAACAGACAGCTGTGATTAACTTCTCAGGGCGTCCAACCTAACAACTGTCTTAAGTTAAGTATGATTAAATTCCTTGTGGACAGGAATCAAGCGTATACGGTTGTATTAAAAGAATATTTGCTGAAAAGCAAAACTGCAATGAGATACCACTTCATACCTATTATTGTCATGTGCCATGGATTCAGCCCCCGACTCATGGCGAACCCATGCACAACGATACAAGACGCTGCCCTGCCTGCGCCATCCCCATGATCAGCTGTGGATCCGAGGGTTGTGATCCATAGGGTTTCCACTGCCTGATTTAAGGAAATAGATTGCCAGGCCTTTCTTCCTAGTCCATCTTAGTCTGGGAGCTCCGCTGTATCCTGTTCAGCATCACAGCAACACGCAAGTGTCGCAGCCCCTCACACGGGGCACCATCTGTCGCAGTGGCGATGGCTGTTGGCACGCCGGAGACAGTAACCAAACACAACTCTTACAGAGAAGTGGGGCCAGGAGGGTCACTCTGAGGAGTCGACCCCGGCTTCAGTACCAGGAGTTTATTTACAGTCAGTACAGCAAGCAGTGAAGCAAATAACAGAACAATGGGCTTTGGGTGCGGGCAAGGGAGAAGGAAGTCAGGAAAACAAGCCAATCAGTAAAGGGACAACAGGTTTGGGAAAACAAGCCATGACAAGTCTCAACATGTTGGAGACAAGTCTCAACATGCTGTGCAGCATAGAGGCCTGTGGGGGCTGCCGTTGTCAATAGTGCAGCCATGTTTAAATGGCATATCTCCCCACAGCAAGCCTCCACTGACAGACGGGTGGTGGCTGTGCATGAGATGCACTGGCCGGGAATTGAACCCGGGTCTCCTGCACTGAAGGGGGGAATTCTACCACTGGACCACCACATATAGATATATATCCTGTTGTTTCTTTTTCTCTCGGGACTGCTGTCTGGTACAAAAGGGAACACGTGAAACAACTGTGACCCGTTTCTCAAAATGCGATTGGGAAGGAGCTGGTAATACGGGTTTTCCCACTGATGTGTGTTATGGATTGATTGTGTCCTCCCAAAACGTGTGTCAATTTGGCTAGGCCATGATTCCCAGTATTGTGTGATTGTCCACCATTTTGTCATCTGATACGATTTTCCTATGTGTTATAAATCCTATCTCTATGATGTTAATAAGGCAGGATTAGCAACAATTATGTCATTGAGGCAGGAAGGTTGTATGTTGAGTCAGTCTTTTTTGACATATAAAAACGAGAAGTGAGCAGAGAGACGGCGACCTCATACCACCAAGAAACAAGAGCCAGGAGAACAGTGCATGCTTTGGACCCGGGGTCCCTGTGCTGAGAAGCTCCTAGACCAGGGGAAGATTGATGACAAGGACCTTCCTTCTCCCAGAGCCGACAGAGAGAGAAAGCCTTTCCCTGGAGCTGGCACCCTGAATTCAGACTTCTAGCCTTCTAGACTGTGAGAGAATAAATTTCTGTTTGTTAAAGCCACCCCCTTGTAGTAGTTCTGTTATAGCAGCACGAGATGACCAAGATAAGGTGTCTGCTGTTTACAGGTGTCAATCTTTGCATGGGGAGGGTGTGCGCAGTGTGTGAGGTGCTCTTCAGGGTACCTGGTTTAGAAGGGCTCCTGGCCTTCCAGTACTTGAGTCCACCTTCACAGCGAGAAAGCAAGAAAGCAGCCGGGATACGAATATCTCTCGGCTAACACTGCCATTTGTCCTCCCTTAACGACACTCATTATTTCTTATCTGTTAAATAGTGCATACAATACGCCCCACTAAAACCACTCGATAATCTTCTGGGTAATTAGCTTGTAAAGCAAACAAAGTCCTCATTCTGTGTGGAATTGAAAAATGTCCCCAACCGCAGCCTCTACTAAGCGGATCATGCAGAAATCTGTAATTCCTCTCCTCGCACTGATTAAGTATCCTCTGGGTGTGCGGGCCAGCTGAGTGGAACAGGAGAAGCCCTCAGTCTTGTACTCCAAAGGAAGAAGATAAAAACCTCAAACCCAAACCAGTTTCCATCAAGTGACCTCCAACTCATGGTGCCCCCACGTGTGTCAGAGCAGAACTACGCTCCACTGGGTTTTCAACGGTTGGTTTTCCAGACGTAGATCGCCAGGCCTTTCTTCTGAGGCACCTCTGGGTGGGTTTGAACTTCCAGCCTTTCAGTTAGCAGCCAAGTGCTTAGCCGTTTGAGCCACCCAAGGACTTTGAGTTAATAATGATGCGTCAGTCTTGGCTCACTGACTCTAAGGAATGTATCACGCGAACACAAAATGGTAACAGCAGGAGAATCTGTGGGCAGGGAGAGACGGGAATTCTCCACTTTTTTGCACAACTTTTCCACAAATCTAAAACCGCTATACAAATAGCTTATTAAAATTAAAAAAAAATAGAGACAGACAGACAGGTGTGCCCGGACTTCCCAGGTAAATGGATCCCGCAGAGCAAGCCTGTCATGGATTGAATTGTGTCTCCCAAAAATATCTGTCAACTTAGCTGGGTCATGATTCCCAGTATTGTGTGATTGTGTACCATTTTGAAATCTGATGTGATTTCCTTAGGTATTGTAAATTCAATCACTATGCTGTAATAAGATGGATTAGTGGCAGTTATACTGACGAGGCCTGCAAGATTGGATAGTGACTTAAGCCAATCTCTTTTGAGACATAAAAGAGAGAAGCGAGCAGAGACACATGGGGACCTCACACCACCAAGAAAGCAGTGCTGGGAGCAGAGCGCATCCTTTGGACCTGAGGTTCCTGCGCCGAGAAGCTCCCAGACCAAGGGAACACTGATGCATCACAAGGACCTTCCTCCAGAGCCGACAGAGAGAGAAAGCCTTCTCCTGGAGCTGATGCCCTGAATTTGGACTTGTAGCCTGCTGAACTGTGAGAGAATAAATTTCTCTTTGCTAAAGCCATCCACTTGTGGTATTTCTGTCAGAGCAGCACTAGATGACTAAGACTAATCCCCTCCGACCACCCACCACTGAGAATATGGAAAGATTTGGTGTTGGAGAGAAGACGGCTTCTTAGGACGGGTCTCCAAAAATGAATTTGTAAAAACATATGCTCTCCATCAACAGACGGATGGATAAACAAAGGGTGGTCCATCCACCCAATGGAATGCTACTCCGCCATAAAGAGAAATGAAGTCCCAATGCATGCCACAACATGGATGAACCTTGAAAATATCATGCTGAGCAAAATAAGTCAATCGCAAAAGGACAAATACTGTATGATCTCACTTAAATGAAATAAGGAAATATATCAACCCATATGAGTTTCTTAGTTTCTTACCATAAGGGGGTGGCTTTGACAAACAGAAGTTTATTCTCTCACAGTTTAGGAGGCTGGAAGTCCAAATTCAAGGACCCAGCTCTAGGGGAAGGCTTTCTCTCTCTGTTGGCTCTGGGGGAAGGTCTTTTCTTTAAGTCATCAATCGTCCCCTGGTCTAGGGGCTTCTCAGCACAGGGACCCCAGGTCCAAAGGAGGCATTCTGCTCCCGGCACTGCTTTCTTGGTGGTAGCAGGTCCCTCTCTCTCTCTGCTCACTTCTCTCTTTTATGTCTCAAAAGAGATTGACTCAAGATACAGCCTAATCCTGTAGATTGAGCCCTGCCTCATTAATATAACTGCTTGTAGTCCTGCCTCATTAACATCATACCTCTCCACCAAAAAAATCAAGTCGATTCTGACTCATAGAGACTCTATAGGGCAAAGTAGAACTGCCCCAAAGCGTTCCCAAGGAGTGGCTGGTGGATTCGAACTGCTGACCTTTTGTTAGCAGCCTAGCTCTTAACCCACTAGGATACCCATTAACATCACAGAGGTAGGATTTACAACACCTAGGATAATCACATCAGATGACAAAAGGTGGACAGTCACACAGTACTAGGAATCATGGCCTAACCAAGTTGACACACATTTTGGGGGGACACAATTCAGTCCACAACAAGCAAATGTATAGAAACAGATTATTTATGGCTTCCCGGGTGGGAGGGAGAGGGGAAGGGAAGTCTTTGCTCAGGGGGCATTGAGTTTACATTGATGGTGGTGGAATGATTCAGGTAAGGAGAGCGAGGACGGATGCACAGCCTGCAGAATGGAACCCACCTCACTGAATTGTACACATAGGAATTGTTGAGTTGGTGGAGGTTTTGCTGCGAATATTTTCACCACAATAAAAAGCAAACAGAAGTCCCAGGGTGGTGCAAACAGTTAAGTGCTCAACTACTAGCCAATAGGTTAGTGGTTCAAACCCACGCAGAGGTGCCTCAGAAGACAAGCCTGGAGGTCTGCTTCCCAAAGGTCACAGTGTTGAAACTCCTACACAGCCCAGTTCTACTCTGCACCTAGGGGGTCGACATGAGTCAGAGTCAACACCATACTCCACGACAACTGGGTTACTATTTAAACATAACTGCAGGGGTTACGAGCTTCGGCTACTAACCAAAAGGTTGGCGGTTCGAATCCACCAGCTGCTCCTTGGAAATTCCATGGGACAGTCCTGCTGTGTCCTATAGGGTCGCTAGGAGTCGGAATCCACTTGACAACAACAGGTATTTTATGTGGCCTTCATGGAGGACCACTGGGTGAGGTGAGACTCCTTGCAACAGTCTGTCCCAAGGAAAGAAAGATTAAACGGCAGCGATTAGGCAGCTAATTTAGGAAGTCCCAGCCGGCCTGACCTGTCCCACTGACCACTTTGTTATTTCTTCTATTTAATTAAAAAAAAAGCCCATTGCTGTTGAGTCCATTCTGACTCATAGCAGCCCCATGTGTTATAGAGAAAAACTGGGCTCCATAGGGTTTTCTTGGCCGTAATCTTTATGGAAGCAGATTGCCAGGCCTTTCTTCCATGGCACCTCTGGGCGGGTTCAAACTGCTAACCCTATGTCTCCCATAGAGATGATGAGCATGCATACGCCAGTTAGGCACTCGAAACGGGAACACAAAAGAACAAGTGAAGACAAGCAGCCTCTGCCAAGCCCTAACCCGGGGTGGTTGGCAGGCAAATGACCAAGAGTGGGGGTGGGAGCAGGGGTGCCAGGCACTTAAAACTGGCAGGTGAACTGCCAGGCACACACCCAGGCATGGCCCTCGTATTAGGCCATGGACTGATGGCAAAGACTGTGCTGGAGCAAAGAAAAGAGCCGAGCCTATCCCGAGGTGTGACCTGCCAAGAACTTCTAGGTGAATTTCAGGTAGAAAAGGCAGCTCAGGACATGCAGAGATGGAACCCTGCCGATGACACAGGCGGAGGGCCACTCCAACCTGCTGCTTCAAAGAGGCGGCATCGCCTTCCCGGTACCCGACATCCGTGGGCGTGCTTCCTATTTTCCATTTCTCTCGAGGCCAAGGGGGCATTTAGGAGCCCCGCGAGTGGCTTAATTGTTACCCACATTATCATTCAGTGTGGAGAACATGCAGCGGGGAGAAGAGAAATGGGTCCACCCAATGATGGGTTGGGGCGGCACACGCCGGTGCTGGATTCCTGGAGATTCTGCCCATACTTGTGCACTGCCGGGGAAAGTACGCGTCTTTGGACACGTCATGTCCACTTTTCAGGATACATTTTAGGAGCAGAAAGTGGACACGTGTTTGAAGAGGCAGCTAAAAGTGCAGAAATTATTCGCAGAGATGAAAAAGATCCATCGACAAGAAATGCGGTTGAGTACCTGCGGAACACCCAGACAATGCCAAAGCATGGAGCGGTAAAAAGAAATGTCTTGTACCTATTAACACAGAAAGATGTTAAAAGAGACACAACATAGAAAAGCAGAGTGCTATACAGAAGGACCACCACCCGTCTGTCAGTCTGTCATACTGGGATGGCTTGCGTGTTGCTGTGATGCTGGAAGCTATGCCACCAGTATTTCAAATACAAGCGGGGTCATCCATGGTAGATTAGGTTGTATCTTGAGCCAATCTCTTTTGAGATATAAAAGAGAGAAGTGAGCAGAGAGAAGAGGGATCTCATGCCACCAAGAAAGAAGAGCCACAAGCACAGTGTGTCCTTTGGACCCAGGGTCCCTGTGCTGAGAAGCTCCTAGACCAGGGGAAGATTGATGACAAGCACCTTCCTCCAGAGCCGACAGAGAGAGAAAGCCTTCCCCTGGAGCTGGTGCCCTGAATTCAGACGTATAGCCTCCTAGACTGTGAGGGAATAAATTCCTCTTTGTTAAAGCCACCCATTTGTGTTATTTCTGTTATAGCAGCATTAGATAACTAAGACAGTTTCGTTCTGTTGTACATGGGGTCGCCACGAGCCAGAGTCAAGGAGACGGCATCTATCCACCTACGTCTATAATGCAACCAGGCGGAAAGCAGCTTTCTCACGGAGCTCACCTTAGGAGGAAATCACTGAGAGCTTCAGGAGGTGAAACCAATCATCACAGCCCTGAGAAATGAAGAGCCTTCAACATACAGAGCACGCTGAGAGCTGTAACAGCAAATTAAACTTTCATAAAGTGCTGGGCGCTTCCTTCCTGTCCTCCGGGAAAGGCCAGGGGACCGTCTGAGTCAACCAGGGCCCACAGGAAATCACCTGTCTGTCTGTCCAACATCTATCCATCTGTGTGTGTGTTATGAATTGAATTGTATCCCCCCAAAATGTGTGTCAACTTGGCTAGGCCATGATTCCCAATATTGTGTGGCTGTCCACCATTTTGTCATCTGATATGATTATCCTATGTGTTGTAAATCCTACCTCTGTGATGTTAACGAGGCAGGGTTAGAGGCAGTTACGTTAATGAGGCAGGACTCAATCTAGAATATTACGTTATATCTTAAACCAATCTCCTTTGAGATATAAAAGAGAGAAGCAAGCAGAGAGGAGAGGAACCTCATGCCACCAAGCAAGAAGCACTGGGAGCAGAGCGCATCCTTTGGACCTGAGGTTCCTGCGCAGAGAAGCTCCCAGACCAAGGAAAGACTGATGTATCACAAGCACCTTCCTCCAGAGCCGACAGAGAGAGAAAGCCTTCCCCCTGGAGCTGATGCGTTGAGTTTGGACTTAGTAGCCTACTGGACTGTGAGAGAATAAATTTCTGTTTGTTAAAGCCACCCACTTGTGGGATTTCTGTTAGAGCAGCACAAGACGCCTAAGGCAGCAAGTCTGTTTACAGGTTAATCCTTTCGTGACCTAATTATTTTCTGCTTGGAAGTTTTTATTGATACCATGTATCTTCATTAATGGAAGCGTGCTGAGTCATGGAGTGTGTCTCAATTTTGGGTAGGTAGTATGGATTTTTTTTTCTTGCCCCCTCCCACAAGCCTGCCCTAAGTGTTTAGTGGTGCATATGACATACCACTCATTACACCCCAGAGTCCTCACTGGGGTCTATTGGTCCATAAGTGTTAACAAGTAATTTTTTTCATTTCTATTTTTCCTACCAAAACTTCCGACGCCTCGTACAATAACAATACCCTCTAAAAGCAGTCATTGGAGGCACTCTCATGTTTTTTTCAGTTGCAAACAGTCCTAAAGGCCCCTGCCTTGCAGCCGCATGCCCTGTCAGGGGTACAGTGGCTTCCTTACAAACCCCAGAGGCCGAAAAAGTCCATGGTCGCTAGATGTACCAATGGGCATGAAAGGGTTAAATCAGGACACTAAACCTAAAAATGAAAGCAAAGAAAACCAGAAAAGAACTGGAATATGAAAAATAAAATGGGCAACGTGGGTTACTTTATGTTAAATGAGGGAGATAAAGACACTCTGGGGTGCACCACA
Organism: Dugong dugon; assembly: GCA_030035585.1. NCBI lineage: Eukaryota > Metazoa > Chordata > Mammalia > Sirenia > Dugongidae > Dugong > Dugong dugon. The sequence continues at coordinate 175,645,745 of CM057483.1, read as the reverse complement.
CCGTAAACATGCATTAAGAATGTTGTTAAAACTTCTCTTGGGAATAAGTATCATTAACTACTGGCCAGCAAGGAGCCCTGGTGGCACAATGGTGAACAGCTCGGCTGCTAACCAAAAGGTCGGCAGTTCGAATCCACCAGCCACTCCTTGGAAACCCTGTGGGTCAGTTCTAGTCTGTCCTCTAGGGTCGCTGTGAGTTGGAACTGACTCGACTCTTGGGTACTGGCCAAGAAATACCTATTGAGCTCTGTGATGCCAACTTCATTATAGAAATCATATCTCGAGGACTCTGTGTAATCAACATTCCCTGAAATTATAACCAGATAATAAGCTGGCTTCAAGTTGATCTAACTCATGGCACCCCCATGTGTGTCTGAGTAAAACTGCACTCCACAGGGTTTTCAATGGCTGGTTTTTCTGAAGTAGACTGCCAGGCCTTTCTTCCGAGGCACCTCTGGGTGGACTCGAATTGCCAACCTTTCTGTGAGCAGCCAAGCGCTGAACCGTTTGCTCCACCCACGGTCAACTCAGATGATGGTTTTTCCAAATTCACCAAGCTCCATAAAAATGATTCCACAAAAGCAGAGAGTCTGCGGGAAGAAGAAAGATTCTAGGCATCTACTTGCCTTGAGATGGATCTCCATTGAAGAAATGAGTTGTCTCCTGTTTAATGACAAAGACCAGTGGATACAGACTCTCAGGTGTCATCGAGGACACATATATAAGGAGCCCTGGTGGTGCAGTGGTTAAGTGCTCGGCTGCTAATGGAAAGGTCGGTGGTTCAAACCCACCAACCACTCTGTGGGAGAAAGATGTGGCAGTCTGCTTCCGTGAAGATGTACAGCCTTGGAAACCCTATGGGGCAGTTCTACTTTGCCCTATAGGGTCGCTAGGAGTCGGAACTGACTTGATGGCAGCGGGTTTGGGTTTTTTTTTTTAAAGTGAATTATAAAATATGAAATCTGTGAATATTTATGATTCACTGTGTATATACATACACACGTATATATATGTATATAAAACCAACAACCCATTAACGATGAGTCAATTGTGACCCACAGCAACCCTATAGGACAGAGTAGAACTGCCCCATAGGGTTTCCAAGGAGTGGCTGGTAGATTCCAGCTGCTGACCTTCTGGTTAGCAGCCAAGCTCTTAACCACTACGCCACCAGGGTTCCAACAGGATTTATAAAGAGACTGATAATAAAAGGCAATAATAATGAAAACTAAAGAAACACAATGAGGTATTAGACAGTTCAGAACCAAGTCACTACAGACTAGCCATTAGAATGGAACCCCGTCGTAAGTCGGGCACTACCTGTGCCAGCAGGGTCACCCATGGAGGACAGGTTTCAGCAGTGTTTCCAGACTGACAGACTAGGAGGAAAGGCCTATCTACTTCTGAAAATCAGCCAATGACAACCCTATGCATCACAACAGAACACTGTCCCGTACAGTGGTGGAAGATGAGCCCCCTAGGTTGGAAGGCGCTCCAAATACGAGGGGCTGCAACCATGGACTTGAGTATACTAGGAATGGCTTGTGATGACTGTGCAAGACTGGGCAACGTTTGGTTCTGCTGTGCATGGTGTCAGCGTGGGTCCAAGCCAACTCGGGGCAACTAACAATAACAACATCTGACTCGGGCTGAGCACATTTTTCTAGCTCCATAATCAGCTTTACTTTCAGTTGTGCAGACTCACGGCCTTGTAGTATTTTGTGCTCATTACAAACATGAAGCGTTTAATACCTGGTTGGGTAACCACCCGTCAGAGTTTGCAACAATGTATCTCCAAGGTGAAACTCTCTCTCAGCACACACCACTTACTTCCTTGACCTGCAACAAGTTTATGAGGGGCGGAGCACTGTTGTATTTCAACAACAACAAAAACGAAGTAATAAAGATATAAAGGCACATCGATCCAACAGGTAGACCCAAACAGAGCCGGTGCAAGCCAGGACAGGCCAGACAGCATTACGAAAGAGCTGGAGTAGGGAGGAAGGGAGCAGTGATGATGAAATACAGAGGCACAGCAAGAAGGATCCCTGTCACCTCTTAAAGCCTGAGTGCAGTGAGAATTGAGGGACTGGGACACGTTTGGATGATCCCTCCAAGATTTCTACGAGTCGGTGGTGAACTTGGGAGTCCATAAGTGGTGCAAACAGTGATCACGCTCAGCTGCTAACCCAAAGGTTGGTGGTTCAAGTCCACCCAGAGGCACCTTGGAAGAAAGGCCTGGCAATCTACTTTCGAAAGATCAGCCCCTGAAAACCCTACAGAACTTCGCTAACTCAGAACTGAAGCCGCTCCTCAAGTCCACTTTTCGGCCAAATCTTGGACAGGCCTAGAAACAATAACAGACGTGAGGAACGCGCTTCTTAGCTCAGTCAAGTACAGGAGACCAGGTGGGCAACACCTGCCCAAAAGCAAAGACGAGGAGGCAGGAAGGGACAGGAAATCTGGATGAAGGGACACGGGGAACCTGGGGTGGAAACGGGGAGAGTGCTGTCACATCGCAGGGATTGCAACCAATGTCAGAAAACAATTTGTGTATAAATTTTTGAATGAGAAAAGAAAAAAGAAAGAAAACAAGATCATGTCGCCAGGAGTCAGACGTGACTTGCTGGCAATTGGTTTTTGTACTTTTAAGAGTATTTAAATCATTATCTATTCCCATTTCATCTGAGTTAACTTGGGCATTATTCTCTTGGGATCCCTTTTTTTTTTTTTTTTAACTTTCATCGTGCTTTAGGTGGAAGTTTACAGTGCTAATCAGTTTCTCATTCAAAAATTTATATACAAATTGTTTGGTGACATAGGTTGCAATTCCCATAATGTGACAGCACTCTCCCGCTTTCCCTTTCCACTCCGGGTTCCCTGTGTCCATTCATCCACTTTTCCTGTCCCTTCCTGCCTTCTCATCTTTGCTTTTGGGTAGGAGTTGCTCATTTGCTCCCGTCTATTTGATTGATCTAAGATCCATCGGTGAGCCCCATCCTGTGATCCCTTGTTTGTTTTTGTTGCCTTGGGGGCTTTTGGTAAATTAACAAGATGGTTTCTTCCTAAGTGAGATCTCTCTCATCAGCAGATAATGAATCAAGGGCAATAAAAGCATTGGCATCACAGATAAACCATGAGGAGGTATGGAAACTCTTCCCTGGAAAGGCTTTAGATTGGGAAATGAGCTTCAACTGGCTGGTTCCCAGAAGCAGTCACACAGTTATAATCCTGAGAGCTCAGTCAGTGAGTGGTACGTCTGTCTGCGTGTACCCCTTGAAAAATGATGTCCATTGACTAGGCCTTCTGAGGCAGAGAAGGCGCTAGCTAGCAAAGAGGCTACAGCATTCAGCCAAGAGCTAAGAAAAGAAGGGTTAAATACAGAAAAAGGAAGGGGAGAAAAAAAAAGGGCAGGCCAGAGAGGTAACGGGCATTTAGATACAATTGTGTTCCCTACAGTAATAAGCATTTCATGTGCATGCTAATAATATATCATTAGGTATATAACAATATATAAACCAGATGCCGTGGAGTCAACCCAACTCATGGCGACCCCAAGTGTGTCACAGTAGAACTGTGCTCCATAGGGTTTTCAATGGCTGATTTTTCCAAAGTAGATCGCCAGGCCTTTCTTCCGAGGCACCTCTGGGTGGACTCCAAACTCCAACCTTTGGGTTAGCAGTTGAGAGCAGTAACCCTTTGCATCACCTAGAAACTCCAAGCTACCACCCCACCCGTCTGTCAGTGGAGGCTCCTGTGTTGCTGTGATGCTGAACAGGTTTCAAAGGAGCTTCCAGACTAAGACGGGCGAGGAAGAAAGGTCTGGTGATCTGCTTCCTAAAATCAGCCAATGAAAAAACCCTATGGATCACAAGGATCTCATCCACAAACAATCATGGGAATAGCACAGGACGGGGCAGCATTTCCTTCTATCGTGCTTGGGTTTCTCATAAGTCAGGGGCTGACTCAGAGGCAACTCCCGGTGATACTTGTTAGAACTGGAGAAACAATTAGCACCAGATATGTCCCCAGTTACCAAGAGCCAATGACCCCTGGTGATGCAAACAGTTAAGCGTTAACCAAAAGGTTGGCGGTTGGAACCCACTCAGCGGTTCCATGGAAGAAAGGCCTGGCGACCTCCTCCCATAAACATTACAGCCAAGAAAAATCTATGGGGCAGTTCTACCCTATCACACAGGGTAGTCGAAATCGACTTTATGGCACCCAACAACACCAACATGCCTGCTTCCTTAAGTGACAGAAACCATCCCTGGAGATGAGAAGTTAGCACATCAGGCGTTAGCTTCACCCTGGGCAGCCTCTCTCCTCCAAGTTCTTCCCCTCACATCCAAGGGTGCTCCACTCCCAAATCTTAACCTCAACATAGGCAACTGAGCCACCAAGAAAGTTACAACAATTTTAACTCACAAAAAAAGACCAGACTTACTGGCCTGACAGAGACTGGAGAAACCCCGAGAGTATGGCCCCCGGACACCCTTTTAGCTCAGTAATGAAGTCACTCCTGAGGTTCACCCTTCAGCCAAAGATTAGACAGCCCCATAAAACAAAACAAGACTAAAGGGGCACACCAGCCCAGGGACAAGGACGAGAAGGCAGGAAGGAACAGGAAGGCTAGTAATAGGAAACCCAAGGTCGAGAAAGGAGAGGATTGACATGTCGTGGGGTTGGCAACCAATGTCACAGAACAATATGTGTATTGTTTAATGAGAAACTGATTTGCTGTGTAAACCTTCATCTAAAGTACAATTTTAAAAAATTTTGAAAAAAAGAAAGTTAAAACGTTTTTCTATACCTTGCTTTCATCCAATAAATCAGAGAGATTTATTAAAGCACGTTCAGACTCTAAACATTCCAAACAGACACACCTAGCCCAAAACAATCATTTGCCATCTGCTTATGTAACACAGGAACCCCAGCTGCACAGTGCTGAAGAGTCCGCCTGCTAACCAAAACTCACCTGGCAGTTGGAATCCACCAGCTGCTCCTTGGAAACCCTATGGGGGCAGTTCTATTCCGTCCTATCGGGTGGCCATCAGTCTGCGTCGACTCGAGGGCAACTAACCACAGCAACAACAGAGACCCTTAAGCTGAGCAGCGCTATCTTGGTGTCCCTGTTCATATTCTGCCGGGGAACAGCCATTCCCAGGAGAAATGCAGGAATATGGTGCTCACCATCTGCAAGCCCTAGCCCAGGACCACGAGTCTGAACCCCAGCCCTGAATACGGACTCCAAGCATCTCTCCCAAGTGAAAAGAGCCATCTGACAACCAAGCAATACCTTTGTCGTTCAAGGTTTCCTCCTGGATTCTCCTTACAGCCTCTTGGGATTTTCTGTCATTATTTCCAGCTAAAAGGAAGAGAACAGATCAAATAACTGGTGAAGCTATCCAGAAACCATAAAACATCAGAATGTTTTCGTGAGCAGAAAAATACAATTCTGATGTGTGGTCTTTATGGTGTTACGGGTTGAATCGCGGACCCCAAAAGACACGTGTTGGAATGGTTAATCTGTGAATAAGGAGCTTGGGTGGCACAAAAGATTTGTGCCAGACTACTAACCTAAAGGTTGGCGGTTTGGTTCTCGCCCGGCAGTGCCGTGAAAGAAAGGTCTGGCAAACTGCTTCCCTAAAGAGTATAACCAAAAAAACCCTATGGAGCAGTTCTACTCTGTCACATGTGGGGTCGCCATGAGTCGGGATTGAAGGCAACTCATAACACAGCGGCTGCACAATGGGCTCCAGCATAACAACGATTGTGAGGATGGCGCAGGACTGGGCAGTGTTTCGTTCTGTTGTACATCGGGTCACTATGAGTCAGAACCGACTCGACAGCATCTACAACCACATGAAGTTATTTGACATTTGACATTCAAATCATCAAATAGGCACAAGGCATCTGTTGGCCTAATCAACACAGGTTTAAGTCAAGAATTGCACAGGCATAAAAAAGGTCACAACAATGTCAGAATGGAAATAGAACTTCCTAGAAAACTTTAGGGGGCATTGATGTTAGAATTCTCTCCTTCCATGCGGGAGACCCGGGTTCGATTCCCAGCCAGTGAACCTCATGGGAAGCCACCCCCGTCTGTCAGTGGAGGCTTGCGTGGTGCTGTGATGCTGAACAGGTTTCAGCAGAGCTTCCTGGCTAAGACAGACTAGGAAGAAAGGCCTGGGGATCTACTTCTGAAAATCAGCTCATGAAAACCGTATGGATCACAACCTTCCAAAAATCAGCTGACAGTCCAATCCTGTTGGGCATGGGGTCTCCATGAACTGGGGGTCAACTCAATGGCGACTAAGACTAACAAGAAACTTGGAGTCTACGCATATTTTTCCTTTAATTGACAGACTTGTTCTCTAAAAAAAGTATCACGGAGCGTTACAATATTCTGTTCCAAATTCCTTATTCCATCACCAGCCATGTCGTCAAAATCTCCAGCTGTGATTGCAGGAAGCAGAGTTCTGAAGTACATCCATAGGTGTTTTTTGAAAGAGAGATATTATGGTAAAAAATAAACACTAGGAAATCTGGAGCCCCGGTGGCGCAGTGGTCAAGAGCTTGACTGCTAACCAAAGGGTCGGCAGTTCCAATCCACCAGCTGCTCCTTGGAAACCCCTTGGGGCAGTTCTACTCTGTCCTCTAGGGTCGCTGTGAGTCAGCATCAACGTGATAGTAACAGCTTTGGTTTTTGGTTTAGGGAGTCTGGGGTGAAGTAAACTAATTAGATTTCCTTTCTGCCTTCCTAAGTGAGCGTGGATGGACGATGAAGGAAGAATTTGCTTTTGTTTAGTTTTGTGGTTGTCTTCTAAACGTGGTAGACCAGAAAGCCTGACTTTTCAGGTGTGCCTACTAAGACTACACTTTGGGGGCAAGGTGCCAGGGTACCATCACCCCGACACCTAGCGGGAATCAGTTGATCAGCCTCTTTCCAGCACGAGCCAAGCCCGAAACAGCCTGGTGGCGCCAGTCGTGATGCGTAAGATTTGATAGAATGGAGATTACAGCTGCGGTGTGCTTGAGAAGCCCAGGTTCGTGTGGGAGTTCAGAGGAGGCCTAGAGAACCAGCAGGTGAGTCAAGGACACCAGGTGGAGACGCCAGGTCTGGGAGGGGTGGCTGCCGGGCCCACATCGCCGACCCACCAGGTCTGCTCAGGCAGGGAGGCACTCCCCAGAGCAGATGTTCCAGTGGGAAGTTAGTACCCAACAATCATCTCTCTCAGGCACTTCTGAATGTGGTTTAGCTACTCTGTGCTTGGTTTACATATTCTAACCACCAAGCAACAGTAGAGACAGATGGCGGCTGCCCAGTGGACTCTGACTCATGGCAACCCTGTGGACCACAGAAGGAAACGCTGCCCGGTCCTGCGTCATCCGCACAATCATTGGGGTGTCTATCTTGCCAATCTGTCTCACTGAGGATCCCCCCACCCCCCTGCTGGCCCTCTGTTTCACCAAACACTGTCCTCCTCCAGCGGTTGATCCCTCCGGATGATGTGTCCAAAGCAAGCAGATGGACAGTGTTCCATTCTGATCCATGGGGTTTTCATTGGCTGATTTTTGGAAGTAGATTGCCAGGCCTTTCGTCCTAGTCTCTCTTAGTCTGGAAGCTCCACTGAAACCTGTCCACCACAGGTGACCCTACTGGTATCTGAAACGGCCCACTACCATCAAGTCAATTCCAACTCATAGCAACCCTACAGGACAAAGGAGAACCACAGTGTTTCCAAAGGTGGCAATGGATTTGGTTTTGTTTTTCATCTTTATGGAAGCTGATCACCAGGTCTTTCTCCCACAGAGCAGCTGGTGGATTCAAACTGCCAGCCTTTTGGTTAGCAGCCGAGTGCTTAACTACTGCACCACCAGGGCTCCTTGGTATTTAAATACCGGTGGCATAGCTTCCGGCATCACAGTAACACCCAAGCAATAAACCCTGCTATTTTATTTTGTATTGCTTCATTCTCTGCCATTTTTCTGGTATCATTGCCACATGCCCCAAATTAATTTTTAGAATGCCTTTTCAAAATTTAACAAAAAAATAAAAAGAAAACCTCTAAGTATTTTCAGCAATGAGTTAAAAAAAAAATAAAGGAGAGCTGACACAGTGATCCTAATGAATTTGGAAACGTCTTTGGCCTCAGCTGGAGACATCTCAAATAAATATTGCAAAGCATATCCTTTGGGGAGACTAAAAGGAATATATAAATTGTCACTTCCTTGAAGAAGTTCAAAGCTGCCCACATCAGGAAGATGAGGCTGCAGACGTAATTTACACCTCCAACTTCATTAAAGAAAGAGAATACGGCGGTTAGATTTGTGCTTTGAGAGTCTTCCCACGTTAGGGGCTGAGGTGTGGGGTGGATAAGGGATGACCCAAAAGCCCGTTTCCATCTCTAAATGCTGTGATTCTAGGCATCAAAGAAATAGAGAAATTGGTAGTGAAGAATACTTTTACGCTAGGGCTATGTACAGGTATGAGCATACTTCTGAAATCCCTGCACTTTTTAAATTAAAAAAAAAAAAAATAGTTGCGGTCCAGTCCATTCTGACTCATGACGACCCCAGAGTAGAAATGCGCCCCCATAGGATTTTTGATAGCTGATTGTTCAGAAGTAGACGGCCAGGCCTTTCTTCCAAGGCACCTCTGGGTGGACGCAAACCTCCTACCTTTAGGATAGCAGCTGAGTGATAACGTTTGCAGCTGTGTGCATTCACCATTTGAAATGCCCCATTGCTGTCAAGTCAAATCCAACTCACAGCAACCCTGTAAGACAGTAGAACCATAGGGTTTCTAAGGTGGCAAGCGGTTTCGATTTTTGTGTTTTTTTTTTTTAATCTTTACAGAAGCAGATCACCAGGTCTCTCTCTTGCACAGCGGCTGGCGCGTTCAAACCATTAGCCTTTCAGTTAGTGAGTGTCTGCTAATGGACACAAGATGGCCACGTGAAGATACAGCCACAAGCCAAGTTAGCACACGACAACCAGCTGAAAATTTGTGGGCTGGAACCCAGCCAGAGGCGCCTCAGAAGAAAGGCCTGGCGATCTGCTTCTGAACGGTTACAGCCATTGAAAAACCCCACGGAGCAGTTCTGCTCTGCACACTTGGGGCCGCCATGAGTCAGAGTGGACGCGACGGCAACTCGCAATAACACCAGCAGCTAGAAGAGACAAGGAAGGATCTTCCCGTAGCGTGGACAGAGACAACGTGGCTCTCCCAATCTGTTGACTTGGACTTCCGCCTCCAGAACCCTGAGATAATAGATCTCTGTGCTTGTAAGTCACCTCCTTTGTGGTATTTTGCCAGGCAGCCCTAGAAGGCTAATGCAGATGTTAACTCTTTCGTTAATATTGGTTTAACCTCGGAGGTAAGGCATTGTTCCGGTTCTAACGGATTTAGCGTCAAAGGCGGTCTCTTCTGAAACGCATGAAGCTCAGCAGACCAGAGCTGCAGCCTCATTGTTGTGTGGGTTGAGCATTCTATTAGGTGATGCTTCCTAGATGTGTTAGTTTTGTAAACTTTTGCCTTTTTCCCTTAATTTCTGTGAGACGAGGCTTGAAAGCACAATGACAGCTTTCCTGTGTGATGGTTAGGGAGCCCTGGTGGGTTTGTTTTGGTTTTTCTGGGTCATATTTGGAAAACCAGAGGTTCCCATGTAACCCAATGGAAAGGCATCCACAGCAAATTCTCTATTTACTTTTTATTGGCATATTGTCATACTATAGATCAGTGGCATCACAGTGCCACTCGGCACTCCTTGGTGGCTTGTATTACCAGGTCCTATTTCTCAAAATCCATATTACCAACCAAAAATGTAAGCCTGCATTCCAATACTGAAAACACATGCCATCAAAAAAATATTTAAAAAAATAAAAATTTGGTCACAAAAGATTTCGAAAGAAAACCCCAGTCAATTTCGGGAAAAAGGAGAGTGTTGTAGAAACAGAATATAAATAATAACTGTGATAGATTGAGTTGTGTCCCCCCAAAATAGGTATTGTAAATCGGAAGAATTGATACCTTTGAACTGTGGTGTTGGCAAAGAATATCAAATATCCCACGGACTGCCAGAAGAACAAACAAATCTGTCTTGGAAGAAGTACAGCCAGAATGCTCCTTAGAAGCAAGGATGGTGGGATTTCGTCTCACATACTTTGGACGTGTTATCAGCAGGGACCAGTCCCTGGAGAAGGCCATCGTGCTTGGTAAAGTAGAGGGTCAGCGAAAAAGAGGAAGACCCTCAATGAGATGGACTGACACAGTGGCTGCAACAATGGGCTCAAGCACAGCAACGATGGTGAGGATGTGGTAGGACCGGACAGTGTTTTGTTCTGTTGTGCATGGGGTCACTATGATTTGGAACCAACTCAACAGCACCTAACAACATGCCTGCAGTAGGTCCATCTCACTCAGCGAGACCCCATCATGACCCACCCAGTCATACCCCATCGTGACCCACCCAGTCATACCCCATGGTGACCCGCCCAAACAGACCTCATCATTACCTTTCCAACTACACTTCATCGCAGTTTACCCAAAAGAGAAATTCAGTGTAGACTGTCTACATGGTATAGCGGCAAAGGATGAAAATATTCTAAACACATGTTCGTATTTATTGTTTTGTATTCCCCCCGCCTCCCAGTGACCCACGTGGAAAAATATACGCTCACTGTTAAAGCAGAAAATGCATTACTATCCACAATCATTTACTCTCTCAGTTTTTGAATATCAAACTTTACAAGTTTTCTGTAGTTGACTGTTCTGTCTACACGGACATCGACGTTTATAGGCAGACGTAAATGCACAACTGTGTATTTTACATTGAAATGTCAAGTATTTCTGAAATGTAATTAACGACAGACATCATTACCTAGGATCACATGCATGCCGAGTCTTGCCAGGTGCTTAGCAGTAGAATACCCAATTCCATCCGTCCCTCCAGTCACTATAGCAACTCGGTCCGGTTGTGGGGGAAAAACTAGAGAAAAGGGAAAAAAACACAAAAGTAAGGTTTAAAAGCGCAGTACACTTTCATAGAGGCAGCGGTGGGTCTGTGGTAGAATCCTCGCCTTCCATGCAGGAGACCCGGGTTCGACTCCTGGCCAATCCACCTCATGCGCAGCCATCACCCGTCTGTCGGTGGAGGCTTCTGTGTTGCTGTGATGCTGAACAGGTTTCAGCGGGGCTTCCAGACTAAGACGGGCTAGGAAGAAAGCCCTGGCGATCTAATTCTGAAAATCAGCCAATGAAAACCTTATGGATCACAAGGGTCTAACCCGCAGAGGATCGTGGGGATGGCGCAGGACCGGGCAGTGTTTCGTTCCCTTGTACATGGGGTCACCATGAGTCGGGGCCAATTCGAGGGCAGATAACGGCCAACGACACACTTCTAGAAGAATTCAACCTCAAATAGCGCACAAGGCCAAAGGGAGCTGTGGATCACACTTCATGTTTTCACTCCCTTGATTCCTTACAGGTGTGAGATGCGTGAATCCCACAAGATGGGTTACGCATCCCCACTGCCGCCGAGTTGATTCCAACTCATAGAGACCCCAGGTGGCAAAGAAGAACTGCCCCAGAGGGCTTGCAAACGGCCAACGTTTCCATTAGCAGCCAAGTCCTAACCAGTGCGCCACCAGGGCTCCTATAAAATGGATCATCCCTCAGGAATCACGGGCTTGATAAAGGTCGCCTGCTAGACACCTCCTTGTCCCCTGACAGCGCCTTTTGCAGATTTCCAGACAGGTGAGAACTATGTACACCTGTTACAGATTGAATTGTGTCCCCCAGAAAGAGAACATCCAAGTCCTAATGGCTGTTCCTGTGAACGTGACCTTGTTGGGAAATAGCTGTCTGTTAACATGAGTAAAAACCAAACCAAACCTGTGCCCATCGCGTCGACTGCGACTCATAGTGACCCCACAGGACAGAGTAGAACAGCCCCACAGGCTTTCCAAGGGCTGCCTCGTGGATTCAAACTGCTGACCTTTCGGTTAGCGGCTGTAGCTCTAAACCACTATGCCACCAGGGTTTCCCCCATCTGAGCGGTGTACTATAAAAGAGAAGAGACACAGAAGGGAGACAGCCATGTGCACACAGAGCAGAGATTGGGGTGATGTGGCCACAACCCCAGGAACGCCTGGGGTCACCAGAAGCTGGGAAAGACAAGGAAGGATCCTCCCCTACAGCCTCTGGAGGGAGCGAGGTCCTGCCCACACTGTGATTGAGGATTTGTATCTTTGCAGATGTTATCAGTTAACATGTGGTCATACCGGAATAGGCTGGATCCTAATCCCATGAGTGGTGTCCTATAAAAAAGAGGAGACAGAGACGGGGAAGAAGGCCACGTAAAGACAGAGGCAGAGATTAGAGTTATGTGGCCGCTAGCCAAGGAATGCCTGGGGCCACCAGAAGCTGGGAGACGGGCCTGGCGTGGATTCCCCCTCACACACTTCTACAGACTATGAACAGCAGAACCGCGGGCTCCGCTTGGCAGAAACCGTGACTTTGGAAGAGAAGCCACCATGTGCATCTTGAAGGCCCTGGGTGGTGCAAATGGTTAAGCACTCGGCTGCTAACCGACAGGCTGGTGGTTCAAACACCCACCCAAAGGTACCTCAGAAGAAAGGCCTGGCAACCTACTTCTGGACAATCACCCATTGAGAACCCCGTGGAGCACCGTTCTACTCTGACACACATGGGGCCGCCAGGAGTCAGAGTCAACTCCATGCAAACTGGTACTGGCAAACCCAAAACCAAACCCGCTGCCATCAAGTCAATTCCGCCTCCTGGCGATCTCACCGACCGGACCGTGGGACACGTTCTGTAATGAAACAGAAGGTGCTAATGCTTGGCGGAGCCCTGGGGGCGCAGCGGTTAAGCACTGGGCTGCTAACCCAACCCCCGAGCTGCTCCCCGAGAGAAAGATGTGGCAGTGTGTTCCGTGAACACGACAGCCCTGGCAACCCCGTGGGGCAGTTCTGCTCTGTCCTAGAGGGCTGCTATGAGCTGCAATAGAAGCGACAGCAATGGGTGTACCTGCGGGTACAATCCCACGTGGGAAGCTGCCTTCTGGCTATGTTAACGAGGCAGAGTTAGCGTAGGGTGTGTGCTATCTTTAGGGATATAAAAAAGCATATTAAGGAAGCAAGCAGAAAAGGAGGGGAAGACAGATGCCACGTGATCACCAAGACACCAAGGAACGGAAGGTGAGAAGAGACGAAACCTTCCCCCAGAGCTGACAGACAGAGAGTCTTCCCCTAGAGCTGGCACCCTGAATTCGGACTTCTAGCTTTCTGAACTGTGAGGAAATAAATTTCTGTTCTTTACAGTCACCCACACGTGGTATTTCTGTTATAGCAGTATTAGGTAACTAAAAAGTATATTGCCACCAAAAATAAATATTTTTTAAAAAGGTTTGAATCCACCAGCCGCTCTGCGGGAGAAAGATGTGGCAGTCGGCTTCCATAAAGATGACAGCCTTGGAAACCCTATGGGGCAGTTCTCCTCTGCCCTACGGGGTGGCTATCAGTCGGAATCAACTCAATGGCAATGGGTTTGGTCTGGTACTACGCCTTGAATGGACACCAAGGGAATAGACTAGAAATTGCAGAAATAAACCGAATACGCGTGGAAATGTAGCATATGATAAACGTGGCAAAGATGGGAATTTTGAATAAATGATGTTGGGAAACCTGAATAAATACTTAGAAAAAGATAAAATTGAATGCATACCTCACAGTACAAATAACAACAAACGCTAAGGGGAAAAAGTAAACACTAAAAAACACAACAAGAAAGCATGAATAAATTTAGTTTTAACCTCAGAATAAGAAAAGCCTTCCTAATTATAAGTCACGGGTCGCCATGACTCAGAATTGACTTTGTAGCAATGGGTTTGATTTTTTTTTTGTTTGTTTGTTTTATTATAAGTCCAAATCCAGGAAGAATCTGTAGATAAATTTTGCCACTAAGAGAATTTTTTTACATGATTAAAAAAAACACCATTCTCAAAATCAAAAATAAGTGATGCTCTGAATGAAAATTTTCAACTTGCATCACAAAGGGCTATTTTCCTTAATATATAAAGAGTTCTTAGTAATCAAGAAAAAAAATCCAAATGCCCTATAGAAAAAAAGGGCGAAAATAACAGCTTAGAGAAAACGATATCCCAATGGGCCTTAAAAGCATACATTCAACTTCACACCTAATGGGGAAACGCTAATCACAGCTCTTACTGAGATACCATTTCTCCCCTATCAGGCTGGCAAAAATGCAACAGCTCGATGTCACGCTTCTCTGACAAGACTCTGGCGACCAGGCACTCCCATAACCCCGTGGGTGGGATTACAAAACAGTGAAAAAAGCCCAGCGGAGGGATATCGGGCAATATCTACCGCAATTACATATGTATTTCTGCTTTGACTCAGCAAAATCACTTCTAGAAATCTACCCTGAAGATACAAACACCTTTGCCAATGAGGAGCCAGGGTTACCCACTGCAGCATCTGTCCTTTGTAGGTGGGGAGTTCCCCGGTGGTGCAAACGGTGAACGCAACCGGCTGCTAACCCAAAGGTTGATGGTTCGTGTCCACCCAGAAGCATCTCAGAAGAAAGCCTGGCGATCTACTTCTGAAAAGTCAGCCATTGAAAACCCTGTGGAGCTCCGTACTACTCTGACACACGTGGGGTCGCCATGAGTCAGTGTCGACTCCATGCAACCGATCCTGGTGGTTTGCAGAAAATGCAATAGGTTATGCTTAAAGTGTAAGTTTGTGACAGTGTTTGTGCATATCTGACAGTGGTGTGTGTGTGTGTCCGTGTGGTGTGTGTTTGTGTTATCCGAAGATGCAATTTCCAGTATCAACAATTTAAGAAAAAATATCTGGATTTTTTTTTTTAAGTAAATACTGGAGTCCCTGGGTGGTGGAAACGGCTAACAGAATTGGCTGCTAATAGAAAGGTTGAAGGTTCAAATCCACCCAGAGGCAACTTGGGAGAAAGGCCTGGTGATCTACTTCCACAAAATCAGCCACTGAATACCCTGTGGAGCACAGTTCTACTCAAACACACATGGGGGCACCATGAGTTGGAGCTTACTCTAGGTTATTTTGTTTTGAGTACATCTGACATGCAAATGGTTAACATGCCCAGCTGCTAAGTGAAAGGTTGGAGGTACAAGTCCACCCAGAGGAACCTCAGAAGAAAGGCCTGGTGATCTACTTCCAGAAAATCAGCCATTGAAAACACTTTGGAGCCCAGTTCTACTCTGACACACATGGGGTCACCATGAGTCAGACTTGATTCCATGGCATCGTTTCTTCTAGGTAAAGGAACAGTTGAACAAGCTGTGGTACTTCCACAGAATGGGGTATCATAGCCCATCCTCAACCCCTCCATCAGGATCCTCCTGGCCGCTCCAGGGGGTGGTCAGCATCCCTGTGTGGACCAAACATTTCACCTCCTGTCCATGGGGCCAGGGTTAAAGTCCACTGTAGGAGCCCTGGTGGTGCAGTGGTTAAGAGCTCGGCTTCTAACCAAAAGGCTGGCAGTTGGAATCCACCAGCTGCTCCTTGGAAACCCTATGCAGCGGTTCTACTCTGTCCTATAGGGTTGCTATGAGTCAGAATCGACTTGACGGCAATGGTTTTATGGGTTGATCCACGTGTTGGAAAATTCTTTAAATAAGTGGGCACTACATATGGTTTTCTTAGGTTGTACCCACTCCCACACAAACAGGCAGTCTTGCCAACAAAAGGAATAAATAACTCTGCACAGAAAAGACCTATCACTAATGCTGCAGCCCCCACACCTCCTTGGAGGCTGTGAGAAGCTGACACCCCCACTGCGCCTTCAATGCATCTCTCCAACAGAGTCCTTTGTAAAGAGCTCATCTGTGGCTGGGAGAGCAGACAGGTAGCATCT
This sequence comes from Dugong dugon, assembly GCA_030035585.1. Classification (NCBI taxonomy): domain Eukaryota; kingdom Metazoa; phylum Chordata; class Mammalia; order Sirenia; family Dugongidae; genus Dugong; species Dugong dugon. The sequence continues at coordinate 175,629,805 of CM057483.1, read as the reverse complement.
AGAAGCAATGATTCATTCGAGATACTGTCTTCATCAGCTAGTGCTGCTGTAACAGAAACACCACAAGTGGACAGAAGTTTATTCTCTCATAGTCTAGGAGGTTAGAAGTTTGAATTCAGGGCACCAGCTCCAGGGGAAGGCTTTCTGTCTCTGTCGGCTCTGGAGGAAGGTCCTTGTCATCAACCTTCCCCTAGTCTAGGAGCTTCTCAGCACAGAGACCCCAGATCCAAACAATGCACCCTGCTCCCGGCTCTTCTTTCTTCGTGGTATGAGGTCCCCCTCCTCTTTGCTCGCTTCTCTCTTTTATATCTCAGAAGAGACTGACTCAAGATACACCCTAATCCTGTAGATTGTATCCTGCCTCATTAACATGATTGCCTCTAATCCTGCCTCATTAACATCATAGAGGTACAATTTACAACATGTAAGAAAATCACATCAGATCACAAAATGGTGGACAACCACACAAAACTGGGAATCATGGCCTAGCCAAGTTGACACACATTTTTAGGGGACACAATTTAATGCATAACAGCTGCCTCACCAAGTTCCATACACCCAGGCTCCATTCTGCCTAAGAAGACCCCAGCCCTCATTTCAGGAGGTCATTGCTGGGTGCTGCTGAGTGGATTCCAACTCACGGTGACTCCATGTGACAGAGTGAAACTGCCCCAGAGGGTTTTCTAGGCTGTAATGGTTATCGTTACAGGAGCAGATTGCCAGGCCTTTCTTCCACGGCACCACTGGGTGGTGTCGAACCACTGACCATTTGGTTAGCAGCCAAGCGCTTAACCACTGCACCACCAGGGCTCCTTCATTTGGGGTTAGTGGTGGGAAAACACACAGCATAAATAACCACTTTATCCCCTTCTAGGTGCTGCCTTGGTTACCTACAGCCGCTGTAACACAAATACCAAACGTGAGAAGCTTTACAGAAGAAACATTTATCCTTTCACAGTCCTGGAGGAGAAAAGTCCAAACCGGGGCCTCAGCTCTGTCAGTTGTTCGTGCGGACCGTCTCCTGGTTTCTGGCATCAGCAGGCGATCCTTGGTGTTTGTTGGCTCTAGACAATCCTCACACAGCGTCTGTCTTCCCCTGTGTGAGTCTGTCTCTATGCTGCTGTGTTTACAACTGTCATGGATTGAATTATGTCCCCCCAAAAAATGTGTGTATCAGTTTGGCTGGGCCATGATTCCCGGTACTGTGTGATTTTCCTGTTGTAAATCCTGCCTTTATGATGTTACTGAGAGAGGCTGGGTGGTAGCTGTGTTAGTGAGGCAGGACTCAATCACTATGCAACTGAAACAGCAGCCAAGCACTCTGAATGACTGTGCCGCCAGGGCTCCTGTCCTGGATGGAGTACGGCACGTCCTAATCCTATATGACTGGTATGCTCACGAAACAGGAAAAGACAGAGAGAAAGACAGAGGAAGGACGGTACGTCACGCTGGAGCTACAAGCGAAGGATTACCAGAAACCACCAAAAGCTGGGAGCACAGGGAGCACCAGACCTTCCCCTGAAAACTTCCGACGGAGCTCGGCCCTACTGACACCTTGAATTCCAACATGAGCCCTCCCAAGAACAGGGAGAGAAAGATTTCTGTTCCTAGAAGCCACGCAGTATGTGGTTACTTTGTCACGGCAGCCACCGGACACTCAAAACGTGCGTACCACCTTCCATCCTGAGCTGTCATTGTTTTGGTCAATTAGAGAAACAGCCTAAAGAATTGTTGACAAACCGGTTAGCCCTTTCCTGCCCTCCCCCCTTCCACAAGCCATCTGCGGAACCCACAAGAAGAATCCAGCCCGGCTTCAACCATCTACATCTTGGGCTGCGCAGAAAGACACCCTTGCCCCGTGGTTTGTCCCGACGCGGACAGACACACAGACGAAGGGCTCATTCTGCCACACGAACAACAGAAGCGTCCTCACATCCACGACCCTCATCACGTAATCCAGGGCTTAGCTTAATACCCCTTGTGGGAACGTTCCAGAGACCAGTGACCCTAATCAGATCAGTCTATTTCCGTCTATGATGCTGATCTGAGGCGAAGCTTGAAGGCGGGAGCTCATGGTTTTCAGAAATGGGCAGGTTTACTGATGTCCCCTTAGGGCAAAGGACCGCACACTTACAACCGGAGGGGTCCCGAAGGTACCAGCAAGGAAAGAACAGGCTATGTTAAAATGTCCATTTCTGTTCGTTGTTGTTGTTGTGAGCTGGAGTTGAGTCAGCTCTGACTCCTGGCAACCCCACGTGTCCTCAGAGCAGAACTGGGCTCCACAGGGCTTTCAGTGGCTGATTTTTTTGGAAGTGGATCACCAGGCCTTTCTTCCGCAGCACCTCTGGGTGGATTTGAACCTGGAATTCTTAGGTGAGCCACCAAGTGCATTTGCTATCAGCGCCAGCAGCCCTACATTTACCAGAGACCTCATCCGTCTCCAGCAGCCAGAGAGAGACCAGCAAGGGCCAGTCACTGACAACAGGGTTCATTTCATGTGCCCTCCACACAAGCAGGGACGCATGTGACAAAAACAGTCTACACACACAGAAACGCATACTCACATACACACCACAGACACGCACCACATACCTATGCACACTGACACACGCACTAACACACACACCACACACATACACACCCCACACACACACACGTATAGACACATACACTGACACACAACACACACACAACATAAACCACATATATACACAGATAAACACATACACACACTGACACACATACCACACATACACATCACATACATATGCACAAACACATACACACAACACACGTCACATACACGCTCACCACATACATACACTGACACACATACCACACACCCATACACACCACATACATACGCACACATACACCACACATACACATAAACATATACACCACATAAACACACACACACTGACACACACACCACACAGACATACACACACCACACACACAGTCACACGCACATCACATACACCATACAACAGACACTCTCACACACACTCACACATATACACACACCACTTATACTCACACGCAATACAACACATCTTCATACACACACTCACACATATATACACTAACATATCATACAATACACTCATACACATACACACCACACACACACCCACCACAGAACACACTCACACAGGCACTTTCATACACACCCTACAACACACACTCACACACACTGCACATACACGGATTCACACACACAGACACACTACACATATACACACACCATACAACACACACACACAGACTCACACACACACACACACCACACCTATGCATACATCACTCACACACACACACACTGTTACATGCTCATGTACACACAGCAGGAACCCCCCTGCAGGGAGACCAGCCTCCACACCTAGGACATAAACAGGCCCGCTCTCCAGTCCCTGGTGTGACTTAAACCCCAACCCCTGAATGCTCGGCTTGATGGGATGAATGTGCTTTTCAGCAAAAAATACTCATTTGTGCATCAGCCGTCCGCAGCTACCTGGTAGACACCTGGGTATTTGGAATAAATCATGAATTCCCATTGCTTTAGGTACCCTGGGCAAGCCAACACCCCCCATTGCACGGGGTATTCTATTTTTACAGCAAATGCATACAGATGATTACCATACTTTCTATTTTGGAGGGGCTGACATGACCCATGAGCTCCACTGCCTCGTCCCACCCTCCGTAAAAGGATGCTGCACCTCCTTAACCAAGAGTGTATGCAGGGGCCAAGCCACATGCACCTTACCCAGGAGACAGCAGCTGAGTGTAGGGGGATCCACCACCAAGATCTGCTGGTATTTCAAACACCACCAGGGTCACCCATGGTGGGCAGGTTTCAGTGGAGCTTCCAGACTAAGACAGACTAGGAAGAAAGGCCTGGAGATCTACTTCTGAAAATTAGCCAATGACAACCCTACGGACCCCAACAGAACATTTGCCGATGTACTGGTAGAAGCCATGCCACCAGTATTTAAAATACCAGCAACGTCACTCATGATGGACAGGTTTCAGGGGCGCTTCCAGACTAAGACAGACTAGGAAGAAAGGCCTGGTGATCTACTTCTGAAAATCAGCCAATGAAAACCTCATGGCGCACAACTGAATACTGTCTGATACACTGCCGGAAAACGAGCCCTCAGGATGGAAATCACTCACAATACTCAGTGGCCGCAACAATGGACGGGAGCAGACCAACAATCGTGAAGACAGTGCAGGGCCGGGCCGTGTTTCCTTCTGTTGTACGTGGGGTTGCCGTGAGTCGGAGCCAACTCCACAGCAATTAAGAACAACAGCATACAGTGAGCACCTACTATTTACAGAGTGCTTCTCTATATTGTGATCCACTCCCCAAAATCAGCCAATGAAATCCTGGGGATCACAACAGAACACCGTCCGATAGCATGCTGGAAGATGAGCCCTATTTGAAATAGACAGATAAAGAGAAACCAAAGATCATTAGCAGTTACCAGCAGGGAAAGGAGGGAGAGAAGGGGAACTTTGCTTAGAAGGCCCTGAGTGTACGTTAACGGAGGAGGAACACCCCCAGAAAAGGAGGGTGAGAACAGCTGCACATCTTGAAACATGTCATCACTGTCACTGAATGGTACACACGGACATGGCTGGACTGGCCTAAATTTTGTTGCAGAGTTCCACCAGACACACACAAAAAGTGTAAAAAAAAAAAAATCAAAATAAGCGTGTTATTTCATAACCCCCACGCGGTATGACATTCCAATCTCAGGGCCCATAATCTTGACGGGAGCACAGCCACATCTGTCCTGTGACATGTGGTCTCTGGCTGCTTGCAGCGAGGACAGAGCTGAGTCACTGGGGCCCCCAGAGCCAGAAATACCTACTACTTGGGTCTTCCTAAAGAAAGCCCGCTGGCTCCCCAGGCTTCTGAAATCCCTGTCTCTCTGTCTCTCGTCCCAAGGCAAAGCGACTCCTCCGAACAGCAGCCAGGACTGAGTGCTGCTGGACGGCCTGAAACCTGACATAGCCCAAAGCAACTGAGGAAAAGAAGCAGCTTAGAAAGTAAACACAACCCGGGCCATATTGCTGACTTGTGGCCGTGCTTCTTGAGGGTCACGTTAGAATCGCAGTGCTCAGCTAACAAGGCACGGTTATGACAGGTTTTCACATAATCTAATTCCTCCCTGAAGCCCACCGTTAAATAGCTCCCAGATCATGCAGAAAGGACCCCCGCTCTGAGACATGGACAGGGCACGGGGATTTATTTGCAAGTCTGAAATCCTGTGCTCAGGAACAAGATTTCCCACTGAAAGGAGATACTTGAGGGGGAAGAAGTCCAAGCCACAGCCACAAGGACAGCCTGAGGCAAAGTCAGCTGCCCTTCTGGGCTTCCTCTCCCCCACCTCCTTTCTTCTACAAGGCCCTCCTCAGCCAGTCACACTTCACCAGTGGCAATTCAGCACAGCTGAACCAGCCCCATGTCCTCTTCTTTGCTATTTGCTCCTCTGTTAAAGACAAACACTTAAAAGCTCTCTCATCCTCCAACAGTGCCCTGGGTGGTGCTGACGGTGAACGCTTCACCAAAATGCTGCAGGTTCGAGTTCACCCGGAGGCACCTCGGAAGAAAGGCCTGGCAATCTACCTGTGAAAAATCAGCCACTGAAAACCCTGTGGAGCCCAGCAGTACTCTGACACACGTGGGGGCGCCATGAGTTGGGGCTGACTTGATGGCAACTGGGTTTTAGATTTTAACACAGGAAAAAACAGACTCTTGTATTCCCTCATTCAAACTCCGTAAAACCAGTTCGAATCCCTCAGCCTCTCTGTCCTGTAGGGTTGCTATGAGTAGGAATCGACTTGATGGCAATGGGTTTTTGTTTTTGTTTATTGGTTTAATGGGGATTAAGCCTCTCTGGGTAGTACAAATGGTTGATGCGTGCATGGCTGCTTACTGAAAGGTTGGAGGTTCAAAAAATTAGCCCCTGAAAACCATATGGAGCACAGTCTACTCTGACACACATGGGGGAACCATGAGTCACAAGCATCTCAATGGCAACTGGTTTTCACAGGTTATTCTTCCTCAAGTGACTCTGCTTGTCCTTTCTAATCTGCTAAGAAAACAGTTAAGGAGGCACTTCTGTCAGGGGTTGGGGAAGCTGAGAATTCTGACTTGACATCAAGAACTAAGAGGAGAACAACAATTTTGAGAAACAAGAATCCTGTGCAGACCCAGAAAAGAGAATTATGTGCTGGAGACGCAGGTTTATGTGAGAAGTTCTCAGCGGCTGATAGCACGTCATCTGAAAAATGTATTACTATTTTCCACGTCATTGAAAATGAAAAAGGTTGCGGAAATGCTTGGTTGTAATGACTGAAAACTGGCCTCTTTAAACTCAAAAATGCATGTACGAAAAAGAAACATTTTAATTAGCCCCCAGGGAGAGGGAATGGAGCAAACAGGGGCACAAGTGAAAGGCGGGTCACAGTGTGCCTGACCTCCCTGTAGGTCTGTCTGTATTTACTTAAGGGAAGGAAGGAGGGAGGAGGGAAGAAAAGGATGGATGGCAGGAAGGAAAAAAGGGAGGGAGGGAGGAAGGAGGGAGGGAGGGGAGGGACGGAGGGAGGGAGGGAAGGAAGCAGGTAGGGAGGGAGGGAAGGGGGAGGGAGGAAGGAGGGAAGGAGGGAAGGGAGGGAGGAAGGAAGGAGGGAGGGAGGGAGGGAAGGGAGGGAGGGAGGGGAGGGGGGGAGGGAGGGAGAAAGGGAGAGAAGGAAAGGAGAGGGAGGGAAGGGAGGGAGAGAGGGAGGGAATGAGGGAGGGAAGGAAGGGAGGGAGGGAGGGAAGAACGGAGGGAGGGATGCAAAATCAGTTACTTGCTGTCAAGTCGACCTGACTCCTGGCTTCCCCATGTGTCAGAGTAGAATTGTGGCCCACAGGGTTTTCAAAGGCTGATTTTTTCAGGAGAAAGTCACCAGGCCTTTCTTCCAAGGCGCCTCTGGGTGGACTCGAACCTGCAACCTTTGGGTGCACAGCCAAGCACGTCAACTATTTGCACCACCCAGGGACTCCTTCTTAACCACACGCCCCCTGTATACCAACTTCCCAACGTGGGTTGTTTCAATGTATAAGCAGAAGAGTCCTATATAGGAAGCTAAGAGATGGGCGTGTCTTCTGGAAAAACGCAGTGACTTAAGGGGGCACTTTTCCTGGGGTTGAGAATGTAGGTCTACATTTTGAGAATTTCTTTATCTTTCCCTGAAGTGTAACAAGCAACCCACAGTGAAACTGGAACTATCTCACGGCCATTTTTTTTTAAGTTAATTGTCCTGTAATACAGAGTTTAAATGGAGCCCTGGTGGCGCAGCGGTTAAGCATTCGGCTGCTAACCAAAAGGTCGGCAGTTCAAAACCACCAGCTGCTCCTCAGAAACTCTATGGGGCAGTTCTACTCTTTGTCCTCCAGGGTCGCTATGAGTTGGAATTGACTGGATGGCAGCAGATTTGGTTTGGTTTTACTGAGCTTAAAGGAGGGAATACAAGAGTCTTTTTTTTCCTGTATTAAAATCTAAAAACCAGTTGCCGTCGAGTTAACCCTGACTCATGGCACCCCCATGCGTGTCAAGAGTACAACTGGGTTCCACAGGGTTTTCAGTAGCTGATTTTTCAGAAGTAGAGTGCCAGGCCTTTCTTATGAGGCGCCTCTGGGTGGACTCGAACCTCCAACCTGTCAGTTAGCAGCCCAACGCGTTCAGCATTTGCACCACCCGGGGACTCCCAGTCAAATCTCAAACACCCCTTTATATGTCCCGAAGCCGCTGTGGGCGCGTTAAGGCTGGCTGTATTTGAGGGCAGATTTCTAAGCCATTCTCAACACTGAGATACAAACAACCCCAAACACCCAAAAAACACCATTCTGGGCCAAACCCAGCACTGGCTTACAACCACTGCCTCCACAGGTTAGCTTTTGGCAAGGGGCGGAAGACAAACCAAGGCAGGACACAAAACACACTCGATGTGTCTTTTTTTAATAAGTGTTTGCATTTTATGCTGATTTTTAACATTTTTTTTCCACCAAACGAACAACGCGTCTCTTTTCCAGCGGCACCGTTGCTACAGAACGTTTTCCCAGTTTCTGAGGCACAGCTTTCTCTTAAATTAAAATGTAAACATATATCCCTTTATCAACACATGGCAAGAGTTAAGTCCACGGTGCATGGAGAACGCCCCTTCTCTTCTGCCTATACCTGTTTTTGTTTTGTTTTGTTTTATAATTAATTTTTGTTGCAGTTGCTGAGTGCACATTTTGTTTTTGTGATTCAAACCCCCCCGCCCTCCCCCCGCCACGGAAAACACAAATTGTGTGTTATGTGTAAGTGTCTGCAAAGAAGGAAATTCTCCCACAAACTCTGCTTCAACTGTGGACTCTGGTGTTGGCTCTTCCTTCTTGGTGGCTGGTGTTCATTGCCGTCCAGTTGATTCCAACTCACGGCGAACCCCATGTGTCAGAGTAGAACTGTGCAATGTGGGGTTTTCAAGGCTGTGACCTTTCAGAAGCAGATCGCCAGGCCTTTCTTCAGAGGCGCCTGTGGGTGAGTTCGAACCGCCAACCTTCCAGCTAGTAGTCAAGTGCTTAACCGCTTGTGCCACCCGGGGTGTCCTAATTCTATTCAATTCTGACTCCTGAAGCAGCTTCCCCTCGCTCTAATTCTACAAAGTATGTTGCTACTGGCTGCTGTCGAGTCGACTCCAACTCGTGGTGACCCCGGGTGCGTCAGAGTAGAACTGTGCTCTGCAGTTTTCAAGGCTGTGACCTTTGGGAAGCAGATTGCCAGGCCTTTCTTCCACAGCACCTCCAGGTGGGTTCAAACTGACAACTTCCCAGACAGTAGTGGAGCACATAAAGTGTGTTTATGCCACCTAGGCGATGACTAGGTAAAGTCTGCACGCAGAAGTATAGAGTCTTCCACATTTCATTTCCCTTTTTCTCCAGGATGAGGGGAGAAGGCAAGGCTGGCCAACTCCCAGGCAAAACGTTCAATTTTCAAGACACCCAGAGCTGTCTCTCTCCCTCTCTTTCCTGTTTGTTCCAAAGCTTGTGGATCGAAGTTAAAAAAATCCAGCCAGGACGACCCTACGTGGTGTCCGTATTTACTGCGAAGCATCCCGCAGGTCGGCGGAAGCCCCCTCTTCCCATCTACCTGCACCTGCCACCACTCCCGCTACATGAACCCGCCGTCTCGGATCCCGAAGAAGCCACTGCTGACACCGATGGCGTCCCCCAAGGGGAATACATGCTCCTGGTCCAGGCCCCACTCCCCCTCATCCTCGTCCTCCGGCTCAGCCTCCGTCCCACTGCGGGCGTTCTCGTACAGGAAGATCTGCTCATCCACGTGCGCAGGGGCCAGGCGGTTCCGCTTGGCGCTCACCACGTTGGCCGAGGAGCCGAAGAGCCGCTCGGGGAAGACGCGCGTAGCCACCACGCACCAGTACTTCTGGAGGACTCTGGGCAGCACGGGGAACAGCGCCAGGCGGTCAGACCACCACTTGAGGGGGTCCTCACCGAGACCCAGCACCTTCTGGGATTTGAAATTGCTCAGCTCCTCCACCACCTGGGCGTGCCATTCCTCCTGGTCCTCAACGCCCCCCGACTGGCAGAAGATCTCGGCCAGCATGTTGTTGATGACGCTGGTGGGCGGCGGCGGCGTGGACACCAGCGTGAGCTTCTTCACCGGGGGCTCCTCGGGCAGCGTGTACACCTTGTCCTCCGCCGGCCGGTAGCCGCTGTCCTTGACCTTGTCCAAGAGTCCCTTCGCCTCTTCCACCACCCTGTTCTCTACCTGCTGACGCTCGAAGGTGGAGAGAAAGGGCAGCTTCTTGTAGCGCGGGTCCAGGAAGGTGGCCACGTTGAGGAACATATCAATCTCGGGCGTCTCCTGGTACGTCTTCGAGAGCTCCTTGGCTATGACCTCCTTAGCCATGCTGATCTCTTTAGAGTCTGTCTCCTTGATGTTGAGGGTGGTGTTCAGCAGCATGTGTAACAGCGGTTTGACCATGCTGATCGTGGGGTACTTGGAGGCCGAGAGCATCTCAGCCACCTGCTTGAAAGGTTGGAGGAGGTCTACCAACCCTTCGATGGTGGACCACTCGGTCCCTTCCAGCATCAGATGGTGATTGTTGCTGTCTTCTACCAGGACGGCGGCGATGACAAACTGCTGTTCCTTCAGACGCTGCAGCATGGCCAGCGTGCTGCCCCACCAGGACACCCGGTTGCTCACCAGCATGCAGTGTGCCATGTTCTGCTGCTTCTGCTTCTCGTAAAGCATGTACATGGCGACCGCCGACTGCTGGAAGTACTCTACCAGCTTGCGGCACCGCGCCAGCAGGCCGCCCAGCTTGGGCAGCTGGAACGCCTGCTGGATGCCAGCGTCGAAGGTCTGGCCGAGACACGGCATCTGGACGGGGATGTCCAGCAGCGAGCAGGCCTTGGCGATGTCCTTGCTGTAGTCGGTGGTGGCCCCGAAGACCTTGGCGCTGATGCCCCACTCAATGAACACCTCGTAGAGCACGCGCGTGATGGTCTCCGCCGCGTTCTCCTCCGGCACCTCAAACGTCTTCAGACACCGGGACGTGAGGGAGAGTGAGCTGGGGAGTGCGTTGGTGAGGAAGTGGGCAGCCAGCGTCACGTACGCACGGTTCTGGTTACCACTGCGCCACATGTCCGTGGAGATGCCGCACCACAGAGCGTCACGGAGCTCCCTGAGGATCACCTCACGCACGGCGCTGTACTTCTCTGGGATGGCCTTGGTGCAGAAGAACTTCCTACTAGGCAGCTCGTACCGGGGCTCGGCCGTCTTCAGCAGGAGCCGGAAGGTGGGCTCATCCACCACGGACGTGGGGTACAGCCCCTCGCAGATGAAACCCATGACGGCGGCCGTCAGCTCCTGCTGCCTCTTGGTGTCGGAGCCATGGCCCGACTTGGTGGCCAGAGTGTCCTGGGCCATCTGCTGCGAGGACTCGGGCTTCAGCTTGGAGAAGGCGGTGGCGAAGGCCTCGCGCATCTGCTCTGTGTTGCTCTTGACAAACTCGCAGAATTCTTCCGGGTGATTCTTCTCCAGGTGGTAGGACAGGTTGGAGGTGTTGCCGGAGTAGGCGATCTGGGCCATGCAGATGCGGCAGTAGATCTTCTTCCACTGCAGAATGCATCCCTCCGCGTCCGTGTCAAAGCCGAAGTACTTCCACACCTTGCTTTTTGCGCGCGGGTGTGCCACCAGCTTCAGGTCAGCCTGTGAGCCGTCCAAGCCCTTGGTGTCCATCACGGCTGCCTCCGCTCACCTGCGACGGGCACCTGCTAAAAAGCAGCGAGACAAACACAGCGTGAGACCGGGGGGGGGGGGGGGCTGACACGACGGGGCTCTGCAGGTCGGGGTGCGAGTTCCGGCTGCACGTGGGGACGGGGCTGCGGGGACCCGGCAGGCTGGCTTTCGTGGGGAGAGTCTTAGCAAAGAGTGCATTCTTTCTTCCAAGTGAATTGTATGCAGGGATTCCAGAGGCAGGGAACTAAAGACTCTCTTTTTTTTTTTTTTTTTTAAAGTTTGGCAAATTTGAGGAGGTCTGGTGGGGCAGTGGTTAAGCGTTCGGCTGCTAACCGAAACGTTGGTGGTTTGAACCCCCCAGCTGCTCTGCGGGAGAAAGATGTGGCGGCCAACTTCCCTACAGATGACAGCCTTGGAAACCCTATGGGGCCATTCCACTCTGCCCTATAGGGTCGCTGTGTTGGAATCCACTCGAAGGCAACGGGTTTCAGGCAAATTTGAAAAGGTGCCCCTGAATGTTCTAGAATGTTCTGTTCTGAGGTCCATGGTTAGGGATTGAATGGTGCCCCCAAGAAAGATGTGTTGAAGTCCTAACCCCAGGGACCTGTGAGCGTGACCTTGTTTGGAAACAGGATCTTTGCAGACGTTGTCAGTCACGTAAGGAGCCCTCGTGGGGAAAGGGTTAAGCGCTTGGCTGCCAACATACAGGCTGGCGGTTGGAACCCACCCAGCTGCTCCACGGGAAAAAGACCTGGCGACCTGCTCCCATAAATATTACAGCCTAGAAAATCCTGTGGGCAGTTCTACTCTGTCACGTGGGGTCACCAGACTTTCTCTGCTGACCTTTTGGTTAGCAGCTAAGCATTTAACCATCACACCACAAAAGCTCCTGGGTATAAAGACACACGCGTATATATGGAGCCCTGGTGACCCAGTGGTTAAGAGCTCGGCTACTAACCAAAAGGTCAGTGGAGAAAGATCTGGTGACTTCATGTGACAGAGCAGAACTGCCCCACAGGGTTTCTTCCAAGGAGCGGCTGGTGATTCAAACTGCCGACCTTTTGGTTACCAGCCAAGCTCTTAACCACTGGGCCACCAGGGCTCCGGTATATAAGCAGACACACACACGTATATGTGTATATACGCACATACATACATATATACACAAACACGTATATATGGAGCTCTGGTGTGTGTGTGTGTGTGTGTATAAAAAAGAAAACATTGTCGTCGTCGAGTCGATTCCAACTCACGGCAACACATATACATGTATATATACGTCACTGGTTCTGTTTCTCTAGAAGACCTTGACTGAGACAAGACAGTCCCGAGGTTTATAATGGACCCATCGTTGTATGTCTGATCAGCTGGAATGCTGGCAGCTCAGCAGAACCCCCTGCCAAAGCTGGGTCGAGGCTGTTGCTGGGGCAGATTCACGGCCCTCGTCTGTACTGCGTTTGAGAGCTGGGTGCCGGGCCTTCTGCACACAGGTGACTGACAGAGCACGTAAACAAAGGGCCCTGGCGTTGGGGTGCCACGCCAGGGAATGGAATGTTAGCTCGCCTCCCACTTCAAACCAGTAAAATCCAGTTGCTGTGGAATGGACTCAGCTCATGACGACCCCAGGTGTGTCAGAGTAGAACTGTGCTCCAAAATTCATTGGCTGAAATTTTCTGAAGCAATTCACCAGGCCTTTCTTCTGAGGCGCCTCTAGGAGGACTTGACCTCCAACCTTTTGGTGAGTAGCCGAGGACGGTCACCATTTGCATCACAGGGACACCCCATAAGCTATCGTCATTGTCGTCGCTGCCAACTCATGGCGACCCCACGTCCCACAGACCAAAACATGCCTGGTCCTGCGCCATCCCCGTGAAAGCTTGGAAATTGGACACCTGTGCTCCACAGGGCTCTCTCTGGCTGATTTTTGGAAGCAGATCACAACAACCAAGCTGTGGTCAGAGCCCCCCAGGGGTCTGCCTGCAAGATCCTTCCTGGGGTTCGCTGAGGTCCCGCTTTTTCCGATCACACAGGTGTGAGATGCTGGATTTTCTTCATTTGCTTCCAGAACAAATCCAGACAGACACACTGCAAAGGCAGGCGGGGGACCCCAGCTGTGTCCCCCCTCGGCTGGTAATTACAAAGGTCTTCAAAGATGTAAAACAAGGCGACTCTTCTCCCTAGTTTTGCCTGTTTTGAATACTACAGTTACTTTTTTATTATAAACAAAGTGTTATTGTAGTAACGGGTAAATGTTGTGCTATTGCTGTTTTTGGACTTCCCAAGTGGTGTAAACCATTAATGTACTCAGCCGCTGACCGAAAGGTTGGAGGCTTGAGTCCACCCAGAGGTGCCTCAGAAAAAAGGTCTGGTGATGTACTTCTGAAAAATCGGCCATTAAAACCCCTATAAGCACAGTTCTACTCTGACATACATAAGGTTCTCATGAATCAGAACTGACTCCACAGCAACTGTTTCTGGTTTTTTTTTTATTTACTCCTAGGAGTCCCTAGGTGGTGCAAACGGTTAATACACTCGGATGCTCACCAAAAGGCTGGAGGTTGGAGTCCACTGAGAGGTGCCTCAGAGAAAAGGCCTGGCGATCCACTTCTGAAAATTCAACCACTGAAAACCCCACGGGGCACAGGTTCTACTCTGACGCACAGGGGGGCACCGTGAGTCAGGGTCGACTCCACGGCCACTGTTGCTGGTTTTAGTGTTATTTTTAAATGGTTAAATATGCTTTCACTCTCTCTGTTTTCATCTCTAACACAGTAAGCGTTGATAAACATAACCCACGTACTGCAACGCTTCTTGGGGTCTTCTTTTGAGAGCGCAAAGGGGATCCGAAGAGGAGGAAGTCTGACAAGGGCCGCGTTCCATCCACGGGACGCCTGACCCCACCCTTCACGTGGGCACAAAACCAACAAGACTGAATGTGGGTTGGATGCTTCCTGTTTCTGAAAGCCTGGGAGGGAGGCCAGGACTCAGGCCGCCTGGGGGTGGCCCCCCTGAGCCTCCAATCAAACGCACAACATCTGTCTCAGGGTTCAGACGTTCAGGGCTAATGTGGGGTTCATCGAGAAAAATCTTGAACTTGTATGAAAATATCACATTGAAGACAGAAAAAGGAAAAAGAAAAGAGAATCTTTTAACAACCGAAACTTCTAAAAATCAACCGCCGTATATGGTTTGAAACGCAGAAGCCCAGCTTAAATAGGTTTTTGAGTGAGTCCACTGGCATATTTTTGAGTCTAAGTGGTTAAGAGCTACAGCTGCTAACCAAAAGGTTGGCAGTTCGAATCCACCAGGTGCTCCCTGGAAACCCTACGGGACAGTTCTTTTCTGTCCTATAGGGTCACCGTGAGTCGGAATCGACTCGATAGCAAGAAGTTTTGGTTTTTTAATTACTGCCTCTGAGGACAACACTGGCGGTCCAGTGGTGGAATCCTCGTCTTCCATGTGGGAGACCCGGGTTCGATTCCCGGCCAATGTACCTCATGTGCAGCCACCACCCGTCTGTCAGTGGAGGCTTGCGTGTCGCCGTGATGCTGAGCAGATTTCAGCAGAGCTTCCAGACTAAGAGGGACTAGGAAGAAAGGCCTGGAGATCTACTTCTGAAAACAGCCACTGCAAACACTGTGGAGCACAACTTTCTGATGTGGCAACAATCACAGGGATAGAGCAGGACCAGGCAGCAATTCGTACTGTTGTGCACGGGGTCAGTCACCATGAGTCAGGGCCGACTCGATGGCAAATGGCAATTATCTTCTAGACTGCCGTACGGTGGTGGCCTGCGTGTCACTGGGATGCTAGAAGCTGTGACACCCGTGGTATTTCAAACACCAGCACGGTCACTCATGGTGAACAGGCTTCAGCAGAGCTTCCAGACTAAGACAGACTAGGAAGAAAGGCCTGGAGATCTCCTTCCAGAAATCAGCCACTGAAAACCCTGCGGAGCACAGTTCTGCTTTGACACGCTTGGGGGCGCCATGCTTCGGAGTCAATGGGGTCGCAGCTAGTCAGAATCCTGTCTGATATAGTAGTGCTGGAGGAAGAAAGGCCTGGCAATCGACTTCTGAAAATCAGCTGATGAAAACCCCATGAATCACAATGATTCGATCCACAGCCGATCACGGGGATGCCTCAGGACTGGGCAGCGTTTCCTCCCGTTACGCCTGGGGTGGCTGTGACTCTCAATGGCAGCTAACAACAATTAATCTTCCAGTACGACATTTACAAACCCATATTCCATACCAGAAAGCCTGCCTCGTTACAACAGAACTTTTAGGGAAAATCTACGTGAGGGGCTCAACTGGGCTCTAAAACACATCTTGCTAATTTTCTCTACTCTTTTCAACACCTGGGCACATGTGAGAACTTTAACCTCTAAGAATCTCCTCATTGGTGACAGGTAGAACTTTCTTTGCCCAATATAATCATTTCCAACAGGTTCCAAGCCCATCGATGTTTCAGTTGCTGATATCGTACCATTAGGAGATTAAAAGCAGGCCCTGGGTAGCGCGAACAGTTAAGCGCTGGCCGCTAACCGAAGGGCTGGTGGTTCGAACCCACCCAGAGGTGCCTCGGAAGAGAGGCTTGGTGAACTGCTTCCAAAAGGTCACTAGGGAGCAGTTCTATGCTGCACACACGGGGTCGCCATTAGTCGGAATCAACGACAATCAACAACAGCAACAATCAAACCAACTGGGAGTCTCTGGGTTGCGCAAAAGGTTAACACACTCAGTTGGAGGTTCAAGTCCACCTTACAGGCGCCTTGGAAGAAAGGCCTGGCCAACTGCTTCGGAAAGCCCACGGCCCTGCAAACCCTGTGGCGTGCAGATATTATATGCACTATTATTAATGATGTACTGTATTTTAAACTCGGGCACTTAGACCACATCTTACTGCATGGGCCACTTGGATACAAGTGTTAAATTAATAACATCGAGAATGTGGCGGCCCATAAAACAAAACGAGACTAATGGGGCACACCAGCCCAGGGGCAAGGACGAGAAGGCAGGAGGGGACAGGAAAGCTGGTAACAGGGAAACCAAGGTCGAGAAGGGAGAGTACTGACCTGTCGTGAGGTTGGTAACCAAAGTCACAAAACAATACGGGTACTAATTGTTGAATGAGAAGTTAGTGTGCTCTGTAAACCTTCATCTAAAGTACAATTTTAAAAAATTAATAAAAAAAAAAGGAACAAGCGATTATCTCAATTGTGCAGAAGCATTTGATAAAAATTAATAGCCGTTTGTGACGTTAGCAAACAACGGGTAGAGGGAACTTGGTTAACCTGATAGAATATATAGAAAATATACAGAAAAGTCCCAGAGCAAACATCATACTTAATGGTGAAATGTTGGCAGTTGTTCCCCAAAGATCAAGAAGGTGAAAGGAAGACCCACTATCACCATTTCTATTCAACAGTTTCCTGAAGATTCTAGCCCGTGAAATAAGACAAGGAAAAGATACAAGGACTGGAATGGAGAAAACAAAATTCATTCTTCATACGTGACATGACTGTTCTGTAAAAAATCCAAAAGGGCTTACAGTTTAAAGAATCAGAATTAAGAAATTTATCAAGGATGTTAAACTCAATATAAAAATTGTTTTTCTTATATCCAAAATAAACAGAAAATGAAATTTATAAAATGATACTATTTACATGAGCATTAAAAACCATTAAACACTTAGTAATCAACATGAAGAAAGATATGCAAGCCCATTACGCAGAAGCTATAAAATATTATTGAGAGAAATGAAGTAAGAACCGGATGATGGAAAAATAATACCATGTACACTAAGTGGGGTGTCTTTTGAGGGACTGGTAATATTCTCTCTCTTGAGCCAGGCGGTGTTTGTCTTAAATGTGTGATAATTCAAGCTACATAAATACTTGGTGGAACCACATGAAAAAAAAAAGAACGTGGGGGCAGACTCACTTACAGGAATTTCTAGTTGACATATAAATTGTCCCTGACTGGGCACTGCAAACATCTCTTGTTAATCTGTAATTACCTTGTTTTTAAATAACTAATTCTAAGAAAACAAGCATCTAAGAGCACCTCACTTTAGCACTTATTTCCTACTTTTTCAGACTCAGATTAAGGACACCCCGGGTAGTGCAGTTTAGGGCCTGGCTGCTACCTGAAAGGTTGGAGGTTTGAGTCCACCCAGAGGTGCCTTGGAAGAAACGCCTGGTGATCTACTTCTGAAATATCAGCCACTGAAAACCGTACAGAGCACAGTCCTCCTCTGACATATGTGGGGGCGCCATGAGCCGGGGTCGACTCAATGACAGTTTTTTTTTTTTGTCTGATACTAATCCCCTTACCAAAACCATTTGGCTGCTGGAAGGAAAAGTGAGAGACACAAAGCAATATGTGAAACAGAAATGCCAATCAATGCATTTGATGTCGGTGTTGAAATGGGCAGACTACACCCCATAATAGCAATAATATACTTGTATAATTACAGAATCCCGGGGGGGTACAAATGCTTAACATGCTCGGCTGCTAACTGAAAGGCTGGAGGTTTGAGTCCACCCAGAGGTGCCTTGTAAGAAAGGCCTGGCAATCTACTTCCAAAAAATCAGCCACTGAAAACCCTCTGAAGCCCAGTTCTACTCTGACATACATGGGGTCACCAGGGGTCGGAGTGGACTATACACCATCCGGTTTGGTCAAGTTTAAGGAATTCAGTAGAGGTGAAAAAGAGCACAAGAATATCCAGAACCTCAGAAGAAAGGCCTGGTGGTCTACTTCTGAAAAATCGGCCACTGAGGACCCTACGTAGTGCATTTCCACTCTGACCCACGTGGGGTCCCCAGGAGTCAAAGGCAACCCACGGCAACTGGTTAGGTGGGTTGTGCCAGGTTATGCAGGATTCACACCGTTTCCATTCCCCACTTTTTTAAATTTCTTTCTTTCATTGTACTTTAGAGGAAGGTTTACAGAACAAACTAGCTTCTCATTAAACAATTAGTACACATATTGTTTTGTGACATTGGCTGCCAACCCCACAACATGTCAACACTGTCCTTTCTCCACCTTGGGTTCCCCCATTACCAGCTTTCCTGTCTCCTCCTCCCTTCTCGTCTTTGCCTCTGGGTTGGTACGCCCCTTTAGTCTCGTTTTGTTTTACGGGCCTGTCTAATCTTTGGCTTAAGGGTGAACCTAGGAGTGACTTCATTACAGAGCTATAATGGTGTCCCGGGGCCATACTCCCAGGGTTTCTCCAGTCTCTGTCAAACCAGTAAGTCTGGTCATTTTTGTGAGTTAGAATTTTGTTCTACATTTTCCTCCAGCTCTGTCTGGGGCCCTCTGTTGTGATCCCTGTCAGAGCAGTCAGTGGTGGTAGCCAGGCACCATCCAGTTGTCCTGGACTCAGTCTGGTGGAGGCCGTGGTAGCTGTGGTCCATTAGCCCTTTGAACTAATCCTTCCCTTGTGTCTTTGGTCTTCTTCATTCCCCCGTGCTTCAGACAGGGTGAGACCAGTGGAGTATCTTAGATGGCTGCTCACAGGCTTTTAAGAGCCCAGACACTACCTTCAGGCAAAATTGTCCCTTCACTTTTTTTTTTTTTTGTACTTTAGATGAAGGTTTACAGAACAAACTAGCTTCTCATTCTAACAGTTAGTACATATATTGTTTTATGATGTTGGTTAACAACCCCACAACATGTCAACACTCTCCCTTCTTGACCTTGGGTTCCCTATTACCAACTATCCCGTCCCCACCTGCCTTCTCATCCTTGTCCCTGGGCTGGTGTGCCCCATTAGACCATTTTTTTAATTTCTAAGATCAGACTCAGTTTTGACGTTCTAAGGAAAAACTCTGGTTGCTTCACGTCTGAAGTGGCCACTGGCCTGCTCAGTTACATTTTAGCTCGGTGCCCTCTGCGGAGTCTGCAGGGCAAAGTTCAGTGCCTCGGCGTCAATGCCGAACTCCACCAGTTGGAAGGAAATCAGAAAGGGGCAGGAGGCAGAGAACGTGAGTCACCCCAGCTGACTAGCAACAGGCCGAGGGAACCGTGACATTCCTTGAAAAGGAAACACAATTTGGGAATGTTGTTGTTGCTGTGTGACGTCAAGGGGATTGCAACTCACAGAGACCCTGTAGGACAGAGGAGAACGGCCCCACAGGGTTTCCAAGGCTGCAATCTCTACGGGAGCAGAGCTTTTCTCCCGTGGAGCCGCTGGTGGGTTGGAACCACAGACCTTTTTTGCGTGAGCAGCCAAGCGCTTAACTGATGGAAAATAAGAGGTTTTCGTTTCATTCTCCCCGTTGAAAAGAAGGGAAGACGCCTCCCCTTCTGTTTTCAGAATGCCCTTTAGAAACCCTGTCACTATAGATTCTTCCTGTCTCTTTGGAAAGTATGTAAACCTGAACGTAATCAGTGTCACTGAAGGGTACGTGTAGGAATTGTTGAATTGGTGTGTGTCTTGCTGCGTATATTCTCGACAACAAAAAAATGATAAAATTAATAAAGTCAATCACAAAAGGACCAATACTGTAGGAGACCTCTATTGTAAAAACCCATGAAAAAGTTCACACGCAAAATGCAACAATCTTTGTTGGTTACCAGGGATGGGAGGGGTGGGGGGTAAATACTAAATAGGCAATAGATAAGTGGTATCTTGGGTGAAGGGTGAGACAGTACACAATACAGGGGAAACTAGCACAACCTGCACAAGGAAAGGTCATGGAGGCCCCATGGACGCATCCAAACTCCCCGAGGGACTGAGTTGCTGGACGGAGGGCTCTGGGGACCATGGTCTTGGGGAACATCTGGCTCAACTGGCATGACACAGCTTATAAAGACAATGCTCTACATTCTACCTTGGTGAGTAGTGTCTGGGGTCTTAAAAGCCTGTGAGCAGCCATCTAAGATACTTCACTCATCTCAACCCATCGGGAGCATGGGAGAGTGAAGAGAACAGGATACAAGGAAAAGATTAGACCGAAGGACTAACTGTCCACAGCTACCAAGGCTTCCACTGGACTGAGTCCAGTACAGCTAGATGGTACCCGGCTACCACCACTGACTGCTCTGACTGGGATCACAACAGAGGGTTCTGGACAGAGCTGGACAAGGATGTAGAACAAAATCCTAACACAAAAAAAAGACCAGATTTACTGGCCTAAAGGAGACTGGAGAAACCCCGAGAGTATGGCCCGCAGACACCATTTTAGCTCAGTGGGGAAGTTACCTCTGAGGTTCACTGTTCAGCCTGGGAGTGGACAACCCCGTAAAACCAAATGAGACTAACAAGGTACAGGAGTCCAGTGACAAGGGCCAGAAGGCAGAGGGGGACAAGGAAGCTGGTGATAGGGAACACAAGGTTGAGTAAGGATATTGTTGATGTGTTGTGAGGTTGTTAACCATTGTCATAGGGCAACATGTGTAGTAACTGTTAAATGAGAAACTATTTTGTTCTGTAAGCCTTCATCTTAAGTGAGAATAACAGCACAGTTGGAAGAGCGTAGTCAATGTCACTGAACTGTGTATGTAGAAATTTTTCAAACGGTGTATCTTTGGCTATGTGTATTTTCACCAAAAAAAAAAAAGGTTGAGAATTTAGAGGGTTAAAATGTTGTGGAGTTGTTAACCAATGTCATAAAACAACATGTGTACTACTGTTTCATGAGAAACTATTTGTTCTGTAAGCCTTCACCTGAAGGACAATAAAATATAAAAAAAAACAAGTATGCAAATCTAAAAGGTCTCCCCCAGAGATGGGGCAGCTCCCTCTTTGGAATGTGACTTCAGGTGAGGCGCCCCACCTTCCTGTTTCCTGGAAGGAGACTGGCAATGATCTCAGGTGCCCTGCCATCAAGATAGTGGGAAATTAACAATTTTATCTTAAACACGACTGCAGTGAGCTGTATCCCTCAGTTACGTAAAGGATAAAACTCCTTCTGTCTCAGCAATCTCTTAGTGCGTTAAACACGTTGCCACTGAGTCGATTCCGACTCATAGCAACCCTACAAGACAGAGTAGAACTGCCTGCCCCCAAAGGGTTTCCAAGGAGCGGCTGGTGGATTCGAACTGCCATCCTCTGGGTTAGCAGCCAAGCTCTTTAACCACTGCGCCACCTCTTAGTGGACTGCCTGTGTTGAATGCTCACTCAATCATCAAATCTTTTCTCTTTTGATGGAGAGGTTTTCTGGGTTGGCAGTGGGTTTTGCTCTTAGAAACTAATCCCCCAACATCCTCCAGCAGGAGTTAAATTGATTTCAAATTCTACAGGTAACAGGCAAACTCCAGATGTCCATCTTTACACAAAATGGCCCTGTCTGACCCTCCGATAAAGTGCTCTTGGCTGACACCGGACCGCACGGTCAGGCTGACTTGTAACAACTTTTCTCTGCTCATCCACAAGCAGAGAGCACAGAGACCCACACGCAAGTTTTCAAGACCCACAGTTTGGTTAGCTGCCGCGGTTAACACTGCCAAGTTTAAACGCAATCCTTGACCTGTCTTGTAACTGAGCGCAAGAATCCATTAGCAGGCTTTGAAGCAGGTTAGCAAGACTTGTCTGAAAGCAGACTCACAGAGGTAAATGTCATTCCCAGCCGGCTCAACCGTTTTGGGCCGCTTTAAACAACAGTTCTTTATTTTGCAAGAGATCCTGTTTCAGGTTGTTTGGGATGCCAGCCACCTTTCATGCCTCTGGACCTCAGAGGTAAGGCGTTATTATGGTTCTAATGCATTTAGCGTCAAGGGGGGTCCCTATTAAAATGCGTGAAGCTCAGCAGACCAGAGCGGCAGCCTCATTGTTGTGTGGGTTGAGCATTCTATTAGGTGATGCTTCCTGGATGAGTTAGTTTTGTAAACTTTGGCCTTTTCCCCTTTATTTCTGTGAGATGAGGCTTGAAAGCACAATGACAGCTTTCCTGTGTGATGGTTAGGGAGCCCTGGTGGGCTTGTTTTGGTTTTCCTGTGTCGTATTTGGAAAACCAGAGGTTCCCCCACATAACCCAACGGAAAGGCGTCAACAACAAATTCTCTATTTAGTTCTTATAGGCGTATTGTCATACCATAGATCAGCAGCACCACAGTGTCACTTGGCACTCATTTGTGGCTTGTATTGCTAGAGCGTATTCCTTATGTTATGGATTGAACTGCATCCCCCCAAATTTTTGTGTCAACTTGGCTAGTCCGTAATTCCCAGTATTATGTGATTGTTCACCATTTTGTCATCTGATGGGATTTTCCTATGTGTTGTAAATCCTGCCTCTAGGATGTTGATGAGATGGGATTAATGGCAGTTATGTTGCAGGACTCGGTCTATCAGATTAAGTTATGTCTTAGCCAATCTCTTTTGAGATATAAAAGAGAGAAGCAAGCAGAGAGGAGGGGACCACCTACCGCCAAGAAAAGAAGAGCCGGGAGCAGAGCACATCCTTTGGACTCGGGTCCCTGAGCTGAGAAGCTCCTAGGCCAGGGGAAAATTGATGACAAGGACCTTCCCCCTGACGTGACAGAGACAGAAAGCCTCCCCTTGGAGCTGCCGCCCTGAATTCGGACTTCTAACCTCCTAAACTGTGAGAGAATAAACTTCTGTTTGAGAAAGCCAGCCACAGGTGGTATTTCTGTCACAGCAGCACTAGATGACTAAGACACCATTTTAAACCAAAAAAAAAACCAAACCGGTTGCCATCAAGACAATTCCAACTCATAGGGACCCTATAGGACAGAGCAGATCTGTCTCATAGGGTTTCCAAGGAGCAGCTGGTGGATTCGAACTGCTGACTTTTGGCTAGCAGCCTGAGCTCTTGAACACTGCACCACCAAAAAAACAAACAAAAAAAAAAAAAACCCAAACTCATTGCTGCCAAGTTGATTCCAACTCATGGTGACCCTACAGGACAGAGAACTGCCCCACAGGGTTTCCAAGGAGCACGTGGTGGATTCGAACTGCCAACCTTTGGGTTAGCAGTAGCTCTTAACCACTACACCACCACGGTTTCCACTGTGCCGCAAAGGCTCCAAATTCCATATTACCAACCAAAAATTTAAAAACATTCAATTAGTAAGCATGCATTCCAATACTGAAAACACATGCCAGCAAAAAAAAAAAAAAGGAGAAAAATGTAGTAACCTAAGGGTTAAAGAGGCACCTTTCAGCCTCCCACTCTCTACCCCCTGGAATCCGGTACTAACTGCCTCTGGATACTGTTTAGAAGGAGCTGGGAACTTTCTCATTGCTATTTAAAAAAAAAAAAAAAATCCACTGAATGTTCCCAGCCCAGCCTGACAAACAAGTAAAAGCTTAGCTCCCATAAAAACTTAACAAGTCAGCTTCCTGGGTAGAGATTGGCAGGATGAGCCGCAGTTTAAAATACTGGTAGTCCCTGACTTACGATGTATTCCAGTTACAACAAATGGCACTTATGACTGTCTGGTTTTCGTTTCTGTAGTTTTGGGTACATCTTATTGTTAGTAACAGGGACTACATATAATGTTAGAATTTGCTGATGTTATCATTCTCAGATGTTCGATTTTATGATCTACTGTTCAAAACACCGCCGTACAGCAGGCTGGAACATTGCATCGTCCTGGGAGGAAGTTATGGGAAACTGCATGCTGGGGATTTGGGGAAAAAAATTGCTGAGTTATGTGAACACGCTCCAAGCTTTTGATCCAGGTAATATGATGGGAGAGATCGGTGGAAAGATCGTCCATACGGCAAGAACACGGAGTTTAGAGGTTGATATCGCTGATGTGGAACACACAGATCACCAAGAAGGGAGACTGACAGATCAGGACTTCATGGATTTTGAAGCGGAAGGAAATGCTGAGGAAGAATGAATGAGGAAGGCAAAGGAGAGAAGTTGTCAAACGATGTTACAACGAGAGGATGAGCTGGAGTTTTTTCTAAACTAAATCAGGGGCTTCGGTTGCTGGAAAGCACAGATTCAAACACGAATTGCTCTGCTAAAGTCGACGGGCAGATTCAGGAAGCAGTGATATGTTACCTCAAAATATGTGAAGAAAACAAGAAAAGGACCAGACAGACAAGTCTCACGAATTTTCTGACTGGAAACGCCATCCTCATTCCCCGGGGATAATCCAGATGATCCAGAACCTTCCACAAGTGGAGTTATTACAACTGACCAAATGCCAACGTCGTCCAATGCTTCTTCATCACTGGAGTAAACTTATGATTTGCGTATTTTTTTATGTATGTATGTATGTATGTATTGGAAACCCTGCTGGCATAGTGGTTAAGAGCTCAGCCGCTAACCAAAAGGTCAGCAGATTGAATCCACCAGGCGCTCCTTGGAAACCCTATGCAGCAGTTCTACTCGGCCCCTATAGGGTCACTAGGAGTCGGAAGCGACTCAACGGCAACGGGTTTTTTTCAGATATGTGAGTATTAAAATATACCTGTAAGTTTACATGTAACATTTCCGACCCCTAAAGACAAATAAAGATCAGATTTATAAAGATACTGACAACAAAAGGCAATCATAATGAAAACTAAAAAAAATCAGGTAGTCGACTGACGTCAAACCGAACTTACAGAACTCCACTCACTGTAAATAGGAGACTACATGTAACTACTTCAGATAGTGGTTCTCAAACTGTGGCCCTGGAATAGGGGGCAGAGGTTCTTGAGACCTTTTAAGGGAGCCCACGACGGAAGTCAAAACTATTTTAATAACAGTACCATGACATTAGGCTTAGCTCACTCCTGTTCTCAGGAGCGGATGGGGGTTTTCCAGGGGCTGGGTGGAGCAAACCGTTAAGTCCTCCACTTCTGGGTGAAAGGTTCGTGGTTTGAACTCACTCAGAAGCGCCTACGAAGAGCCGCTTTCCATAGATCAGACACCGAAAACCCTGTGGAGCAATTCTATTCTGCACAAAGCAATCCTACTCAAAGCAGAAGCAGAAGAGAATTCAGCCGTCGTGTCTCGACGGCCAGACATCAAAGAGATTGACAACCATGTAAAGAATGCCAGTCTCCACTAGTTTATTTGCTTGGTGGTGTCATCCTAAAAAAATAATTATTTTAATTTTTTTTAAAAGGGTATTTATGTTAGCATGTAATGGGTTTATTATTTCTTTTGCATAGTTCCTACCTACGTGCTTTAAACAGAGTGTCAGTTCTCAAAAAAAAAAAAAAGGGTCACAGCTCTCATTTCCACGTAAACATGCATAGATATGATTCAATAAATAAAAGCACGCGGAGTCCTCGATTATTTTTAAGCGAGTCCACGGGTCCAGACGCCATAAAGTTTGAGCTCCAGTGACGCGGAGGATGTTGTTAAAAGGCCAGAGAAACAAAGTTGCTCCTGAACGGAAGCGCCCTCCCTCTAGGACCTGCCCGGCTCCCCAGTGCCCCAGACGCAATCACCTCGGACGCTCGGTCAGTCCATTCGGGGAAGGGCGGGTCCTTACCTACCCTGGGCTGGGGGCGAGGTCTCGCGGACGCCCCCTCCTCTCCTCGCGGGAAAGGGGGCGCGAGGCTGCGCGCGATCACCGCCGAATCCCCGGCGGCAGAGGGAGCCACCTGAGGTCTATGGCTGCGGTCGCGCGGATCCCGGGGGACCCGCCCATGACTCGGGGAGGGGGCGTCTGGGGACGGGGCCCCGGCCCACGGAGCGGGAGGCGCCGGGCCGCGCGCACCGGGAGGCGGGTCCGGGAACACAGCGCCGGGAGGGGGGAGGAGGGGGGAGGAGGAAGGGCCCCCGGCGCGCCCCGCCCCGGCCTGGTCCCGCCCCCCGACCCCACGGCCAAGGTCACCCCGGGGGCTGGGCCGCGCCCTTCCCCCACGCCGGGGTGGGAACGGCCGAGCGAGTCGTGCGCTCAGGCCCGGGGCCGCCTGCACGCCTGCCCGCCTGCCCGCCCGCCGCTCGCCCGGCCTCGCCGCTCGCCGCTCGCCCGGCCCCGCCGCCCGCGCCTCCGCCAGCGCCCACCCGCCGCTCACCTGGCTCCGGGAGGGCCCCGCGCAGGCGGCGCAGCAGCTGCGCCAGGATCACCGCCGCGCCCGTCACGTACACCCGCACGGCCGCCCGCGCCGCACACAAAGGCGACATGGCTGCCCAGTCGCCACTGCTTCCGCGCCGCCCGCCAGCCCGCGGGACACGGCGCCGCAGGACTGACAGACGGAAACGCCAGCCTCCGCGCGCCCGCCCCGCCCCGCCCGGTCCCCGCCCCGCCAGGACCCCATCCAGGGAACCCCACCCCCACCCTGAGCCGGGACCCCAACACGGATCCCCACTGGGACCCTCACCAGATCCCCACCGGGACCTCCACCCGACCCCCACTGGGACCCGCACCTGGACCAACACCGGATTCCCACCGGGACCCCCGCCTGGACCCCCCCAAACACCTCCGGACCTGCACCCCAAGATTCTCCCCTCCCGACTCTGCCGGGACCCCCACCTACACCCTCGCGGGATCCCCACCCGGACCTGCACCCCTACCCTGCCGGGACCCCCACCCAAATCCGCACCAGGGTTACCATGGACGCCGCCCCCCCCCCGCACGACCCCCACCTGGATCTGCTCTGAGACCCCCATGGGCCCTCTCCAGGACCTCACTCAGACACACATGGACCCCCAACTCGTATCCCACTACCCCACTGGGACCCCCCACAGACCCCTAACCAGACCCCTAGTGGGACCCCAGACCCCACCCAGACACTCACTGGGACCCGCTGGGACCCCCACCTACATCCCTGCTGAAACCTGGCATGACCCCACCCAGACCTCCACCTTGACCCTGCCTCACCCCCTCACCCAGACCCTTCCCAGATCTCCTCTAGACTTCGTACCCCCCACGTCCCCCCGAGATCCCAGACCCCACACGGACTCCACCCACGTTCTCCAGGACCCCACACAGGAACCAGTGAGCCCTACCCAGACCCCCGTGTGAACCCTGGACTGCCACCCAAACCCCCACTGGGATTTAGCCTGCATCCCGCCCCCGGATCCCCATGGGTACCCTAACCCCACATACCCACCAGGACCTGAGACCCCAGACTCCCAGACAGACTCCCTAGCAGAACCCTAACCCTCCCTAGGGCCCTGAGTCCACACAGACCCCTCCCCAGAACCACCCCAGACCTCAGACCTCACACCCCGACCTGGACACAGACTCTGAGTCTCCTCACCTCTTACCCTGCTCCCCATCCCTTGCCAGGACCCCAGATCTGTTGCAGCGGCGGCGAATGTCGGGACGCCGGAGACAGTAACCAAACACAACTCTTACAGAGAAGTGGGGCCAGGAGGGTCACTCTGAGGAGTCGACCTCCGGCTTCAGTTGGAGGAGTTTATTTATAGTCAGTACAGCAAGCAGTGAAGCAAATAACAGAACAATGGGCTTTGGGTGAGTAACAATAAGTTCCGGGCAAGGGAGAAGGAATTCAGGTAAACAAGCCAATCAGTAACAGGACAACAGGTTTGGGAAAACAAGTCGTGACAAGTCTCAACATGTTGGGGCCAAGTCTCAACATGCTGTGCAGCATAGAGGCCTGTGGGAGCTGCCGTTGTCAATAGTGCAGCCATGTTTAAATGGCATATCTCCCCACACAGATCCTGCACCTTGGACCCCCAACACCCCTGAGACCCTTGATCCCCTCCCCGACACCTGTTGAAACCCCAGTACCTACTGAGACTCCAGATCCATTCCCCTCCCCCTGCCACACAGACACACAGGGATGCTGATCTCGCTAAGATTCAGGGCCCCACCCATCCCTAGTCAGGACCCCCACCTCTGCTGAGACCCAGGACACCACACCCCACACACACCCAGCTGGAACCCCAACCCACGCCCAGAAACCACACTGAACCACAATCCCTCAGATCCCTGCCCACCCTCTCTCATCAGGAGGACCCTGATCTCACCCCTGCAGGGACTCCGCCCAACACTAGGGGGCGCCTACCAGTTGGGGCCTGGCCCTCCACTCCCACCAGCCAGATGGACTCTGCTGGGTGGATGGCAGACCCAGAGGCCGGGGTAGGAAGGGTCCTCCTGGCCTTCAGGGTCTGACCCTCTGTCTTACAGACGAGAAAACTGAGACCAGTAAGTCTGCCCAGGATCCCAAGCAAGGCCAGGGTGTGCTGCTGCCCCACTTGGCCAGGTATGCCCAGGTGTGCTCAGGTAAGCCCAGCAAGGAGCATCAGAGAAAGTCATAGTGGCTGCCACCCCTCTCCTCACCCTGAAGGGGTTCCCACGACCGCCTCGTGTGTCCAGCTATAAAGATGTCACCAACAGTGCCAGATTCAAAAAGACCAAGAGTCAGGGACTCCTGGGGGCCAGTCAGGGAGGGGACATGTCTTGGCCTACCTTGCTCCTCCGCCACAGGAAAGGTGGAATTCCTCGTCATTTGTCAAAAAGTCAAGGGGACATGGCAGATACGGGCTGGTATTCCGTGGACACAGAACAAAGCAGAGAGATGAGTTTCCGGGACCCTTCCTCTCCCCTTGCCTGCCGCCTTCCAAGAGCAAGTGGTCTCTGGAGCCATCAGTTGGGGGCTGAGAATGGAGTTCTTCTCCAGGAGCTTCCAGGAATGGTTTGAGAAAGCCTCGCCACCTACCCAGGGGTGGATTAACCAGTAAGCAAGGTACACACGGGCTTGTGTTTACGTAGTTGTGTTTACTTACTTGTATTTCCATCTTTGATGTGGTGGAAAAAAGGTGAAATCGTGTGCTACGGGTTAGTAAATAAACACAAGTAAGCCCGTGCATACCTTATTGGGTAATCCGCCCTTGCAACCACCCACCCCCCATCTGTCTGTCCTGTACCATGGGGGCTTGTGTGTTGCTGTGATACTGGAAGCTATGCCACTGGTATTTCAAATACCATCAGGGTCACCCGTGCTGGGCAGGTTTCAGTGGAGCTTCCAGACTAAGAATGACTAGGAAGAAAGGCCCGGTGATCTACTTATGAAAATCAGCCAATGAAAACCCTATGGATCACAACAGAACATTGTCCAATGTGGTGCTGGAAGATGAGCCCCCTGGGTTGGAAGGCGCTCAGAATACACAGTGGCCTCAACAGTGGAGTTGAGTATGCCAGCGATGGTGAAGATGGCGCAGGACCGGGCAGCATTTTGTTCTGTTGTGCGTGGGGTCGCCGTGAGTGGGAGCTGACTTAATGGCAACTGATAGCAACAACCAAGTCGCCTAGCCTCTCTGGGTCTCATTTCCCATCTATAAACTCTTGCCACTGGGTTCCATGTGTATTCATACCTATGACGGCTGTAACAAATTATTACAAATTTTAGCAGCTTCAAACCACACATATGTACTATCTCAAAGCTCTGTAGTTCAGGAGTCCAGGATGGGCTTGCCAGAATTCCTGCTCAGGGTCACCTTATCTGAAGGCTCTGGGAAAAACTCACCTGGATCAAAGGTGCCCTGGTGGTGCTGCTAACCAAAAGGTCGGTGGTTTGAACCCACCCGGAGGTTCCAAGGGAGAAAGACCTGGCGATCTGCTCCCGTGAAGATTACAGCCTTGGAAACCGTATAGGGCAGTCTGCTCTGTCACATGGGGTTGCTATGAGTCGGAATGGACTGGACGGCACCCAGCAACAAGAAGCGCATTCAGATTGTTAGCAGAATCCAGTTCCTGTGGCTGAAGGACTGAGGTCCCTGTTTCCTTGCTGGCTGTTGGCCGGAGGCTGCCCCCAACACCAAGAGGTCAGTCTCTGGTCGACCAGGTGACCCCACATCTCAGAACCAGTTACAGTGGGCTGTTACCTCAGACCTCCCCTTCCGCCTCATCTCTGCCTCCAGCCAGAAAAAGTTTTCTGCTTTTAAGGGTCCGTTTGATTAATGAATTCCACCCAGTTAATCCAGGACAAAAGCAAAAAAACCTAAGCCAGGTGCCATGAAGTGGACTCTGACTCATGGCGACCCCATGGGTGTCAGAGTAAAATGGCTCCCTCGGGTTTTCAGTGCCTGATTTTTTGGAAGTAGATTGCCAGGCCTTTCTTCCAAGGCACCTTTGAGTGAACTTGAATCTCCAACCTTTCGGTTAGTAGCCAAGTCCTTAACCGCTTGCCCCACCCAGGGACTCCAATCCAGGATAATCTCCCTATTTGAAGATTTAACATAAATAATAATTGAAGTAAAAAATATTTTAAATAAAAGTTTAGGATTAATCACATCTACAGACTCCCTTGTACCATGTAATGGACCATATTCACAAGTTTTGGGGGATCAGGGCATGGACAACTTTGGCGGGGTATTACTGGGTTTGTTGTTGTTGGGTGCCGTCAAGTCGATTCCAACTCATAGTGACCCCATGTGACAGAGTAGAACTGCCCCATAGGGTTTCTTCGTCTGTAATCTTTACGGAGGCAGATCCCCAGGCCTTTCTTCTGCAGCTTCACTGTGTGGGTTAGAACTGCCAACCTTTAGGTTAGGAGTTGAGTACAAACTGTTTGCACCCCCCCAAACCCACTGCCATCAAGTCGATTCCGACTGATAGCTTCTTTATAGGACAGGGTAGAACTGCCCCATAGGGTTTCCAAGGCCCTAATCTTCATGGAAGCAGACTGCCTCATCTTTCTCCTGTGGAGAAACCACCAGCATTTCAGTTAGCAGCCGAGCACTTAACCACCATGCCAGCAGAGCTCCTTTTGCACTATCTAGGGAACGCTTATTAATCAATATGTCTGAGAAATTCTTAATTTGTCTAAAACATGGCAGAAAGAAATATACACCTTCATCTATCTACTTAGTCACCAGTGGGGTTCCAATAGTAACTTATCTTTTATTGTTGTTGGGCGCCGTTGAGTCGATGTCTACTCGTAGTGACCCCATGTGACAGAGTAGAACTGCCCTGTAGGGTTTTCTAGATTGTAATCGTTAATGGAAGCAGATCACCAGGCCTTCCTTCCTTGGAGCTGCTTGGTGGCTTCAAACTGCCAGCCTTTTGATTAGCAGCCGAGTGTTTAACCATTGCAAAGCCCACTTGGCTTAACTTAACCCTTTGCCATTGAGTCGATTCCAACTCACAGTGACCCTGTAGGACAGAGTAGAACTGCCCCATAGGGTGTCCAAGGAGCAGCTGGCGGATTCGAACTGCTGACCTTTTGGTTAGCAGCCTGCCCTCTTACCCACTGCGCCACTGGGGCTCCCCCATTTGCCTTACCGACCACAAATCCCTTTCCACTCGATTTTATGATTCTCCCACTGAAGGTGGATTTGCCTGGACTTGAAGAGGCAAGGCCCTGGGCCAGGGAATTCCCTGGGGAGAAGGGGAGGAGCAGTGGTGCCCCCTGATGGACACCCAGGAGGATGACAGGGGCCTTAGGGAGGAGGCCATCACATCGGAGCCTTCTGGTTGACCCAGGGCCACAGTCTGTATCTGCTGTGGATTGAATTGTGTGCCTCCAAAATATGTGCTGCTGATTCTAACCCCTGTACCTGTGGATGTCGTTCCATTTGGGAAGAGGATTTTCTTTGGTATGTTAATGAGGTTATATCAGTGTAGGGTATATCTTAAACTCAATCACTTTTGAGATCTACAAGGAGCAGATTAGGCACAGAAGCACAGGTGGGGGAAGGTAGATACCACGTGGAGATCCCCACGGGACTGAGGAACAGAAGCTGAGAAGAGACAAGGACCTTCCCCCAGAGCCAGCAGAGAGAGAGCCTTCCCCTAGAGCCAGGGCCCTGAATTCGGACTTCTAGCCTCCTCAACTGTGAGAGAATAAATTTCTGTTTGTTAAAGCCACCTCCTTGTGATATTTCTGTTATAGCGGTGCTAGGTAACTATCACGGATTGAATTATGTCCCCCCCAAAATGTGTGTATCAATTTGGGTAGGCCATGATTTCTGGTATTGTGTGATTTTCCTGTATGTTGTAAAGCTGCCTCTCTGATGTTAATGAGGGAGGATGGGTGGCAGTTGTGTTAGGAAGGCAGGACCTGATCTACAAGACTGGATTGTGTCCTGAGGCAATCTCTTGAGATATAAAAGACAGAAGTGAGCAGTGAGACAGGAGGACCTCACACCAACAAGAAAGCAGTGCCGGGAGCAGAGCGCGTCCTTTGGACCGGGGTCCCTGCGCAGAGAAGCTCCTAGTCCGGGGGAATTGATGGCTAATGCTAGAATCCTCACCTTTCATGTGGGAGACATGGGTTCGATTCCCAGCTAATGCAGCTTATGTGCTGTCACCACCCGTCTGTCAGTGGAGGCTTGCGTGTTGCTGTGATGCCGAACGGGTTTCAGCAGGGATTCTAGACTAAGACTAGGAAGAAAGGCCTGGTGATCTACTTCTGAAAATTAACCAATGAAAACCTTATGGATCACAATGTCTGATTTGCAACCGGGATTGGACAGTGTTTGGTTCTGTTGTGTATGGGGTCGCTGTGAGTCAGGGGCCAACTCGGCAGCTAACAACGACACGGTACCTTTAGAGACCTATGACGATGCTCTAAATTGGACTTTTTTTTAGATTAGGGGAAAAAATAGAGTATAATAAAAATGAATATAAATCATAAATGCAGCCTGGGATATATGTGTCTCATAACATGTAATATTTTATACTTATTTTTTGCAAGAGGAAAACCAGCTCCGAGTCCATGGAAAGCCACAGTGTGCCCCAGAGGTGACCAGGCCCCGAAGCATTGTGGTTCGGTAGTCAGTTCCCACAGGGCAGCCCCCATCATAGAGGGTGGTTATGAGTCTCTGCTGCCAGTAGGCTGGCCACATCCTAAAGGCCAGGAGGGTCAGACTCCTCAGGGGATATTACAGTGACAAGGGACACCGTCCCAATTCAAGACCAACCTCCCCTGATAATTCAGTATTGCCCTCTATCAGCTGCCTCTTACAAGTCCGCAGCCCCCATGGTGTCTGGATGGTACAAACTGTTTGCACTTGACTGCTAATCTAAAGCCTGGTGGTTCAAACCCACAAAGCAGTGCCACAGAAGAAAGACCTGGTGATCGGCTTCCGTAAAGACCGCAGCCAAGAAAACCCCATGGAGCACAGTTCTACTCTGTAACACATGGGGACGCCATGAGTCGGAATGGACTTGACGGCAATGGGTTTGGTTTGGTTTTGGTTTCCTGACATCCTCCTGGTTGTGTTGCAGGGAGCACAGACACCTCCGCCACCAGCCGTGGGGCTCTGTTTTATTCATTATAAGGAGCCCTGGTGGCGCAGTGGTAAGATCTTGTCAGCTAACTGAAAAAGGTCAGCAGCAGCTTGAAACCACCAGCAGCTCTGCAGGAGAAAGATGTGGGAGTCTGCTTCCGTAAAGGTTACAGTCTCAGAAACCCTGTGGGACAGTTCTACTCTGTCACATGGGGTTGTTATGAAATTACTATGGAATTGCCTCAACACCAACGGTTGTTTTGTTTTTGGTATCCCAGGTACTGACATGGTATCTAGCACATAGTAAATTCAACATGAATAATGGTTATTGCAACTTGTTTTCAGTCTACAGCTGATCTTACAAGTGATTTGTGCTTTTGTGTATGAGTATTTTCAGCTTTATGCTTTCATTGCTCCCAAGGTGCTGTGTCCATGGCTGGGTCTCTATATCTGCAAAGGCAGAAGATGTCTCTACAGTGCCAGGTACAGGGTGTGCTCATAAGGCATGCTCAGGGCATCAGTGGACAACACTGGTGTAACGGTTAATGTCACTTGGCTCGGTTGTGATTCTCAATGGTTTGGCAGACACTGGACTGGGTGCTCTTCCATAATGTAACGTAATGTAATGTGATTGCTTTCCGTAATGTAATGTAATCGCTTTCCATAATGTGATGTAATGTAACCACGTTCCATAACGTAATGTAGTATAATATAATCACTTTCTGTGATGCGATGTGATCAGCCAATCAGTTGAAAGAGGACTTTCCTTGGGGGTGTGGCCTGCTTCTAGTATATAAATGGATGTCCTGGCAGGGCTTACTCTCTCTCGACCCTGCGCTTGTCTCGTCACCTGACCTCCAGTTCCTAGGATGTGTGCCTGCAGAAGTCTCCAGGCTGCTGACTGACCTGCAGATTTTGGATTCACCCTGCAACCCCATGTGCCAGCAGAAGCCTTCAGCCTGCCATGTGATCCATGGATTTGGAACTTGCCAGCCCCCACAGTTGTGTGAGCCATTTTCTTGAAATAAATCTCTCTACATATACTGACATATATGCTTCATGGGTTTTGGTCCTCTAGCGAAGCCAGACTAAGACACCGGTTAGAGTTCAAAATAGCCCAGTGTTGTGTAGATGCTGAGTAATATTGAACTGAAATGTCCGCTGTCCACCTTACATACCACCTCTGCTTACTGGTCTCCTACAGCCTTTGTGATGCCTGAGCAGATCACAGCAGATCTCCTGAACATCACTGCCCAAAACCCCTGTGTACATCAAGGACCCTCTTAAGCTGTAGCTTTTCTTCTCCAGAAATTCTAATTATTTAAACCAAAACTCAAACCAGTTGGGGTCGAGTCGATTCCAACTCATGGTGACTCCAAGTGTGTTGGAGTAGAACTGCCCCCTGGGGTTTTCTAGAGTGTAATCTTTACGGAAGCAGATCACCAGGCTTTTCTTCCATGGAGCTGCTTAGTGCTCCACAGGATTTTCAATGGCTGATTTTTCTGAAGTAGATCACCAGGCCTTTCTTCCTCGCACCTTTGGGTGGAGTCGAGCCTTCAACTTTTCGGTTAGCACCACCCAGGGACTCCTTGTGAACTCAAAGCAAGTATAAATTCTCTCTTTGCAGATTGCTGG
This sequence comes from Dugong dugon, assembly GCA_030035585.1. Lineage (NCBI taxonomy): Eukaryota > Metazoa > Chordata > Mammalia > Sirenia > Dugongidae > Dugong > Dugong dugon. Next base: position 175,594,801 of record CM057483.1, on the reverse strand, counting down.
TGCCTGGAAAAAGTTCCTGCCCTGGACTTCAGAGACAGGCTTGTCAGTTTCTGGGGTTGGGTTTATTACAGATGTTGCATAGCTTTTGTTAGAAAACTCCACCGGGCAATTAACGTTGTAGGGTTTTTGTCATTTTATTGTTGGTCTGAGGGGGTTTTGGGGCCTTTTGTAGTCCTTAATTTTGGAAGCAGCTGTATTCTGTGACGCTGTGGGCACTGATAGAATAATGTCTATATCTGAAGTCTCTGGGGAGAAGTAAGAGCTGGTGTCTTTGAGATTCCTTTCTAAACCTGCGATACAATTTTGTGCTTTGCCATTATAATGAGCACAAGGACGAAGAAGGCAGGTGCGGAGGGGCGGGTCTGGGTGCTGTTGGCAAGGGGGTCTTCCTCAGCAGTGAGCCAGCCGCTTACGGAAACGCGCCGGCTGGTGGCCACGGAGCCCCAGATCACGTTCTTCTATGTACTTCCCCTTAGAGTGTATTTTAAATAGCTGATAAATGGCTTGGAGCCCTGGTGGTGCAGTGCTTAAGAGCTTGGCTGCTAACTGAAAGGTTGAATCCACCAGCCGCTGCTTGGAAACGCTATGGGGCAGTTCTACTCTGTCTATAGGGTTGCTATGAGTCGGAATCAACTCGACAACAATGGGTTTTGGGAATAAATGGCTTTACGTTTTAGTTTCTACTCCACTTTATTTTTCTAATTGGAATCAGATCCGTCTCCGTCTCCTAGTGCTGCTCTAACAGAAATACCACAAGTGAATGCCTTTAACAAACAGAAATTTACTTTCTCCCAGTTCAGGAGGCTAGAAGTCTGAATTCAGGGCCCCGGCTCTAGAGGAAGGCTCTCTCTCTGTGGCTCTGGGGGAAGGTCCTTGTCTCAGCTTCTCTAACCCTGCATTCCTTAGTTCCTTGGTGGTCTCCACGTGGCGTATATCTCTCATTCCCCGCTTGTGCTTGCTTGTCTCTGTGTCTCTGCTGCTCCTGGTAACTCAGAAGAGGTTAGGTTGAGGGCACACCCTACTCCAGTATGACCTCATTAACATAAAGAAAACTCTTTTCCCCAATGAGATTACATCCACAGGTGGTGGTGGTGGTGCCAGGGCCTGTCAAATCGGTTCCAACTCACGGCAACCCTGTGTACAACAGAACGAAACACTGCCCGGTCCTGCGCCATCCTCATAATCATTACGCTTGAGCCCATTGTTGCAGCCACTGTGTCAGTCCATCTCGTTGAGGGTCTTGCTCTTTTTCGCTGGCTGACCCTCTACTTCACCAAGCATGATGTCCTTCTCCAGGGACTGATCCCTCCTGACAACACGTCCAAAGTATGTGAGACGAAATCCCACCATCCTCGCTTCTAAGGAGCATTCTGGCTGTACTTCTTCCAAGACAGATTTGTTTGTTCTTCTGGCAGTCCATGGTATATTTGATATTCTTCGCCAACACTGCAGTTCAAAGGTGTCAATTCCTCTTCAATCTTCCTTATTCATTGTCCACAGGTATAGGTTATACCTTATGTAGGGATACAGGGGTTAGGATTCCAACATCTATTTCTGGGGAACACAACTCCACTCATCAGCTTTTTATTTTACTTCTATGAGTTCATATTGTCGTCCGTCATAGGGGCTGACAAAGAACATGTTCAGAAGTGGAAAATGTTTGTTTAGTTTTACATTCCTGTGTGTTCAATGCATAAAACCCAGAACAGGCTAAAGGTCTCAGACATCTTCCCATCCTGCTGGACTTGTGAAGACAGAGCAAAGAGCCTAATTCTAGCACCCTGAGTCTTAACATCAGTCCTGAAATTCTTTCACTTTTATCTGAGCTGTGGCCCCCATCCCTGTTTCTCAGGGGACATTTTTGTCCCAGTTTGTAAAATCCCGTCTGTGCCACACTTGCTCTTTCGTTCGCAGTATGGAAACAAAGTCATTTCCTGCTGAGACAACGTGTGACTTTGTTTCCTTGGAAATCTATGTAATCGACCCTCAACTCGTGGACCCCGTGCACAACGGAATTAAACGCTGCCCAGTCTCAGGCCATCCCCATGATCTGTGCAGAGTGGAACTTCTCGGTAGGGTTTTCAAGGCTGTGACCTTTTGGAAGCAGATCACCAGGCCTTTCTTCCAAGGCACCTCTGGGCGGGTTTGAACCACCAACCTTTTGGTTATTAGTCAAGCGCTCAACCCCACCGGGGGACTCTTACTATTACTCGTACTATTAGTGTTATCTGTTTTGGGTCGCTAGTTGTCTGTCTTTTCCTGGGAACATTTATTCTGTATAAGGAACCCTGGTGGCACAGTGCTTAAGTGCTTGGCTGCTAACTGAAAGGTCAGCAGTTCAAACCTACCAGCCACTCTGTGGGAGAAAGACCTGGTGATCTGCTCCCATAAAGATGACAGCCTTGGAAACCCTATGGGGCAGTTCCACTGGGTAGCTAGGGTCGCTATGAGTCAATTGACTCGAAGGCAAAGGGTATTTATTTCTTGCAGGCCCTTGACCTCTGTTTCTTCTGGTGTGTCCCACTCCAGTCCTCAAAACTGTGTGATCCCTAGTCATTCTTTCTAAGAAAGTAACAGGATTCACCCTGCATTTGTTGGGGCTGTGGCAAAATCTGAACGTGGATATTCACACTGGGCCTTTTCTGCAAGGCCAGCGCTACACAGAGGCCAGGTGGTCTAGGAACGTAAGAAAGCTGGGGGAGCTGGGGGTTAGGGAGGAATGGGGGTTAAGGAGGGAGGGAGGGAAGGAGGAAGGGAGGGAGGGAAGAACGGAGGGGGGATGGAAGGAAGGGAAGGAGAGAGGATGGGAGGCAGGGAGGGAGGGAGGGAGGGAAGAATGAGTGAATCAAGGGCTTACTGAAGCCGCTGGAAAGACAGTGAGCGCCACACCTACCAGCCCCCCTTCAAACGAGACGTAAAGGAGCCTTCACAGACACCAGCTCAGCTTATCATCAGGAGCCAACTGAGAACCAGTCACAGACTTCTCTGCTCTCCCTACCCATGTACCCCAGCTTTGGTTCTTTTGCTGCTCATATCCGAGTTGAGACTCTGACTACAGCTCTGCACTGGAGGGGTGTCATGGAGGGTACCACCCCGCTTCTGTGCAGAGTCCCAGAATGCCAGTGGCTGGTCCTCAAGCCTGCGGTAGAAACCACTTGAGTGTCAGGCTGGATTGTATGGCTCCAAGCTTTAACTTGTTTCACAGACAGTTGGAGGGGTTCACAAATACCTCGAGCAGTGGGGCTCTACTTTATTTTATCATCTGAGAAAAGTGCTCTTTCCTAAGAATCCATATGCTGATTGTTAGGAAATTTAGAAAACGGGTTGACAGTGGGCACGGTTTCCCTGCCCCAGATCACGCTGAGGTACCCAGGAGCAGGAAGAAGTATATCTGTGATGCTTCCCAGGCTCTTGAAGAGCGTTAACAGAGTAACCTTTTTTCTTCGTTGCATGAAACAGAGATCTAAAACTCACCTAGAGCTATTTAAAATAAGAATAAAATATCCCGTGCAGATCATAAAAGGCAACTTGAAGAGCCCGATGCCTGCGATCTCAAGGTACAACAGTAATGATATTGATGATTATTTCTGTACTAATATTTCCATCCATCCATCCATCCACCCACCCACCCATCCATCCATCCACCCACCCATCCATCCATCCATCCACCCACCCATCCATCCATCCATCCACCCATCCATCCACCCATCCAGTCATCCACCCACCCATCCATCCATCCATCCATCCATCCACCCACCCACCCACCCGTCTGTCCATCCGTCAATCTACCCATCCATCCATCCATCCGTCTACCTATCCATCCATCCATTCATACATACCTACACATATACATATATCCATCCATCCACCCACATATCCATCTGTCCACCTATCCATCCATCCACCCATACGCTCATCCATGCATCTGCCCATCCGTCCCCCCACCCACGCACCCACTCATCCATCCACTCATTCATGCATCTGGCCATCCATCCACCCACCCACCCATCCATCTATCTATCCAGTCACCCACCCACTCATCTGCCTACCTACCAATCTATCCATCTGTCCACCCATCCATCCATCCATCCATCCATCCACCCACCCACCCACCCACCCGTCTGTCCATCCGTCAGTCTACCCATCCATCCACCCATCCACTCACCCACCCATCCATCCATCCATTCATACATACATACTCACACATACACATCCATCCATCCATCCACCCACATATCCATCTGTCCATCCATCCATCCATCCGTCTACCTATCCATCCATCCATTCATACATACATACCTACACATATGCATATATCCATCCATCCACCCACATATCCATCTGTCCACCTATCCATCCATCCATCCATACGCTCATCCATGCATCTGCCCATCCGTCCCCCCACCCACGCACCCACTCATCCATCCACTCATTCATGCATCTGGCCATCCATCCACCCACCCACCCATCCATCTATCTACCCAGTCACCCACCCACTCATCTGCCTACCTACCAATCTATCCATATGTCCACCCATCCATCCATCTATCCATCCATCCACCCACTCAGCAAAGGTTTCTCAGTGTCAGGATACCCAGGGCTCACGCTAAACCCCAGGACTACAGCGGGGTAAGACACACACCCATCAGTCCCTAATGCACTGAAATTTAGCCAGCTCAAACAATTTTATTCTTTATAAAAGGATTATTTGACGTTGCTCCTAAAAATCACCTGTCCAAATCATCTTTAGAAAACAAGCATTTTTTTTTTCTTGGACTACTCTGTGGAAAATACACGGGCAAAGCAACATGTACCGATGCTAAGATGAAATGGCTGTGTGGTTTGTGGATACGTGTTTGCTTTTCCTCGGAGTCAAGTATTTATTCCGTTCTGTTGCTCTGAAAGATTTACGGAAAGACTACATCAGTTGTCTAACACCGAAAAGAAGCTGAGGAATAAAAGGGTTTAAACAAAAACCACCTGGAATAACACCGTAATGACATAGCAATCCCCATTTCCTGTATGTCCTTCCGGCCTTTAATGTTAAATTTTTACCAATTTTTTCATTTTTTTTTTAAATTTTAAGACACAATTTTTCACATTTAAAAAATTCCCCATTACCCCATTTCCCTAGCCCCTGGTAATCACGAATCGTATTTATCTGGATGGATTTTCCTATTCTAGATATTAAATGTAAGTGGGATCATACAGTATTTGTCCTCTTGTGACTGACTGATTTTGCCCAGTGTGATGTTTTCAAGGTTCGTGCACGTTGTAGTACGCATCGGTACTTCATCTCTTTACATGGTTGAATAATGCTTTATTGTATGAATATGCCAAGGCCCCTGAGGGGTGCAAATGTTTGTGCTCAAATACTAATCTAAGGATTGGCAGTTTGATCCACCCAGAGGCACCTCGAAAGGAAGACCTGTCATTCTACTTCCGAAAAACCAGCCACCGAAAACCCTGTGGAGCACAGTTCTACTCTGACTCACGTGGGGTCTCTGTGAGTCGGAGTCAACTCAAGGACAACAGGTTTGGCTTTGCTTTGGATGTATCTACCTACTCGTGTTTATCCATTCATCTGTCGATGGCCGCTTGGGTTATTTCCACCTTTTGCCTACTGTAAATTAGAGTATTAATTGTATACATATTAAATTTTCTCTCACCTTTTCTGGGAGAATCACACAACCAACGAGTTGAATTCCCAGTGTGGGGAATAAAAAAAAACAAAACTTCCATACAACAATTCCCAACTTGACAGGAGACCTCAAGCTCGAAGCCGAGATGTTTTTTCTGGAGGCAGTTAAGTCATAAAAGGATTTTCATTTCTTGATGTGCTTATACATAGCGTGTGTCCTACTTTCTTCTAGAATGGTCATCACATCGATAGCTCAAAATAACATCTGAACCACTTTTTAAAAAAATTTTCCTTTCCAAGTTTTAAATACACACCGACCAGGGCTATGGAAGTTCTCGGGGCTGGCTTGGTGAATAGTCCCTGGCAAATGCAGGCTAGTCTTTTTTTTTATGTTTTATGCTTGGACCACCTTGCATAGATTTTTTTTCAAGATAAAGGCTTTCCTTTTCAAATTTTCTTTTTTTTAAAAAAATAATATTTATTGTATTTGAGGTGAAAGTTTACACAGCAAATTAGGTTCCCATTTAACAATTTCTGCACAAATTACTCAGTGATAATTGGTTACGTTCTTCACAATGCGTGAACATTCTCATTAATTCTGTTCTGATTGTTCCATTTCCAGTACTCTAGTTTCCCTGCCCCCTTACCTTCTCATCTTTGCTGGAGCCCTGGTGGCGCAGTGGTTAAGAGCTCGGCTCTTAAACAAAAGGTCAGCAGTTCGAATCCACCAGCTTCTCCTTGGAAACCTGTGGGGCAGTTCTCCTCTGTCCTCTAGGGTTACTATGAGTCAGAATGGACTTGAGAGCAATGGGTTGGGTTTCGGGTTTTATGAGTCGGAATCAACTTGATGGCAGTTAGCTTGGTTGACCATTTGGTCTCATCTAGATGATTTTTTTAAAGAGCATGTATTCATGGGTAATAGTCTTCGTTTTGTGTGCCAATCTGTTATTTCAGTAAAAGGTGATCTCGGGATAGTTTCAGTTCAAGGTTTAAAGAGTATCTCAGGACGATAGTCTTAGGGAGTCTGCCATTCTTCACTGAGCCAGTGTGTCTGGAGTTTTTAAGAATTTGAGTTCTGTTCCATGTTTTTCTCCCATCCTATCAGGGTCCATCTGCTGTAGCCCTGATGGTTGGTCATGGTTGCAGGGCACCATCTAGTTCTTCTGGTCTCAGGGTAGATGAGACCGTGGCTCATGTAGACTTTTTGTTCTGTAGACTAGTTTCTTCTCTGAGTCTTTGGTTTCCTTCTTTCTCTTTTGCACCGGATGAGTAGAGACCGGTCACTTTGTCTTAAGTATTAAAATTTGTTAACACACACACTTCACCAGAGTGAAGCCATTCCAAGCCAAGTTGGGGAATCTCTGCTTCAGAGGCAGGATCAATACATGTGATCTGTGAACAAAAGACACAGGTGGGCCGGAGAAGGGCCAACAGCTTCCCGGGTACTACCAGTACCACCACCAGTTGCCATGCAGCCCAGTGTGGCTCACAGCGCCTCCATGAGAGTCAGAGTAGAACTGTGCTCCACAGGGTTTTCAGTGGCTGATTTTTCAGAAGCAGATCACCAGGCCTTTCTTTCTAGGCGCCTCTGGGTAGATTTGAACCTCCAACCTTTCCGTCAGCAGCCGAGGACATTCACCATGTGCACCTCCCAGGGTCTCCTCTGTTGTTTCCAGAACTCATGTCTTGGGGTCAGTTTGAGAATTGTGCCTTTAGTAGGTCCTTCCGGCCAGAGTTTCTCTTGATTTCAAAACCGGTGTGTCTCCCATGTTTCGAACACAAGCAGAATTTGAAAGAATCCTACTTGTGAATTAAAAGGGAAAATCTGAAAAGAGGCTCAAAATCGACTCATCATCTATTATTTTATCGTTGTTCAAAGGTCCGAGTGGCACACACATTTTGCTGCTCTACTACAAACAGAAAGGTTGGCAGAATGAACCCACCCAGTGGCACTGTGGAAGAAAGGCCTGGCTATCTGCTTCCATAAAAATTACAGCCGAGAAAACCCTATGGAGCAGTTCTACTCTGCTGCACGCGGGGTCATCTCTTCTCAATGGCAATGGGTTTGGGTTTTTATTGTCATTCAACCTTTATGGTTAGACAAAACATCATCCCTTAAAGCACCAGGAAGCCAACATCAGGCTTCTAGAGACTGAAAATAAATCCCATAGCTAGATGGCAGAGTATGAAATGAGCCTGCCTGTTTTATATTGTATTTGACTTCTCATAATTGTGTTAATTATTTGAGCACAGTCTCTACGGCGTTTTTGTGAAGGGCCTAGTTTTTCTAATTGAACAAATAAATTATCCATCTTCACTTATTTCCTGTTTGGAGTATTTTGATGGAGACGCATGAAAACTAATTTACATTACAGATTTGATTGCCAGATGGGTAGTCATTACATGTCCCTGCTTCTGGCAAAAATGGCAAATTCAAACTCAATTTCTGCCACCGCGCTTGTACACTTAAATCTATTCTGGCGCAGTGGTTAAGAGCTTGGCTGCTAATCAAAAGGTCGGCAGTTCGAATCTACCAGCCTTGGAAATCCAAGGCCGTAATCTTTACTGAAAAAGATCGTCAGGTCTTTCTTCCGAGGAGCAGCTGGTGGGTTTGAACCTCCAACCTTTCGATTAGCAGCTGAGTGCTTAAATACTGCTCCACCATGGCTCCTTTACACAAGTAGAAAACCAAAAAATAAAAATAAAAACCAAACCCACTGCCGTCGAGTTGATTCCGACTCATAGCGACCCTATGGGACAGGGTAGAACTGCCCCATAGGGTTTCCAAGGAGCAGCTGGTGGATTCGAACTGCCAGCCTTTTGGTTAACAGCCGTGCGCTTAACCACTATGCCAAAAACAGTTGCCCTTGGGATGAGCCCAACTCATGGGGACCCAGTGCGTGTCAGAAGATGCTTAATGACCTAAAAGGAGGTGCGGTAAAGTCCCTAAAACTCTGAAGTGGCAAAGAACTCGCAACTCAAAGTGGGGTCCTTGGAGCAGCAGAATCAGCATCACCTGATAGCTTGTTGGAAATGCAGAATCTTGGCCCCACCTGGACCTGCTAAGCCCAAATCTGCATTTTTACCAGATCCTGAGGTGATAATCTGATTTTCTAAATTCCATGCGGGAGACCGGGGTTCAATTCCTGGCCAGTGCACCTCATGCGGAGCTGCCACCGCTCTGTCCGTGGAGGCTTGCGTGTGGCTGTGATGCTGAACAGGTTTCAGCGGAGCTTCCTGACTAAGACAGACTAGGAAGCAAGGTCTGGTGATCTACTTCTGAAAATCATCCAGTGAAAACCCAACGGATCACAGTTCAACTATGACACACGGGGGGGTGCCGTGAGTCAGGGTCGACTCCACAGAAAGTGCTTTTTGGTTTTGTTTACGCTCAAAACACACGGTCGTGCTGCTGACTTTGGGAATAAACCATGGACTTTCTCTTGGATCCAGTGTGAACTCACACCAAACAGAAATTTGTTAAAAGTTCCAATCTCATGGAATCCAGACTTCCTGGAGCCATGGAGGTTGGATGAACCCCTGAGACTATTGTCCTGAGATAATCTTTAAACCTTAAAGTTAAACTATCCTCTGAAGTCTTCTTTAACCCAAATAGTTTAGCTTCACTAGTAAAGAATATCTGCCTTGAGCACTGTGTTCTTTTAAGATCTATCTCTATGGGATCAAATTGACAATAGCAACTGGAAAGGTTAGATAGGAAGCTTAGGGGGCAGTGAGTTTATGTTAACAGGGGTAGAACAACTCAGCAAAGGAGGGTGAGAACGGTTGCACAACTCGAAGAAGGTCATCAACATCCCTGAATTGTACGTGTAAAAACTGTTGAATTGGTGTCTGCTCTGCTGTATCTATTTCAACAACAACAAAAATAAATAAATTGTATTTTAAAGAAACGAACAATAGTTTCACTTAACTTTGGTTTTCTTTAAAATACAATTTATTTTATTTTTGTTGTTGTTGAAATATATACAGCAAAGAACATCTCCCTTGAGCGTTGTGCTCTTTTAAGATCTATCTCTATGGGATCAAACTGACAACAGCAACTGGAAGGGTTAGATAGGAAGCTTGGGGACAGTGAGTTTATGTTAACAGGGGTAGAACAGCTCAGCAAAGGAGGGTGAGAACGGTTGCACATCTTAAAGAATATAATGAATGTCACTGAATTGTACAAGTAGAAACTGTTGAATTGGTGTATGTTTTGCTGCGTATATTCTCAAGAACAAAATAAATAAAAATTTAGAAATAAAAAGAATGTCGTCAATGTCACCGAGTTGTACATGTAGAAACTGTTGAATTGGTGTAAGTTCTGCTGTGCGTATTCTCAACAAGAACAGCAAGAAAAAGAAAATGAATTATTAACCCAGGAAGGAAAAAAAAAGGCTCTGCTGTTCATACTGACGCTACAAAAATATTTCGACAGTCTGCGAGCAGCTTCCTGCTGGTGAGCCTCCTTCTGTCAAAAACAAAAGAAAAACAGAAAGAAAAAAAAAAAAAAAGGCCATTCCAAGTCCCATATCCTTGTTTGGGAGTATTATTCATTGTCCGACTCTCAGCTGCTGTGCTGATTCATCACGTTGGAATGGTTTTTCTTAACTTTATTAGAAGGTGGAATTAAGACTGTGTCTTTTCCTGGTAACCCACCCCCTTGTTCTGTGTGTTTCAGGGTGGGGAGCGGGGAGTGGGGGCATAAAGAGAACTGTGCTGAAGGCTCCTTGGCTGGGAGGGGTCGGAGGAGGGGGCTCAGGCATCTTGGATATTTGGACTCAACTGGACATGGAGCAGGAGCAAGGGTCAAGACCACCAGGGCTGGATCTACAGGGGCTGGGAAGAAACAGGAAGAAGCAGGAACACCACCCTGAAGCGCCCATGGGCTATCTGAAGCTGAGCAAAGAGGGTGGGAGACAGGAGGGTGCAGCCCACCCCTCCACTCCACTGCCACCAGATCTGGGGCCACGTCGTCTGAGTCTGGTAGTGCTGCTGTTAACAGAAATCCCACAAGTGCGTGGCTTTAACAAACAGAAATTTACTCTCTCACAGTTCAGGAGGCTAGAAGTCCGAATTCAAGGTGCCAGCTCTAGGGAAAGGCTTTCTCTGTCGGCTCTGGGGGAAGGTCCTTGTCTCTTTGAGCTTCTGTTCCTTGGTCCTTTGGTGATCTCCACGTGACATCTGTCTTCCCTGTTTGTGCTTTCTTGTCTCTGTGTCTGCTCTTTTATATCTCCGAAATGATGAGGTATAGGACACACCCTACATTAACGTGGCCTCATTAACATAACAAAGAAACCCTTATTCTCAAATGGGGTTACATCCACAGGTGCAAGGGTTCCGATTCTATAACATATTTTTGTTACTGTTGTTGTTAGGTGTCAGATGGAAACACTGCCCTGTCCTGTGCCAGCCTCACAATCACTGTTATGCTTGAGCCCATTGTGGTAGTCACTGTGTCAATCCATCTCACTGAGGGTCTTCTTCTTTTCCCCTGACCCTCTACTTTACCAAGCCTGGTGTCCTTCTCCAGGGACTGGTCCCTCCCGATAACATGTCCTAAGTACATGAGACGAAGTCTCACCATCCTGGTTTCTAAGGAGGATTCTGGCTGTACTTCTTCCAAGACAGATTTGTTTGTTCTTTTGGCAGTCCCTGGTATATTCAATATTCTTCAGCAACACCATAATTCAAAAGCGTCAATTCTTTGGTCTTCCTTGTTCATATTTTGGGGGGACACAATTCAGTCCGTAACAGCATCCTCTTCTGGAAGAGCCCTCGGTGGCCCCCAACTCTCTCCCTTGAGCCCTCCATGTTTTCGATGGCCTCAAACAGAACGCTGGGAAGTGAGGGTTCTACCCCGGGCCACAACTGCCTCAGTTAGGCTTCGTTAATTTATTAATAGTGTTATTCTTGAGAAAAGCAAAAAACTCACCCTTCTTCTGAAAAATATAGCTTACAAAGCCCCTTTCAAATTGTCACGTGATGGCTTTATTTTTTTATTATTCTTTTGGAAAGTATACCGGGTATGTTCAGAACTTTCCAAAATCACGTGAAGAACCTCTTGTGTGACACAGTGGGTCATCCTGGGATTAATGACAAGCAGGAGAGAGATTTCTCAAAATGTCATGTTCCAGTAAATTCTTTACAAAGTCAAAACCACTTTTGAGAATTAACCAAACACTTTGCAGAATTGGTTTTCTGGGTTTGAGGGCTTAAGACCATCGTCATGTGGGACAACTTGGTCAGTTGGCAGAATACAGTTCATAAAGTTAGGTTCTCCGTCCTAGTTTGGTGAGTAGTGTCTGGGGTCTTAAAAGCTTGCGAGCGGTCGTGTAAGATACAACTATTGGTCTTTTCTTGTCTGGAGCAGAAGAGAGAGAAGGAAACCAAAGACTCAAAGAAGAAACTAATCTACGGGAAAAATAGTCTACCCAGAGGTCAGAAGAACTAGATAGTGTCCAGCTACCATTACCGACCATTCTAATCTGGGCCACCATAGATGGATCCTGAGAGAATGAGAGAAAAATGCGCAACAGAGCTTCAAATTCTTTAAAAAGTCCAGATTTACTGGACAGGCAGAAACTAGAGGAACTGAAATCATTCCCAGAGGTCACATTTCAGCTAAATAACAGATTGGCACATAAAATAAAAGACACACCCATGAGTACTGTGTTCCTTAAACAAACAAACAAACAAAAAGTCTGTATGAGACAGTCAACATTTACCCTAATGCAAAGATGAGGACGTAAGGGGGTAGGGAAACTAGAAGAATGGAAACAGGACAACCAGAGTGGAATTAGTGAGAATGATCATGCATTGTCAAGAATGTAACCAATGTCATTGAACAATTGGTTTAGAAATTGTTAAATGGGAACCTAACCTGCTGTGTAAACCTTGACAGAAAATACAATAAAATATCATTAAAAAAAAAGAAACAAGTCAAAGACAGTCCGTAGAACGGGACAGTATTTGGAAAGCTAATTAGAAAACGTTGTATCCTTCTGCCTAGATCAGATCTTCCTTGTTCTACTCCCTCCTGATACTTCCATGTTGTATTTCCTTTAGAATGCAAGAAAAATTCAATTACAAAAAAAAACAAAAACAAAAAGAAACCCTCATAGTGCAAAGCTTGGTATAGGCTGAACTTGATCCTGTGAAATTTCTTTGCTACTATTCGTCCCTGTCTTTTCCTTCCAGTGTGAGAGCTCATTGTATTTCTGTCTTCCCTCTCTTCCTCTTTTTTCTTCATACATAAAAACAGAACTGCAGCCAAGGACCTCCCTGCCTTAAGTTAAGCTCTGTCAGATTCCTACGATCATACTGTCTTTCTCTTTCACCTCCAGAATTCTCCCCTCTTTGCTTTTCACGTTTCTTGCCCGTTGTCTCTCTTTGGCTGTGTTTTCCCTGAAATTTTTGTTTCGTTGGGGTTTATCGCTTTGAAGCCCTACTCCTTTTGTGGCGTGTGACGCCTTTCAACCACACAGCGCCCAGCTGTGCCCGCTGTCGCCGCCGGGATGTGCTGTCTGGAGCGGGGCTTGGGGAATGTTCGCCTTTGTCCCCGGCGAGCTGGCCTCAGATTGAAGAGCCGTTTAGATCTGCTGTCCTCTTCCAGCTGCGCTTCGCCACAGTGCCCTTTTGTGTTCCCCGGGCTCTGACATCCCCCTTTCAGGTCAGTCTGTGTGTGTTTTAACAGCCGGGACAGTGCTGAGCAGAGGGAGTGGGGACCACAGCTGGCTTCCGCATACTTACGTCATCTGAACCTGCTCAAGAGGCAGGTGTGGGGCTTTGCCCGCCTCTTTGGACACTAGGGGAATTGATATTTTTTTCCTCCAGCGTGTGTGTGCTCTTGGGGATGGGAGAGCCGGGAGGGACACCGAATGAGACCAACCCCAGTGCGCTATCTTGGGGTGCCCTTCTTGACTGCTCCCCGCGGTGGTTTAGCGAGGCTAGTGTGGGGCTCCAGTCACCCCCGAGGAAAAGTGAACAATCAACGTTATTGGCCGCACCTCAAGAATCGACTATTAAAAATGGGCTGTTGTGGATTGAATTGCTTCTCCCCAAAAACAGATGTTGTAAATCCTCACCCCTATACCTGTGGATGAAGGAGCCCTGGTGGCGCAAGTGGTTACGAGCTTGGCTGCCAACCAAAAGGTCTGCAGTTGGAATCCACCAGCCGCTCCTGGGAAACCCTATGGGGCAGTTCTACGCTGTCCTGTAGGGTCGCTAGGAGCCAGAATTGAATCGAGGGCAGTGGGGTCGGTTTTTAAACTCTGAGGAAACAAATTTCTGTTCTTCAACGCCCCCACTGGTGGTGTTTATAAGACACTTACTGAAAGATAAAGCAAGCAAGCCCGTTCCCATTACATGATTTGCTGTCAACAGCACCGGCTAATAGTTACGACTTGAAAATAACTATTGATTCTGTATTTATTTAACAGCTGCAACAATGGGCTCAAACATACCAGTGGTCTGGAAGATCGCAGAGGAGCAGACAAGGTTCTGGTTGTACACGGGGTCGCCATGAGTCAGAGCCGACTTCATGGCTACTAACAACAACATCGTTTGTTTATTACACCAAGATGTCACCGGGATTTCAAACACCAGCACTGCCACCCATGGTGGACAGGTATTAGTGGAGCGTCTAGAGTCAGACAGACTAGGAAGAAACGCCTGGCAATCCTCTTCTGAAAATCAGTGCATGGAAACTCCATGGGTTGCAACAGAACATGGTCTGACTCTCTTGCTTTGGACACTTCATGAGGTGGGATCCGTCACTGGAGGAGGACGTGGTTTTGATGAAGCAGAGGGCCAGTGAGGGTGGGGGAGAGCTCAGTGAGCTGGAGGGGCAGAGAGCTGCAGCAATGGGCTCGCACACGCCGGATGATTGTGAAGATGACGCAGGGCCGGGTGATGTTTCGTTCCCTGGAACCATGGGGTCGCCATAAGTGGAAGCCAACTCCACGCCGTGAACAACACCACCAACACGTTAGGTTGTGTGGCCCTAGAGACCCCAGCGTGGTGTGTCCTGTGCCGGGTGAAACGTTCCAGTGGAGCAAAGCTTTCGTGGGCTGCGGCTCCTCAGGGGGCTTTCACATGAGGCGTGTAGGGCGAGCCCCTGGCTCGGGGACACTCTGCCCTGTTCTTTACACCGAGGCCCGTGGAGGGTGGCCTCTCTGGATTTTGGCCATCTGTTCTCCGGCATGTGATTGCCGGGAGGCGCCCCAAATGGCCTGCTCTCGTGGAGAATGGCGCCTGTGGCAAGGGGCCCCGCAGGCCCGCTCGCCTGGCCTGCGTGCCCACGAGGACACAGACCCCTCCAGCACCAAGATCGCACCCATCATCTGTGTAGCGCCTGCCAGTTGTTGTTGGGTTTGTTTGTCCTTGAATAATGCTGCTCGGAACAGGAGGTGGGCCTTCAAGCGGAGAAGTACTGCAGATGCACACATGCACCCACACACACCCAGTGCTAGAGCCATAGGTGTAGACGCGCACACACAAGGCAGGGACACACATACGGGCACACACACACACACGCACACACAGCGCTATAGCCATAGGCGTAGACACACACGCACACACGCACACACACACACGGGCACACACACACAGTGCTATAGCCATAGGTGTAGACACGCGCACACACGCACACACACACACACACGCACACACACACAGAATGCTATAGCCATAGCTGCAAAGGGATCCAGCACAGTGCAGCATGAACAGCTCCGTCCAGGAGGTGGGCTCGGCAGGAGTCAAGCATGGGCCAGATCTCCCGGATGGAAGGCTAGAATTCTGCCACCGAACACCACTGCCTGCTGATCCATAGGGTTTTCAATGGCTGATTTTCAGAAGCAGATTGCCAAGACTTTCTTGTAGTCCGTCTTAGTTTGGAAACTCCGCTGAAGTCTCACAAGCCTGTGCTGGAACCCTGCCTGGCCCTGCATCATCTCTGTGATCAGTTGCCTATTGGACCATTATGATCCATAAGGTTTTCATTGGCTGATTTTCAGGAGTAGATCACCAGGCCTTTCTTCCTAGTCCCTCTTGTCTGGAAGCTCCACTGAAACCTGCTCAGCATCACAGCAACATTCAAGCCTCCACTGACAGACAGGTGGTGGCTGCACATGAGGTGCACTGGCTGGGAATTGAACCCGGGTCTCCCACATGGAGGGCGAGGATTCTACCACGGAGCCACCACTGGCCTTCTACATGTAGTGTGTAAAAACCATCCTTAGTTCATGCGCCATATGAAAACAGAGCCGTTAAGACTGTTGCCATTTCAACTCCACCTCAGTCCTTCCCAGTTCTGATTTCCCTTCTATCCTTCATTTACTCATCACTCAGGATGTAGGTTGAGCTATGATCATTTTATTTATTTTTCCATCCTGGGTGATTTTGTTGCAATTTTCCATCGAGATTTGAAATGCTTTCCCACATATTATAAGTTATTCCTGGGTCTGATACTGTCTTCATTATCTGCTGCTGCTGTAACAGATACACCACAAGGAGGTGGCTTCGTGGAACAGACATTTATTTTCTCACAGTTAAGGAGGCTAGATGTCTGAACTCAGGGCACCGGCTCTAGGGGAAGGCTCTCTCTCTGTGGGCTCTGGGGGAAGGTCCTTGTCTCTTTTCAGCTTCTGTTCCTCGGTTCCTTGGAGATCTCCATGTGGCATCTATCTTCCCCCATCTGCGTTTCTTCTGTGTTCTAAACTCTCTTTTTATCACTGAAAAGTTATTAGGTTTAAGACTTGCCCTACACTGATATGCCTCATTAACATAACACAGAAAACCCTATTCTCAAATGGGATCACATCCACAGGTTTAAACCCAAACCAAACCCATTGCCTCAAGTCGATTCCAACTCATAGCGACCGTATAGGACAGAGTAGAACTGCCCCATAGGGTTTCCAAGGAGCGGCTGGTGGATTCCAACTGCTGACCTTTCGGTGAGCAGCTAAGCTCTTAACCACTGTGCCACCAGGGCTCCTCCACAGGTATACGGGTTAGGGTTTTCAATCCATAACAGATACTGAATGATTTTCTTTCTCTCCTTCCTCTGAAAACGCCTGGGACAGGCTTCCACCCCAGAAGCGTCTCCCGATATTTACTGAAGCTCAGCAGTGCCGATTCTGGGCAGCTGGTCAACCTGCCTGCAGCCCAAAACAGCCTGCACAAAGCTGACCGTCAGATTCCATGCACGGGACCATGTGGACAGTTTTGTCTGTGAACAACATACATTTTACAGTTGTAAATTCCAAAGGGGTAGGGCAGGGGCAAAAACAGCAAAATTCGGGCAAAAACAGCAAAATTCAGACAAAACAGAAAACTTCCAGCTCTCCAAGTTTGGATATTCTGTGATGTGTATTCAGTGCCAGGATCCTTTTTCTTGATCACCTGACAGGAAGCTTTGTGATGGTCCTATTCAGTTAGCCACTGGCATTGAACATTGATGTTGTTGTTGTTAAGTGCCATCCAGTCGGTTCCAACTCATAGAGACCCTACTTACAGCAGAATGAAACACTGCCCGGTCCTGTGCCATCCTCACAATCATTGGTATGCTGGAGCCCATTGTTGCAGCCACTGTGTCAGTCCATCTCATTGAGGGTCTTTCTCTTTTTCGCTGACCCTCTACCTTATCAAGCATGATGTCCTTCTCCAGGGACTGGTCCCTCCTGATAACATGTCCAAAGTATGTGAGACGAAGTCTCTCCATCCTTGCTTCTAAGGAGCATTCTGGCTGCACTTCTCCCAAGACAGATTTGTTCGTTCTTCTGGTAGTCCATGGTATCTTCAATATTCTTCGCCAACACCATAATTCAAAGGTGTCAATTCTTCTTCGGTCTTCTTTATTCATTGTCCAGCTTTTTCCTGCATATGAGGTGATTGAAAACAACATGGCTTGGATCAGATGCACCTTAGTCTTCAAGGGGACATCTGTCCTCGTCAACACTTTAAAGAGGTCTTTTGCAGCAGATTGGCCCAATGCAATCCATCATTTGATTTCTTGACTGCTGCTTCCATGGGCGTTGATTGTGGATCCAAGTAAAATGAAATCCTTGACAACTTCAGTCTTTTCTCTGTTTATCATGATGTTGCTTATTGGTCCAGTTGTGACGATTTTTGTTTTCTTTATGTTGAGGTGTAATCCACACTGAAGGTTGTGGTCTTTGATCTTCATCAGTAAGTGCTTCAAGTAAATATTGATAATAGCTTCTAATACCTAATTTGGATTGTGGATATGTGATAGCTGCTGATACACGTTCGTTCCCAAAGAGGGGCACGTTTTTATTCTTTGCAGTTTTGAATTATTTACTATCCCTTTTAATTAGAGTTGAGAAATGACGCTTTTGGTTGATTCAGACATCAGTGCCTCAAAGTAAATTAAAATAGGAGTTGGAAGAAATCTCTTTCTCACTGCTATACCAAGCTGTGAGACTTTCTCCACATCTCTTTCAAGTACCCTCAAACCACTTGCAAGCGATTTTTAAATTCAGGCTTCTGGGTGTCTTTGGAGAATGACTTATCGATTTAAATTATTTCACTACTAATAAATTCCAGGAGAAGAGGATCTGTGTTTTTCTCAGGCTTTCTTTTCTTGATTATTGAGCTGTTTCTTCTGAAGCCAGACCCCAATAAGGATGGATGTCTACCACCCCTTAAATGGGAAGGGTGGGCAACTTCCCAAATCTTGAAATATGCTTCCAGGGTGGAAGCTATAATCATATTGGCCTCTTGTTGGCTTTGCTTTTTTCTCTTGTCATATCCAATCTCCAAGATACCTCAGCTGTTTCCTCCAGGTCTCATGGAAACCAGTTGCCATCAAGTTGACTCTGACTCATGACGACCCCATGTGTGTCAAAATAGACCTGTGCTCCATAGGGTTTTCCGTGACTGATTTTTTGGAAGTAGATCACCAGGCCTTTCTCCCAAAGTGCCTCTGAGTGAATTTGGACCTCTAACTTTTCAGTTTGAAAGAACACACTCTAATTTGAACTTTTTTTTTTTTTTGAAAAAACATACTCTAGTTTAAACTTCCAGGAACATAACAGACAAGGCTTCTCTTGCAAACTAGCCATGTATCTTTTCTTTCAGAAACAAGGAACACAGGAATTTAAGCACTTAGTCAGAGAAAGCACGACCTGTGAGTTCCCACCATCATTACTGGTTTTGATGGAGTCGACTCCAACTCATGGCAACCCCATGCACAGTGGGATTGGACCATTGCGATCCATCGGGTCTTCACTGACTGAATTTCAAAAGTTGATTACCAGGCCTTTCTTCCTCGTTTCTCTTAGTCTGGAAGCTCTGCTGAAACCTGTTCAGCATCACAGCAACACGCAAACCTCCACTGACAGATGGGTGGTGGCTGCACATGAGGTGCGCTGGCCAGGAATCGAACCTGGGTTTCCTGCATGGAAGACAGAAACTCTGCCCCTGAACCACCAATGTGATCTATATAAATTATCATTACAAATAAAATAAATTAACACAAGATAGATACATTTAAATAATAAATGCAACATATGAAGTGTCTGGCTCCCCTCCACCAAAAAAAAAACAGTAAAAAATAAAAACTGGAATCTGATATCTTCCTTTGACTCCAAAATGTATATCCAAATGCGTTCATTTTCAGCTGAAAGATTTGTCGGCGGCCAAGTTTCTTTTGGAAGTAAACCAGTTCCTCCACACACTGCAAAAAGCTCTGTTTCAGCTGGATAAAGCCGTCAGGAGTTTGCACACCACCTCCATCCTCTCCTTCCAGCCATGGGAAAATGGACCATCATGCTGGCACAGTATTTTTTTTGCACTCAGATGTTTTCTGAGATAAACACTGCCCAGGACGACGCCTCCAGGTTGAGAGCCTCGGGAGATTCCTAGCAATGCTCACCGGGACTTGCAAACACCATGGACGACGAGACGCCCAGCCAAGACGTTGGAGAGTTAGTAAAAGGCTACCCAGTTTATTCCCCACGGCTACACAAGGTGCTTATCTTTTAGATTTGGGTATGCATACTATCTTAGTCATCTAGTGCTGCTCTAACAGAAATCCCACAAGTGGATGGCTTTAACAAAGAAGTTTATTCTCTCACAGTTGAGGAGGCTGGAGGTCCAAATTCAGGGCGTCAGCTCCCGGGGAAGGCTTTCTCTCTCTGTCGGCCTTGGGGGAAGGTCCTTGTCATCCATCTTGCCCTAGTCTAGGAGCTTCTCAGAGCAGGGATCCCAGGTCCAAAAGACGCGTTCTGCTCCCTGCACTGCTTTCTTGGTGGTATGAGGTTCCTGCACAGAGAAGCTCCCAGGTTAAGGGAAGACAGATGACAAGGAACTTCCTTCCGAGCTGACAGAGAAAGCCTTCTCCTGGAGCTGATGCCCTGAATTTAGACTTGTAGCCTACTGGACTGTGAGAGAATAAACTTCTCTTTGTTAAAGCCTTCCACTTGTGGGATTTCTGTTAGAGCAGCCCTGGATGACTAAGACAACCCTCAACGAGATGGATTGACACAGTGGCTGCAACAATGGGCTCACACATAGCACCAACTGGGAGGATGGCACAGGACCGGGCAGTGTTTTGCTCTGTTGTGCACAGAGTCGCTATGAGTCGGGACTGACTCAACGACACCTAACAGCAACAACAACAATAGAACTGCCCCCATAGTGTTTCGAAGGAGTGGCTGGTGGATTCGAACCGGCAACCTTTTGGTTAGCAGTCGAGCTCTTAACCTCTGCGCCACCAAGGCTCCAACCTATCCCCAGGTCCTACAAATGAACTGATCAACAAACGGCTTCCTTTAATCCCCCCCGAGCCACCGTAGCTGAGAAGGATGCAGGTGACTCGAAAATCCCTGAGCACCAGAGGCTTTGTGAGAAATTGGAATTGCGGAATTTAGGACACACTCTGAGGATTTCAGACTTCAGCCAGGCCAGGGCTCTGACAATTAATTTTCTAATCTCATTACTTGTCAGGTCGTATCTACAGTTCCAATTAACAGGGAGCCCTATCGTACCTACTTATGTAGAAACTGTCCAGGTAATTGAGAAGAATAATCGGCGTGGTGAGGGGGATTCCCTGTCGACTTTTGTGGAGGACAGGGAGAGCTCCGAGCTGCACTTAGCAGAATGTGTTTGCCTTGGGGGCTCCGGAGTCCGTCTAAACACAAAAATGGAAGGTTGGGCTGGCCGCCCGGAGTAGGTGCGTCTGGAAGTTGCTGGAATCTAGATTCTCAGTTGCCACCTTCTGCAGCACTTCAGGCATCTGTCTGTTATTATGGAGTCCCTGGGGGGTGCAAATGGTGAGCACGCTCTCAGCTGTCCACAGAAAGGTTGGAGGTTCGAGTCCACCCAGAGGCACCTCGGAAGAAAGGCCTGGCAATCAACTTTTGAAAAATCAGCCATTGAAAACCCTGTGGAGCTCAGTTCTACTCTGAGACACCTGGGGGCGCCAGGAGCCGGAGGTCCATATGACGGCAACTGGTTTTTTACTATTATTTAGTGTTTTGCTGATATAGAAGTTTGTACCTGGGTGGTACAAACGTTTAAGGCGCTCGGCTGCTAACAGAAAGGTTGGAGGTTTGAGTTCACCCAGAGGTACCTCGGTAGAAAAGCCTAGAGATCTGCTTCTAAAAAACCGGCCACTGAAAACCCAACAGAGCACAATTCTACTCTGACACACAAGGGGTCTCCATGAGTCAAAAAGGGCTTGACAGCAACGGGATTGATTTTGTCTGCTGTGTCCTACCTCACATAATTTGCTATTGAAACATCTATAACTAACCCTGGTGTAAGAGGCGTCCCCAGTGGCAAGCCCTAGTTAGCTTGGCTGCTAATCAAAAGGTCAGCAGTTCAAATCCACCGGCTGCTCCTTGGAAACCTTGGAAATCCTACGGGGCAGTTCTACTCTGTCCACAGCGTCACTGTGAGTCAGAATGAACTCAACGGCAATGGGTTTGGTTTTTTGGTGTAAAAGGTATTAATGTGGGCATTCTATCTATCTGCCTATATATAAACTGCTGTTATTGAGTCAATTCCAACTCATAGCAACCCTACAGGACAGAGTAGAACTGCCCCCACAGGATTTCCAAGGCTGTAATCTTTACGGAAGCAGACTGCCTCATCTTTCTCCCTGGCAGCTGCTGATAGGTTCAAACTGCTGACCTTTCGGTTAGCAGCCAAGAACTTAACCACTGTGCCACGAGGGTCTTTATAATATAAAGACCTCTTTTATTAAAAAAAGAAAATAATGAAGTCGTAACTTCCTCCAGGCACTACGAAGTGAGAGATGTTTAGAATATAAAGTACTCAAGCCTCGTTGAAACATTCATCACGTCAGAGTATAAACACGATTCCTCTATTTTCCAAATTTCTAGAGTGGAATGTGTTGTGGCTGTTGGAAGCTGGGCTGAGATTAAACAGTGAGTAACGTTCAGTATGGCATCCTATCGATTCCAATCTCCTGAGCCATCAGGGGAATACAATCTCTCTCTTTAGTGTTATTTATGATTCGTAACTCTTCCATCAATATTACGATTGTGAGTGGTCAGCGTTTAATCTCTTCTATATAAAGCCACGGAAACTCTTTGGAACCTAATTGTTTTTCTCTGGAACGAATGGCTAAGCAGAGAGGACTGTAAAGAGAAACACATCTTTCTCAGGATACATCATACAAGTCCTTGTCACCACGAGCTTGGCTGTCTCTCAGAAGTATACACTTCCCCTCAAAAAACTGGAAACACAGCCCTCATCCACCCGGCTTGGTTTATGTTTTCTTTCCTTGAGTCCATTCCCCAGAAAAAGTAAGAATTGTCCTGCAGATTCTTCAGAATGACCTAGAATAAGCCAATTCATTCATTCATGGCTGCATTCATTCATTTAACACATGTTCATTGAGTGTCTAGGCCGTGTCAGGTATTAAAGCCCAGATATGTGTGGGTGCGTATCATCTGATCTCAGAAAGTGATGGATAAGTGGCTGGATGGATGGATAGATGGATGGATGATGTATGGATTGATGGATAAATGGATGGGTGGGTGCATAAATGGGTGGATGGGTGGATGGATGGATGGATGGATGAGTGGATAGATGGATGGATGGATGAATACGTGGATGGATGGGTGGATGGTTGGACGGATGAGTGGATGAATGGATGGATGAGTGGCTAGGTGGATGGGTGCATAATAGGCGTATGGATGGATGGATTGGTGGATAGGTTTATGTATGTATGTATGTATATATGGGTGGATGAATGGATGGTTGGATGGGTGGGTGGGTGGGGGGATGGGTGGCTGAGTTGAGAGGTAGACGGATGAATGGATATGTGGATGGATTATGACTTGGTGGATAGGTGGATGGATGAATAGATGATGGATGGATGGATGGGTGGGTAGGTGGGTAGGTGGATGGATGGTTGGATGAGTGGCTAGGTAGATGGACAGGTGGATAGGTTGGTGGATAGGTATGTGTATGTATGGATGGATGGATGGATGGATGGATGGATGGATGGATGATGGATGGATGGATGGATGGATGGATGATGGATGGATGGATGGATGGATGGATGGATGGATGGGTGGATGGATGGATGGATGGATGGATGGATGGATGGATGGATGGGTGGATGGATGGATGGATGGATGGATGGATGGATGGATGGATGGATGGATGAAGGATGGATGGATGGATGGGTAGATGGGTGGATGAGTGGGTGGGTGGATGGGTGGGTGGGTGGGTGGATGGATGGATGGATAGAAGGATGGATGGATGGATGGATGGATGGATGGACGGATGGATGGATGGATGAGTGGATAGGTAGATGGGTGGATAGATATGTGAATGGATAGATGGATATATGGCTTTGTGGCTAAGTGGGTGGATGGATGAGTGGATGGATAAGTGGATGGATGGAAGGAAGAGTGGATAGATGGATGGATGGATATGTGGATGGATGGACAGATAGGTGGATGGATGGGTGGGTGGGTGAATGCAAGGAAGGCAGACTTTCAACTCTGTTGCTTATTGCCAGGCCTTCTCCATCCCTCAGGCTGTTTGCTGGTTCTGGTTGGGGCAGAATATATGGTCCTGTACAGCCATCACAAGCCAGTGTCTATTGTCAGCTGTCCCAGGTACTAGCTGTGTTAGTTTGGGCATGTGGCTTGACCTCTCTGTTCCTCAGTTGTCACATCTGTAGGGTGATGACTGCAGTAGCGCCTACCTTGCAGCGTCGCCTAGACGGCACAGCAAGAACTGAACAGATGATGTCACCACGGAGACAGCAAGCAAGGACTGCGCCTCCTGTAAGGAGTCACCTTCTGTGACTCATGAGTGAAGTCATTCAAGTCCCAATTGCAAACGCGTTTATAGTTTAGAAATGAATGACCCCACTTAAATTGGCGTCTCTTCCAATAAGAGAAACTAGAACCCACTGTTATGGAGAATGACAAGACGTGGCTTCAAAATGCAGCGTTGTCAGCAAAAAACGTGGAAGATGAATAACCCTTCCAACTCGCAATAAGAAAGAGGAGTTGTTCCTGCTCAGGCTGATAAACAAAACAAACCAAAAAGTAAGTGACAATGAGCGTAAGGCTAGCACATGGGTCCTGCAGTCAGAAGCAAGAGAGTTTGAATTTGTCCACTCCGAGTCCATGCTGTTGTTTTCAGCTGTCCAGTTGTCAGCCCAGGCTCAGGGTGACCCCGTGCACAATGGAACAAAACACTGCCCAGTCCTGCACCATTCCCGTGATCACTTACGGATCAGACCATTGTGCCCCATAGGGTTTTCATTGTCTGATTTTTGGAAGTAGATCACCAGATCTTTCGTCCTAGTCTGTCTTAGTCTGGAAGCTCTGCTGAAACCTGTTCAGCATCACAGCAACACGCAAGCCTCCGGTGACAGACGGGTGGTGGCTGTGCATGAGGGGCACTGGCCGGGAATCGAACCACGGTCTCCTGCACAGAAGGCAAGAAGTCTACCGCTGAACCACCACTGCCTCATTAGTTCATGCTAACGTGGGCCAAATGACTCATGTTCATCAGCTCCCCCATCTGTAAAGGATCTACAACATGTCTCCCTTGCTTGCAGGTTTGGTGAGGCTAAACTGAGATTATTTCAATCCTGGCACCCTATTGCGCTATGTCAATAATATATTTTTGTTTAGCTTGGTGCTGCAGTGGAGCTCTGCCGAATAAAAATATTTATGCCTCTCTTTACTCTCTTAGAATCCATTCCAGAAAGGGGTTCCTTCTATCTCTTTGTTTCCAGAGTAACTTAGGAGAATTTTAGTGGTTTACCCTTCTTCTTGTTGCCCATGCTCTAAGCTTTGTCAAGCATGGATGGCGAGACTCCATCTCCCATACTTTGGGCATGTTATCAGGAGGGACCAGTCCCTGGAGACGGACATCATGCTTAGTAAAGTAGAGGGTCGGTGAAAAAGAGGAAGACCTCCTACGAGATGAATTGACACAGTGGCTGCAACAATGGGCTCAAGCATAACAAGGATCGTGAGGATGGTGCAGGACTGGACAGTGTTTCGTTCTGTGGGGCACGGGGTCGCTATGAGTTGGAGCCGACTCAGTGGCACCTAATATCAACAACAAGCTTTTTCAAAATGTACTAACACTTTTGATCTTCAACACTTTTCTCCAAACTACCAGTATGAGCACCAAATGCATGTCAACAATAATCACCCCAACAATTTCTTCCTTTGGTCATTTCTGAAACATTTCAGCAAGAATACCAGGTATACTAAGGAGCCCTGGTGAAGGAGTGGTTAAAATGCTCAGCTGCTAACTGAAAGGTTGGTGGTTCAAACCCACCAGCCGCTCCACGGGAGAAAGATGTCACAGTCTGCTTCCGTAAAGCTTTACAGCCTTGGAAACCCTACGGGGCAATTCTATTCTGTCTTATAGGGTCGTTATGAGTCAGAATCGACTCAACAGCAACGGGTCTTATGGCACCAAGGATACTCGAGTTTCTGGGTGGTGCAAACAGTGAATGCTCGGCTGCTAACCAAAAGGTTAGAGGTTGGAGTCCACGCAGAGGTGCCTGAAAAGAAGGGCTTGGCGATCTATTTCTGAGAAGTCAGCCACTGAAAGCCCTATGGGACGCAGTTCTGGTCCAACACACACGGGGGCGCCATGAGTCGGAGGTAAAACAATGGCAACTCTTTTAACTGGTTTACCCACTGTAGCCAAGTGGACGCTGAGTCCCCAGATGGCCAGGCAGATGGCACACTGGTTTTCAGCAGAACCCCTTTCCCCCACCCTCTACAGGACTTGGTGTGGGTATGAGTTTGCACATTTTTCATCCCTGCTCAGAGCGTTCATCTGGATCTCAAAGATAGCCATCTTCCCGTCTTATCACAGCTGCCACAGCGCACACAGCTTCCACCTGTACCCAAGTCTTTTCCATTTAAAAAGGGAAGCACACCTTTGCCGTTCAGGTTTTCAGACAAGGTCGTTCTTCATACACGAGGTCTCCGAGAAAAGTGTAAATTCTTATCTTGTCAGCTGGCATCCTAGGACAGACTTGTGGCCTGTGACTTAATGAGCACATCCTGCCGCCTCAGTTCAACAAGGTTCACACTTAAGCTTGCATGCTTCTGTTTATTCTAACTTTGTTCTTTGGTGAACTTAAAATATTCCGAAAAGTAGTCACTAGCACGTGTTGAGTGCTTATAGTGTGTCATAACTGTTCAAAGCGTTCTGCAAATATTAGCATATTTAATTATCACAATGACCACATAGGGTAGACATCATCTTGTTATTTTCTCTATTTTTCAAGTTGGGCGCCTCAGGAGACAGAGGGTAAGTAACATGATCAGGTGTCCCAGCAAGTTGACACCTGAGCCTGGTTTCAGCTGAGGCAGCCTGAATCTACACTGTGCTTTTATCCAGGACTCCTTATGAGAGGGATCCCAGCCCCCTTCACTGAGGGGGGTCTCCCACCTTCTCCCATGCCCATGGACAGTAAGTAGAAGGATCGGTCTCAGAAAGTAAGAGATGGATGGATGGATGGATGGTGGGTGGGTGGATTGACAGATGAATGGATGGGTGGATGGATGGATGGATGGTGGGTGGGTGGATTGACAGATGAATGGATGGGTGGATGGATGGATGGATGGATGGATGGATGGATGGATGGATGGATGGTGGGTGGGTGGATTGACAGATGAATGGATGGGTGGATGGATGGATGGATGGATGGATGGATGGATGGATGGATGGTGGGTGGGTGGATTGACAGATGAATGGATGGGTGGATGGATGGATGGATAGTGGATGGATGGATGGATGGACGGATGGTGGGTGGGTGGATTGACAGATGAATGGATGGGTGGATGGATGGATGGATAGTGGATGGATGGATGGATGGACGGATGGTGGGTGGGTGGATTGACAGATGAATGGATGGGTGGATGGATGGATGGATAGTGGATGGATGGATGGATGGACGGATGGTGTGTGGGTGGA
Organism: Dugong dugon; assembly: GCA_030035585.1. NCBI lineage: Eukaryota > Metazoa > Chordata > Mammalia > Sirenia > Dugongidae > Dugong > Dugong dugon. The sequence goes on along the minus strand of CM057483.1, from coordinate 175,567,692 downwards.
TTGACAGATGAATGGATGGATGGATGGATGGATGGGTGGGTGGATGGATGGTTGACGGTTACGGTGAAATGGTGACTCTCTGTCCAGGCCGCCCTGTGTGGCCCAATAAAGTGTACCCCTACCACATGGGGTGGGGAGTGGCAGCCATAGAATCCTTCCCCACCAATCCTTGGACCCTGAGACACGGACACACCCCACCACCACCACCAAGGCAGTCGCTTCTCAACCTCCTCCCCATCCCCACTCCCTCCAATGAACCCAAACTCTTCTGACACCCCACCCCAAGATTTGAAACCCCCTTCTCAGGAAAACATGTTCCCATGAAGCCCTTCACACGCTGAAAACTCTTGTTTGGGTTGGAGACACCCAAACTATCCTTCAGCCCAACTTTGACCTCATTTTCCTTCTCTGGGTTAATAATAAAATATCATTAGCATGTTGTCGTTGTCAGTTGCTTTGACTCGTGACGACCCCATGTGTGCAGAACTGCTCCACAGGGTTTTCAAGGCTGTGACCTTTTGGAAGTAAGTTGCCAGGCCTTTCTTCCAAGGCACCCCTGAGTGAGTTCAAACTACCAACCTTTTGGCTAGTAGTCAAGTACTTAACCTTTGGCGCCACCCAGGCAGCACATATCATAAGAGTTGTTTTTCCTTTTATACTATTAAAATGGTACCAAGTCTGTGGCTGAGCCATTCACAGTGTTCTGGGCCGGTCAGCTGTTCTGTGTCTGACGGTGGGCATATCTGCCTGGTGGGCCAGCTCTCAGACTAAGCAGGTACTCGGTGAAAGCTGAGACCACTGGGTATGGACAGGGGCTTTCTCCCCTGCAGGGGTGGGGTCTGCTTCTGATAACTCGGAAACCAGAACTTGTTTAAGAGAAGACATTGAAACCACCATCAAGTTTTACCAGTGCTTTTTTTTTTTTTTTTTGTCATTTTAATAAAAAGTATGCCCTTTAACGAGGGCAGTGGTGGTTCTGTGGTAGAATTCTCATCTTCCACGCGGGAGACCCAGGTTTGATTCCCGGCCAGCGCTCCTCATGCGCAGCCACCCGTCTGTCAGTGGAGGCTTATGTGTTGCTGTGATGCTGAGCAGGTTTCAGTGGGGCTTCCAGACTAAGACAGACTAGGAAGAAAGGCCTGAAGATCTACTTGTAAAAATCAGCCCATGAAAACCCTGGGGGGGGGGGGGTCACGACAGAACACTGTCTGATATAGAACCTGAAGATGAGCCCCCCAGGTTAGAATAATAGCATAAAGTCTACACTATGTGATAAGGAGCTCTGGTGGTGCAGTGGTTAAGCGCTCAGCTGCTATCTGAAAGGTCAGCAGTTCGAACCCACCAGCTGCTCCGCAGGAGAAAGATGTGATGGCCTGCTTCTGTAAAGATTACCACCTTGGAAACCCTACCAGGTAGTTCTACTCTGTTCTACAGGGTCATTGAGTCGGAATAGACTCGACAGCAGCGGGTTTGGGTTTTTGGTTTGGCCATATGAGGGGCACTGGTGGTTCAGTGGTACAATCCTCACCTTCCATGTGGGAGACCCGGGTTCAATTCCCGGCCAGTGCTCCTCTTGCACAGCCACCACCCCTCTGTCAGTGGAAGCTTGAGTGTTGCTGTGATGCTGCACAGTTTTCAGCAGGGCTTCCAGATTAAGACGCACTAGGAAGAAAGGCCTGGCAATCTACTCCTGAAAATCAGCCAGTGAAAACCCTACGGATCACAACGGTCTGATCCACAATGGATCATGGCAACGGTGCAGGGCCAGGCAGCATTTAGTCCCGTTGTGCACGGGGTCGCCATGAGTTGGGACCGACCGGATGGTAGCTCACAACAGCATCAATGCTCTTTAACATGCATCGGAAGCTTTGCAAAGCATGTCACTTTCAGAGTAAAGCGACTAGATCACACTGACACATTTCCACCAAGTTCCCATCTGTAGAAGGAGCCCTGGTGGTGCAGTGCTTAAGTGCTTGTTGCTAACCAAAAGGTTGGCAGTTTGAACCTACAAAGAACTCCACGGGAGAAAGACTGATTTGCTTCTGTGAAGATTTCAGCCTAAGGAACTCTGTGGGGCAGTTCTCCTGTGTCCTGTAGGGTCACTATGAGTTGCAATGGGCGGCAGTGGGGCTTGGGGTCCCATCTGCAGCGCCCATGGCTCCCCTCTCCTACCAGGACGTCTGTGCTAGGCACGTACGTGCCGAGTTTTTGCTTCCGCGAGGAGACAAAGAGCTGCGCCCATGCGGGGTGGTTTCAAAAATATTTTATTTTCTCGAATAGCCACAGTAGCTTTGTCTTTATTGCTTCTCTCCACGCGGAAAGGAGGAAGCTATGACAAGACAATACTCAGGTGGCGTACATCACACCTGCAGAAACAAAAGGGTGGTAGCATAACAGGAGAGCCTACAAAATGCCCGCCAGGGCGCATACGGATAGACGGACGGACTGACAGACAGACGGGGTGGGGCGGGAGAGGGAGTGGACAGTGGTGGGCTGAGCACAGTACATGCATCCAGACACACTCGCCGCCCCACACCGGGCGTGCCTTTATTTCCACCTCCTCCCCCTTCAAATGTTAAACTAAGAAAAGGACAACCAGCTCAAGGTCTACAATGCAACCCTCATGCGGGAAGCAACCCAGAAAGCGCCTCCATGGCGCTTTAAGGGTAACAAATGCTAGATGTTTCTAGAACTTTCCAGAACTTCCTTACTCCACGGGTAGAGTCTTAGTCTTTTTTATAGTTTTTAGTGTTTTATAGAGTTACTCCTTTGTCCAGGACAGGATGTCTTCCTTCTTGAGGCAGAGCGACAGAAATCTTTGGGGTGCATTGGAGACAAAGATGGCGGGGGGGGTCCCTTGGATGTCTTCCATTAAGCGTTGGCTCTGTACATGGGGTCAAGCCGTAAGCAAGGAACTTGCTTTGAGTGAGTGTGGTGCCAGGGCTGCATCCGATGTCTTAGGAGGTCAGGTCCCAGTTTGCACCTATGTTGAGAATGGTGTAGGCTGAAGCTGTTTGTCCTGGGATGGTGTAGACTGAAGCTGTTTGTCCTGGGATGGTGTAGACTGAAGCTGTTTGTCCTGGGATGGTGTAGACTGAAGCTGTTTGTCCTGGGAGCTTTCTAGCCAGGTATGAAAGAGGCCACACCTCTGCCAGGCTGCCCCACGGGCATTTGGATCCCTGTGAGTTAGGGTTATGCTTGAGGGGAGAGAGATGGACGTGTCACCACAGCGTGGACCAGGCAGGTGGGCAGGGGTGTCCAGAGGGAGCCGTGAGGGAGGGTGGTGGTAACAGATGCCAGCCAGCATGGCCCTGGAGTGCCCCAGTGTGGCCCTGGAGTGCCCAAGGGTCCAGTCACCTGGTGATGGCTTGGCGGGTGAGTGATCAGGGAGATGGCCTTAATCCTCACTGGTAGTCACCCCTCCTTAGCCCCGCAGGGCAGCTAGGTGGACATGCTGGCCAGATGTCTCCCGACAAGGCAGAGCAGTGACCCCCCAGGGTATCCAGCCCTCTGCATCCAAGTCCTGGCCCACTGGTGGTCTGCGAGGGTGGGGCTCTCATAACTGGCTGGCATGTACCTGGCGCACAGGTGATCAGAATGCTCGACAGCTGCCAGACCGCTCCGTCCCTTCCGGGGCCCTGGATGTAGAGAAGAAGAGGGAATGTCAATGAGGACCTCGTGACCGTCAGTCTCTCCATGCTGCCCAGAAGTCACCTCACCTGGTGCCCGGATCTTGCTTTCTTTTTTTTTTTTTTTTAATTTTTTTTGGTGAAAATACATACAACAGAACGTATGCCAGTTCAACAATTTCTACGTGTACGATTCGGTGACATGCGTTATGTTCTTCAAGTTGGGCCAACTTTCTCAACAATTTTTTCCAAACTGTCTCACCATCATTAACACAAACATGGTAGCCCTGGTGGCGCAGTGGTTCAAGCGCTCGGCTGCTAACCGAAAGGTCAGTGTTTTGAACCTACTAGTCACTCTGCACGAGAAAGATGTGGCAGTCTGCTTCTGGAAAGATTACAGCCTTGGAAATGCTATGGGGCAGTTCTACTCTCTTACAGGGTTGCTGTGAGTTGGAATCAGCTCAACGGCAATGGGTTTTGATTTAACACAAACTCACTGTCCCCTAAGCTTCTCATATACCCTTTCGAGTTGCTGTTGTCAATTTGATCACCAGATGTTGGTTTTCTTTCCTTCTTTCTTTTTTTTTAATCTGCTGGAAATATACACAACAAAAATACACCACTTCCCACCAGCCTGAGCCCAGAACTAGATGGTGCCCGGCTACCACCACTGACTGCTCTGACATGGATCACAAGAGGGGGTCCCAGACAAAGCGGAAGAAAAATGTAGAACAAAATTCTAACTCACAAAAAAAGACCAGACTTACTAGTCTGACAGAGACTGGAGGAACCCCCGAGACTATGGCCTCTGGACGCTGTTTTAACTCAGAATTGAAGCCACTCCTGAAGTTCACCTTTCAGCCAAAGATTAGACGGGTCTATAAAATAAATAACAATACATGGGAGGAACACGCTTCTTAGTTCAAATCATGTACACGAGACCAAATGGGCAACACTTGCCCAAAAGCAAAGAGGAGAAAGCAGGAAGGGACAGGAAAAATGGGCAGATGGAAATGGGGAACTCAGGGTGGGGAAGGAGAGAGTGTTGACACATCACGGGGATTGCAGCCAATGTCACAAAACAACTTGTGTATGAATTGTTGAATGAGAACCTAATTTGCTCTGTAAACTTTCACCTAAAGCACACACACACACACAAACACACCACTTCAACAATTTCCACGTGTACAATTCAGTGACACTGGTTACCTACTTCAACTCGTGCCACCTTTCTCAACAACATTTTCCAAACTATTTCACCACCATTAACACAAACTCGCTGACCTCCTAAGCTTCTCATCTATCCTTTCAAGTGGTCATTCAATTGGATCACAAAATCTTGGTTTCCAATGCCACTCTCCAGAAGGAGACATCAGGGCTCCCTGGAAAAGTGACTTATCTAGGGCAGAGGGTGATACAGGATGAGCGTGGGGCATCTGTGTAGGGCAGAAAGTGTGGAAGAGCTGAAAACACAAGACAACGCACGTATGTGAAAGGAAAGAGTCACTGGGTGGCTCAAATGGTTCAGCACTCAACCACTAGTTGAAGGTTGGTGGTTGGAAACCACCCAGAGGCACCTCGGAAGATAGGCCTGGCAATCTGCTCTCAAAAGATCACAGCCTTTGAAAACCCTACGGAGCACAGTTCTACTCTGCACTCAGGGGGTCGCCATGAGTCAAAACTGACTTGACGGCAACTAACAAGAACAAAAAAATCGCAAAGACACACAGGAGCCAACTCAAAGGGTTGCCACAGACCAAAGCTGGAACAACTTGAGCAGCAAAATAATGTACTATTGCATTATAGCCTAAGCTAGGAAATAAATATACATGAATCCATAGTGATATAAGAACAAGAATGTGGCATCAGGATTGGAGGAAGACTCATTAACAACCTGCGATATGCAGATGACACAACCTTGCGTGCTGGAAGTGAAGAGGACTTAGAACACTTACTGATGAAGATCAAAGACCACAGCCTTCAGGATGGCTTACACCTCAACATAAAGAAAACAAAAATCCTCACAACTGGACCAATAAGCAACATCATGATAAACAGAGATTGAAGTTGTCAAGGATTTCATTTTACTTGGATCCACAATCAACACCCATGGAAGCAGCAGTCAAGAAATCAAAAGACGCATTGCACTGGGCAAATCTGTTGCAAAAGACCTCTTTAAAGTGTTCAAAAGCAAAGATGTCATGTTGAGGACTAAGGTGTGCCTGATCCAAGCCATGATATTTTCAGTCCCCTCATATGTATGTGAAAGCTGGACAATGAATAAGAAAGAATTGATGCATTTGAATTATGGTGCTGGCAAAGAATACTGAATATCCCATGGACTGCCAGAAGAACGAACAAATGTGTCTTGGAATAAGGACAGCCAGAGTGCTTCTTGGAAGGGAGGATGGGAAGACTACGTCTCACATACTTTGGACATGTTATCGGGAGGGACCCGTCCCTGGAGAAGGACATCATGCTCGGGAAAGTAGAGAGTCAGAGAAAAAGAGGAAGACCCTCAACGAGATGGACTGACACAGTGTCTGTAACAATGGGCTGAAACACAGCAATGATTGTGAGGATGGCGCAGGACCGGGCAGTGATCTGTTGTGTGTGGTGTCACTGTGAGTCAGAACCAACTCGACGGCACCTAACAACAACCATACTGATACAATGACCCACTGGTGGTTCAGTGGGAGGATCCTTGCCTTCCATGCAGGAAGCCCAGGTTCACTTCCCAGCTAATGCACCTTGTGAGCAGCCACCACCTGTCTGTCCGTGGAGGCTCGTGTGTTGCTGGGATGCTGAACAGGTATCACTGGAGCTTCCAGACTAAGACAGACTAGCAAGAAAGGCCTGGCTAACTGCCTCCAAAAATAAGCCAACAAAAATCCTATCGATCACAGCAGTTCAATCTGTGACTGAGGATGAGGATGGCACAGGATTGGTCTCTCCTGATAATGTGTCCAAAGTACGTGAGACAAAGTCTCAGCATCCTCACTTCTAAGGAGCACTCTGGCTGTCCTTCTTCCGAGACAGACTTATTTGTTCTTCTGGCAGTCCATGGTATATTCAGTATTCTTCACCAACACCGTAATTCAAAGGCATCATTGTGCATGGGGTCCCCACGAGTCGGAGGCTTACCTGATGACAGCTAACAACAATAGCATTCTGATATAAATAAATGACTGAATAAATAAACACGGGTTGTTGCTGTTAGGTATCATCGAGTCGATTCCCACTCATATCCACCTCCTGTGACCCAGTAGGAGTGCCCTATAGGGTTTCCTAGGCTGTAATCTTTATGGGAGCAGATTGCCAGGTCTTTCTTCTAAGGAGCTGCTGGTAGGTTCGAACCCCAGACCTTTCAGTCAGCAGCCAAGCTCTTAGGGGAGAAGAGAACCAATCATGCATACAGGAGAATTACAAATAATTTATGTAGCTATCCTGCCCTCGAGAGGTGGAGCTTAACTCACCACCCGTTGAGTGTAGTTTGTACGCAGTGGTTTTTTTTCCCCAAAGAGCCATTTTACAGTGGAGAAACCCCACCATCCCCCCTCAGCCAGCTGATCAGGATCAACATCAACAGCGATCAGTACTCTTGACAGCGCGTGCCTTTGATATAAGGAGCCCTGGTGGCACGCTGGTAGTGCGGTGGTTAAGAACTCGCCTGCTAACCAAACGGTCAGCAGTTCAAATCCACCAGCCACTCCTTGGAAACCCTATGGGGCAGTTCTACTCTGTCCTCCAGGGTCGCTAGGAGTCGGAATTGACTCGACCACACACACCAACAACAACATGGTTTATTGAAGGAGTCCCTGGGTGGTGTGCAAGCACATAAGAGCCTGACCACTAGCCGAAAGGTTGGCTGTTCAAACCCACCCAGTAGCACCGTGGAAGAAAGGCCTGGTGATCTGCTTCCGTAAAGATTACAGCCAAGAAATCTCTGTGGGGTGGTTCTACTCTGTCACATGGGGTCCCTGTGAGTCGGAATCGACTGGACAGCACCCAACCACCACAACCACCTTTGATACAATGTGACGAGAAGGGCATTTCACCTTTGTGATTTTCCTCCCAAAACACACAGGCTGACTCAGCACTGCAGACACTCCCGAAGCTCACCTTTCAGACAAAGATTAGACAGGCCTATAAACAAACTGGGGGTGCAGTGGTTAAGAGCTCGGCTGCTAACCAAAAGCTTCGCAGTTCAAATCCACCAGCCGCTCCTTGGAAACCCTATGGGGCGGTTCTACTCTGTCCTACAGGGTTGCTAGGAGTCGAAATCAACTCAACAGCAACAGGTATAAAACAAACAATAACACACATCAGGACCATGCTTCTTAGTTCAATAAAGTATTTGAGACCCAACGGGCAACACCTGCCCAAAAGCAAAGACGAGAAGGCAGGAAGGGACAGGAAACCTGGATGAATGGACACGGGGAACCCGGGGTGGAAAGGGAAAGGGGGAGAGGGCTAACACATTGCGGAAATTGCAACCTATGTCACAAAGCAATTTGTGTATACATTTTTGAATGAGAAACTAATTTGTGCTGTAGACTTTCACCTAAAGCACAATAAAATGATTTTTTTTAAGAAATAAATAACTTGTTTAAAAAGCCCTAAAAGAAATAAATAAACACTTAGGCGTGGTCTAACCGTGACAAATACATCAGACAAATCCTGCAAGAAAGATCATCCTACAAAACACCTGCCCGGCATTTCTGAAAACCAGCAAGAGGGTTAACAACAAGGAAGTCCGAGAAACTGTCACAGCCCAGAGGAACCCAAGAAGACGCGGAGACAATGTGATGTGCGCTTCTGCAGAGGATCCTGGAACGGGGGAAACTAGCGAAATCCAAACCATTGGCATGGAGTTTAGGTTTTTATTTATTTGTTTTTTATAAGAGACTGGGAGAAGAACTCGACAGATGTGCCAGCCTGAGGGAAGGTTTCCACCACAGGGGATTCATTCTATTTTGTGTATGGCTGAAACTGGCGTAACCCTGGTGGCTCAACGGCTAAGCACTCGCCTGCTAACCAAAAGGTTGGCAGTTCGAACCCACCAGCAACTCTGGGGGAGAAAGATGTGGCAGTCTGCTTCTGTCAAGATTTACAGCCTTGGAAACCGAATGGGGGCAGTTCTACTCTGTCCTGTAGGGCCGCTATGAGTCGAAATCGACTCGACAGCAACAGAGTTTACGGGTTCTCTTTGGTTTTTGTTCTCCTGTAATTTTATAGCAGACACTGCCAGGGCTTTCTTCCATGTTGCCCCTGAGTGGGTTCAAACCGCCAGCCTCTCGGTTAGGGTTGTTGTGAGGTGCTGTCGAGTCAATTCCGACTCTTGGTGACCCCATGTGTTACAAAGTAGAACTGTGCTCCATTGGGTTTTCTTGGCTGTAATCTTCATGGAAGTACATCACCAGGCCTCTCTTCCTCAGCACCCCAGGGTATATTCGAACTGCCAACCTTTCAGTTAGCAGCCAAGCACTTAGCTGCTGCACCACCAGGGCAACCAACAAGAACAGCAATGTGTCTTCCCTCGGTTTATACATGATGAACCCATTACACAAGCACAGTAAGCAATCTAACTTTGGAGTTCACATACGGATCTGAGAGATCAGATAAAGATCACTCCCAGCTTAAGTGTCCAACAGCTCCCACTGCTGAGAAAGGCACAGAAACGAGTCACCTGAAGGCAGAAAAACTCCTACAGCCTCCCGCACGTTCTTATGTGTGCCTGGTACCTGGAACCACTGATTTGATGCAAATGGTTAACAAGCACAGCTGCTCAGTGAAAGTGTAGAAGTTCAAGTCCACCTAGAGGTGCCTCAGAAGAAAGGTCTGGTGATCCACTTCTGAAAAATCAGCCACTGAAAGCACTATGGAGCACATTTCTGCTCTGACACACATGGGGTCACCATGAGTCGGGGTTGACTCAGCAGAAACTGGTTTATATAATAGAATAGATACATGGATCAACAGAGGGTAGATTTGATAGATAGATAGACAGGTGGATGATTGATAGATGATAGGTAGGTATGTGGGTGGGTGAGTGGGTGGGTGGGTAGACAGACAGACACATAGATAGGTGGATGATAGATAGATAGATTAGGTAGATAGACAGATGGACAGATAGGTAGATGATAGACAGATAGACAGATAAACGGAGAGACAGACAGACAGATAGATAAAGAAGTTGCCATGCATCTAAAGGAGTCCCTGGGCGGTGCAAACAGTTAATGAGCTTGGCTGCCAATAGAAAAGTTAGAGGTTTGATTCCACTCAGAGGTGCCTCAGAAGAAAGGTCTGGCAATCTACTTCCAAAAAATCAGCCACCGAAACCCCGTGGAACACAGCTCCACCTCCAGCCTTCCTCTGACACACAGCAGGTCACCATGAGTCGGAATCGGCTTGACGGCAATCAGTTTGTTTTCACCTGTTCTGAAACAGAGACACGGTCAGACGGAGAATCGCCAAGTGCCATTCTGTCTGCTGGGAAAGGCACAGAGTATGGGAGAATGCAGTCCCCAAAACAGGTCAGCCGGCTCTGACGGGGAACGGCCTCTCTTTATAGCACGCTGGACTACATAAAACACTGAGTGCCGATGCACGGGCCTGGGGTACCATTCTATCGCAGGAGAAGGATACTTAATTCTTAAATATAATTCCTCTCGTGAAAGACAATCCCGCCTCCTTGTTGCGCACCCTGGGAACCCTGGAAATGAGGGAAGAAAGCAAAGAAGAAAAAGAACCCCCCAGCCAGGGTAAAGCCCCAAGCCCCCAAGCTCTTTTGTCAACAGTGAGATTGTAGTTGACAGGCGGCAGTATTATCTCGGGCCCTCAGCGACCTGCCCACAGAAAACACAGACTGCGTGAAGCAAACGCTGCAGTCACGTCTGCTCAAGGCAGCCTGTGGATTTCTGGAAATCCCTCTGCTTTGCAGAATCGGGCAACAGTAAACCACAGGACCTATGAGGAAAACAGAAGCAAAAAACTCAACACACAAAAACATCGTCACTCAGAGACTGGAGAAGCCCTGAGCGTCTGGCCCCTGGACACCCTTTTAGCTCGGTCCTGAAGTCACTGCCGAGGTTCACCGTTCAGCCAAAGATTAGACAGGCCCATAAAACAAAACGAGACTAAAGGGGCACAGCAGCCCAGGAGCAAGGACGAGAAGGCAGGAGGGGACAGGATAGCGGTAACTGGGAACCCAAGGTCGAGAAGAGAAAATTGTTGACATGTCATGGGGTTGGCAACCAATGTCACAAAACAGTAACTGTATTAATTGTTTAATGAGAAACTAATTTGCTCTGTAAACCTTCATTTAAAGCCCAATTAAAAAAATTCCCTGCAAAAATTTCTACATACACAGTTCAGTGACATTCACTGAACTGGGTATGTAGAAATTTTTGAAACGGTGTATCTTTGGCTGTGTGTATTTTCACCAAAAAAAAAAAAAAAAGGTTGAGAATTTAGAGGGTTAATAAGTTGTAGGGTTGTTAACCAATATCGTAAAACAACATGTGTACTACTGTTTCATGAGAAACTATTTGTTCTGTAAGCCTTCACCTGAAGTACAATAAAATATAAAAAAAAAAAAAATTCCCTGCATCAACCGCATCGGAACAAATCTGCATTATCGAAACGAGAGATCTATCAGAACCAGCTGTACAGAACCCCACGTTCAAGGTATTGATTATTAAAATTGTCTCATGCCTTGTTCAAAGCAAACTTCTGCGTCTACTTCTCCTAGGAGAAAACTTGACTCCAAACTGCCCTCCATCTGTTTGGTCAGCATTTGTTCTGCACACATTCACCTGTACTCTGCTGTTCCCCTAGCCAGTCTTTTGCCTTTTGTTCTCTTGAACTTTTATTATTATTATTATTACTGTTTTTAAATATGGAACGCTTCACGAACTTGCGTGTCAGCCTGGGGCAGGGCCATGCTAATCTTCTCTGTAGCCCTTCCAGTTTTAGTCCCCGTGCAGCCGACGCCAGCACTTTCTCGGACTTTTCGCTGACGGCACATGGTGTCTGTTTGGCTGTAATCTTTTTCCAAGTTGCTGTCGAGCTGACTGTGTCCGTGGAGACTCAGCGTCAGAGGAGAACAGTATTCCATAGGATTTTTCTGAAGCAGATTGCCAGGCCTTACTTCTGAGATGCCTCTGGGCGGACTCGAACATCCTAGCTTTTGTTTAGTAGCCGAGACAGTTGATCGCGTGCACCGCCCAGGGACTCCAAAACCAAACCAGTTTTTATTGAGCCCATGCCAGCTCAGGGCAACCTCATAGACATTCTAAAATATGCACACAATAAACCAAAAAAAAACAAAAAAAACCCGAACAGTTGCCCTCAAGTCGATGCTGACTCATGACGCCCCCATGTGCGTCAGAGTAGAACTGCGCGCCGTAGGGTTGATGGCTGATTTTTTGGAAGCTGATTGCCAGGCCTTTCTTCCGAGGCACCTCTGGGTGGATCTGAACCTCCAGCCTTTCGGTAAGCAGCCGAGCGCTTAACACTTTGCACCACCCAGGATTCATATTGTGTTCAGAGCATTAGTAGCTGGCAGATGATTTCAAGAGCTCCCAGCTGTCCGCCTTTCACTAACTGAATCAGTCCGTTCCTGAAAAAATCCCATCCACGGTCACGCCATGTCACAGGTCTCTATAACTGTCTTCATGCGAACACCACACTGTGCAGCTATGCTTAGACATCTCACAAAACACAGACAGGCAGAGGTAAGATGGAAGGGAAGTTGCATCCGGTCAAACGGTCAGAGAGAGCAAAACAAAACCAAACCGGTTGCAGTCGAGTTGATTCTGACTCATAGCCACCCTATAGGACAGAGTAGAACTGCCCCAGAGGGTTTCCAAGGAGCAGCTGGTGGATTCGAACTGCAGACCTTTTGGTTAGCAGCTGAGCCGTTAATCCCTGCGCCACCAGGGCTCCCAAAGAGAGCCAGGCAAAGTGACCCCTGGTGGCCTGGCCTTCACAGCCCTAGGGACACTCATCAGCCCTGTAACTGGGCTCAGTTCCCAAGGAGGCAGAGGAAACCATCTGGGAGCTCCCCCACCCACCCCGGGGCTTGTGAGAATCACGTGAAATAACCTTAAAATGAAGGAGCCCTGGTGGTGCAAAGGTGCAGCACTCGGCTGCTAACCAAAAGGTTGGCAGTTCAAACCCACCCAACTGCTCCACAGGAGAAAGACCTGGCTATCTGCTCTCATAAAGCTTACAGCCTAGGAAACCCTATGGCGCAGTTCCACTCTGTCGCATGGGGTCACCATGAGTCAGAGTCAGGTCCACAGCACCCCACAACAACATTCTTAAATTCCCACCGGTGGTTCTGTGGAAGAATTCTCACCTTCCATGCAGGAGACCCGAGTTCGATTCCTAGCCAGTGCACTTCATGCACAGCCACTACCCGTCAGTGGAGGCTTGCGTGTTTCTGTGATGCTGGACAGGTTTCGGTGGAACTTCCCGACTAAGACAGACTAGGAAGAAAGGCCTGGTGATCGACTTCCAAAAAACCAGCCAGGGAAAACCCTGTAGATCACAATGGTCTGATCCACAACCAATGACGGGGATGGTGCAGGATGGGGCAGCTCTTTGCTCCATTGTACATGGGGTCACTCAGTCAGTGCTCACCCCTAAGAACCCACCTGGCAGCTGTGTGGCGGGCGTTTAGCAGGCAAGCTGCACCAGAACTTGTCCGCCCACCGAGTGTGTACCTGCCGCTCCAGGAGGTGGCCCCCCCATCCGAAGGCTCCCGCTTGCTTCCCGCTATTTCTGGAATTGCCTCAAAGCGGCCGCCCAGCCCTCGGCTTCCGCTCACACTGTTTTGAGCTAGGAGCTGCATTTATTAAACTGACATCTCAGGCCATTCCCTTACTTGGCTCCAAGGGAGGCTTTGGGGTTTCCAAAAAATCCAACAAACCCTGGCTTCCTCCTGGAAGGCTCCACGTGCAATCACGCGCCAGCATGAAGATTACTTGAAAGATTGTGCCGGAAAGTTCCGGTGCTGTTTCAAAAAGGAAATGTGTGACCGTTGCTATCTCTGAGTCCATTGTCCCCACTGCTCTTTACACTATCCAACTTCCGAAGCACAATCCTTGAAGGCCAGCTTTCTTTCTTCATCTTGTAACTTATTTTATTTATTTCTTTTGTTGAGAGTATACACAGCAGAACACACGCCAATTCAACCGTTTCGACATGTACAACTCAGTGACGCTGATGACATTCTCCGAGTTGTGCGGCCATTCTCACCCTCCTTATCCGACTTGTTCCTCCCCCATTAGCATAAACTCACTGCCCCCTAAGCTTCCTATCTAAACTTTCCAGTTGCTATTATCAATTTGATCCCATATAGACAGTTCTGAATAAGGAAGACCAAAGAAGAACCGATGCCTTTGAATTGGGGTGTTGGTGAAGAATACTGAATATACCACGGACTGCCAGAAGAACGAACAAATCTGTCTTGGAAGAAGTACACCCAGAATGCTCCTTAGAAGCAAGGATGGTGAGACTTCGTCTCACGTGCTTTGGACATGTTATCAGGAGGGACCAGTCCCTGGAGAAGGACATCATGCTTGGTAAAGTAGAGGGTCAGTGAAAAAGAGGCAGACCCTCAACGAGACGGACTGACACAGTGGCTGCAACAGTGGGCTCAAGCCTAGCAATGATTGTGAGGATGGTGCAGGACCAGGCAGTGTTTTGTTCTGTTGTACACAGGGTCGCTATGAGTTGGAACCAAGCTGGCAGCACCTAACAAGAATAGATAGTTCTTAAAGGAGCCATAGAGGCACAGTGGTTAAAGCGCTCAGCTGCTAACCAAAAGGTTGGTGGTTTGAACCCACCAGCCACTCCACAGGAGAAAGATGTGGCAGTCTGCTCCCATAAAGATTACAGCCTTGGAAACTCTAGGGGGCAGCTCTACTCTGTCTTACAGGGTCATTATGAGTTGGAGTCGGGTTGATGGCATTGGGTTTTTTTTTTTTTTTTTTTTTTTTGATAGTTCTTAAAAGAGCATAATGCTCAAGGCAGACACTTTTTACTAGTTAAGCCAAACTATTGTTTGGTTTTAAGATGACTTCAGGGCATATTTTTGATTTAAGGTTTAAAGATTATCTCAGGGCAATAATTCCAGGGGTTCATCCAGCCTCCATGTCTCCAGAAAGTCTGGAGTCCGTGAGAATTTGAAATTCTGTTCTACATTTCTCCCCCTTTTGATCAGCCATAAGGGGTAACTCTGTAACGAGCTACTCAAAAGCAGCTCATTTGGGAGGCGAGTGCAGGGCTGACTGCCTTGGGAAGAAGAGACACCCTCCTGCATACGTCCCCTCTGGGACAAACATGGTGCGTGGCATTGACGGCACGTGAATACAAGGTCACACTTATGCCCTGTCCTCAGCCACCTTTCATATGCTGCTAGGGCACACCTGGGGAAAAAGCATATAGGAAGGAAGAGCATCTTTTTTACTTTTAATATTGTCTTAGTTATATAGGGCTGCTGTAACAGAAATACCATAAGTGAGTGGCTTTAAAGAACAGAAACGGATTCTCTCACAGTTCAGGAGGCTAGAAGTCTGAATTCAGGGCGCCAGCTCTAGGGGAAGGTTCTCTCTCTCTGGCGGGTCTGGGGGAAGGTCCTTGTCTCTTCAGCTTCTGTTTCTTGGTTCCTTGGTGATCTTCATGTGGCATCTGTCTTCCCCCATCTGCTTGCTTGCTGCTTGCTAATTTGCCTTTTTATATGTCAAAAGAGAATGGCTTAGATCCAGCCTACACGCTAACACTGCCTCATTAACATAACAAAGAAAACCCTATTTCCAAATACAATTATAACCACAGGTATCGCAGGATTTACAACACATATTTTTTAGGGGCACAATTCCACTCATAACAAATATTTTATTATATTTTTGGTGAAAACATACACAGCAAAAACCCACTCCTGTTCCACAATTTGTACACGTAACCTTCAATGACACTGGTTACATTGTGTCAATGTGCTCCTTATTGTCACTCTTGGTATTCCACTGCCATTAATTCAGTCTCACCCCTGCTCTCAACTAACTTCTCATCTATGCCTTTTTTTTTTTTGTGCATTAGGTGAAACAGCTGCTAACCAAAAGGTCAGCAGTTGGACTCCACCAGCCGCTCCTTGGAAACCCTATGCAACGGTTCTACTCTGTCTTATAGGGTCGCTGTGAGTCAGAATCGACTTGGTGGCAATGGGTTTGGCTTTTGGTTTTAGGCGAAAGTTTACAGCTCAAGTTAGTTTCTCATTCCAGAATTTATACACATAGTGTTTTGTGACATTACTTGCAATCCCCACAATGTGACAGCACTCTCCTCCTTTCCACCCCGGGTTCCCTGTGTCCATTCATCCAGTTCCTGTCCCTTCCTGCCTTCTCAACCTGCCTCCTGACAGGAGCCGCCCCTTTTGGTCTTGTGTTCATCTTTGCTTTAGAGTAGAAACAGTTATCTTTTTAGTAATGGATTACTCCGGAGGCACAGGCAGTGTTTAGCTCGTTTTCCTCCTTTTATGCACTGTTTATTCTCCCTGGAGCCCGGATTCCTGGGGTGCTGGCTGTGGATGTCTGAGAAGGTAGACACTCCCAGCCTCCTCTTCCTCTTATTATTGTTTCCGGTGCTGTTGAGTCCATTCCGACTCCTAGCGACCCCATGTGACCGAGGAGAACTGCCCCATACGGTTTCCTAGGCTGTCATCTTTACCGGAGCACATCACCAGGTCTTTCTCCCTAGGAGCCACTGGGTGGGTTCGAACTGCTGACCTTTCGGTTAGCAGCTGAGTGCTTAACCACTGAGCCACTGGGGCTCCTTGTCTTCCATATCACCGGCCTCACGTAGGGAACAGACATCAGCGCAGCCCCCTGTCTGCGCACACGCACATCTATTCCCTATGGCGTCTGAAAAATGTGATTTATCCCGACCCAGAGGGACACAGAGCCAACGCGTGCAAGCCAGGGTTGCCTCTTCTCATCTGTCCGCACCTCGGAGCGCTCTCTCATTCCTCTGCGTGGACACGTTTTGATTTTTTAAGCGGCCTCTGCAATGCAGGCGAGTTTATATGTGAACCTCTGTGGAGCCGGGCGTCAGGAAACCAACCGGAAAGCAAAGGGTCTTAACTGCAGGCAAGGAGCAAGGAAAATGGTGAGCGGTAGGCTTCTGAGGGCTCCAGAAACAAGCTCTGTCAACACTTCCGTTGACTGGAAACAGCTCTGGAAGCAAGAATAAGGGGTCTCGCCCTCTTTGCAAGGAGCCCTGGTGGCGCAGTGGTTAAAGCTCTCGGCTGCTAACCGAAAGGTCGGCGGTCCGAACCCCCCAGGAGAAAGATGTGGCAGTCTGCTTCCATAAAGATTACAGCCTTGGAAACCCTATGGGACAGTTCTACTCTGTCCTACAGGGTCCCTCATGAGTCAGAATGGACTAGACAGCTCCCAACAGCAACAGCAGCGCACGTCTCATCTGCCGGCATTGCTTATCCGCACTTTTAAAAGAAAAAACCTCATTTTTCAGTGACTGGTTGTTGTTAGTTGGCGCTGAGTTAGCTCCGACTCATGGCGACCCCATGTGTGCAGAGTAGAACTGTGCTCCATGGGGTTTTTAAGGCTGTGACCTTTTGGAAGCAGATCACCAGGCCTTTCTTCCAAGATGCCTCTGGGTGGAATTGAACCCCCAGCCTTTCAGTTAGCAGCTGACTGCGTTAACCCTTTGCACAGCCCAGGGACTCCTCCGTGATCAACATGGGTTAAGAATTTCAAGATGGCAACCAAACCAAAATCTTTGCTGTCGACTCACGGCACCCCCATGTGTGTCAGAGTAGCACTGTGCTCCAGGGGGTTTTCAGTGGCTGATTTTTCAGAAGTACATCACCAGGCCTTTCTTCTGAGGCACCTCTGGGTGGACTCCAACCTCCAACCTTTCAGTCAGCAGCTGAGCAGTTTTGCCCTTGGCACCATCCAGGGACACTCACGTAAGGCGTTGTTGTTGTCAAGTGCTGTGGAGTCTATTTCTACTCATATCGACTCCGTGAGTGTCATAGCAGAACTGTGCTCCTTAGGGTTTGCTTGGTTGTAAACTTTACAGAAGCAGATCGCCAGGCCTTTCTTCTGTAGCACCTCTGGGTGAGTTCGAACCTCCCACCTTTTGATTAGTAGTTGAGTGCTTAACTGTTTGAGCCACCAGTTGGAGAGGTACATAGACTAGCTTCCTACGTATAAAACCCCGTGCTCCCTGCTTGTGTTAGCCCCCTTCAGCTTACACATCTCCCCCAAGAGAAAGCAAACTGCCAAATGAGCGAACACCCCCAGCAGTTCTGAGGCAGCTTGTTCCATTCCTGCTTCATTAGAACTTTTTGAAACTCCTCTCTCATCTGATCGACAACCTGCCTCTGTGTGGCTGTCCCCTACTGCCTGTCGTTCCGGCTTCTCGAGAAGCAAGGCTGGGCATCCTGCCTTCCTCTGTCTGCAGCTTCTGTCCACACCAAATGTACTCATTTATAGAAACTCTTCCTCAAAAGAAGCTGGTTTCTAGGAGCCCCTCTGTCTTAGTTATCTAGTGCTGCTGTAACAGAAATACCACAGGTGGATGGCTTCAACACACAGATTTATTGTCTCACAGTCTAGGAGGCTAGAAGTCCAAATTCAGAGCGCCAGCTCCAGGGGAAGGCTTTCTCTGTTCATTCTGAGGGAAGGTCCTTGTCATCAGTCCTCCTCTGGTGTAGCAGCTTCTCAGCTCAGGAACCCCGGGTGCAAAAGATGCGCTCTGCTCCCAGCTCTTCATGCTTGGCAGCATGAGGTCCCTCTCCTCTCTGCTCGCTTCTGTCTTTTATCTCTCAAAAGAGATTGACTCAAGATACAGACTAATCCTAGAGATTGAGTCCTGCCTCATTAGCATAACTGCTTCTAATCCTGCCTCACTAACATCATACCAAGCAAAACCCAAACCTGTTGCTGTTGCATCGATTCCGACTCACGGTGACCCTATAGGACACAGCAGAACTGCCCGATAGGGTTTCCAAGGAGCAGCTGGTGGATTCAAACTGCCGACCTTTGGGTTAGTAGATGAGCTCTTAACCACGGCACCACCAGGGTGCCATCGGAGACATTAGAATTTACAACACATTGGCTAATTACATCAGATCACAAAATGGTGGACAACCACACAACACTGGGAATCACGGCCTAGTCAAGTTGACACAACTTTTTGGGGGACACAATTCAATCCATGACATCCTCTCTGCCCCACTTTGTCCAATGCGTACCCAGTATCAGAAGGATGCAAGAATCACACAAGGGGCTTCAGGAGGGTCTTTATACTTTGTCGTTGTTGTTGTTAGGTGCCATCAAGTTGATCCCATGGACAACAGAACGAACCACTGCCCTGTCTCACGCCATCTTCACAACCATTGGTATCAAGTCCATTGACGTGGCCATTCTTTACACTATACAGTATCCAAAGCACAATACACTGTTGTTGGTGTGTACTGTCGAGTCGATTCCAACTCCTGGTGACGGCATGTGACAGAGTAGAACTGCCCCATGGGGTTTCCTAGACTGTGATCTTTATGGGAGCAGAACACCAGGTCTTTCTCCCACATAGATGCTGATGGGTTTGAACTGCTGACCTTTCCAGTTAGCAGCTGAGTGCTTAACCACTGCATCACCAGACCTCCAGTCTCTTCCTTGGGAGGTTAGCATTCTACAAGTGAACCACTACTGCCCGTCCTTGCTGGGTGCTACTGAGGCAATTCCAACCCCCCAGAGCCCCATGTGACAGGGTAGAACTGCCCCAGAGGGTTTCCTAGGCTGCCATCTTTATGGAAGTAGATCACCAGGCCTTTTCTCCCACGGAGCAGCTGGTGGGTTCAAACCACCTACTTTTTTTTTTTTTTTGTTTAACCACCTACCTTTTGGTTAGCAGCCAAGCACTTAACTGTTGAGCCATCAGGGCTCCTTAAGTTAAGTGCTTGGCTGCTAACCAAAAGGTAGGTGGTAAAAAAAAAAAAAAATATATATATATATATATATATATATATATATATATACACATACACATATACATATATATAAAATCACTGCTTTCCACATTACAAACAAAATCGATAACTTCTAAAATATAGAAAAACTCTGGAATTCTCTTTTTTTCAATTTGTAGGATAATTTTCAATATTAATAAAGAAGTATTTTTTTCAAAATTATTATTGAAACCTACATGGGCCAAACCTAGAAATATATGTTAAGTGGTTAAAAGCACATGAGGACAACTAGCTGACAGGTTGGCAGTCGGAACGCACCCAGAAGCACCTTGGAAGAAAGGCCTGGCAATCTGCTTCCAAAACGTCACAGCCTTGCAAACCCTGTGGAGCACAATGCTAACTCTGACATACATGGGGTTGTCATGAGTCAGAATCACCCTGAGGGTAACTAACAACAGTAACAACAAGCCATGGGAAACTTAAGAGAAAAAGATTATTCCCAAATCCTAAAGGAGGATAGAAATAGAAAATGGAAATATACTTTTAAAACTTGTGTTGAATGGCAATGCGATAGATGTGAGATTTTACACACACACACACACACACACACACAGGGGTCTCTGGCAGTTTGGATTCAATTGCTGATTGACTTTCTGCCCTTCTGCCCCCAGCAAAGTTACATAACCTTTCCCTTTCAGGCTCAGTTTTGGACTGTGTAATTCAGATAATGATTCTATCCATGCTTCTGTTGGAGCATAATATACAATGTAACTAATACCATTTCAACTCAGTAGCTGGTACTTAACAAAACACCCCTGCTCCCAAATACCAGGTGTATGGTAGTCCCTAGAGGAAACCAGGGCAGGAATCCCACCCACTCTTCTATGTGTTGCTTATCCACCACAAAGAAGGTGAGAACAGGCTTCTTTGTCTCGTTATCAGGTTGCTAGATTTTTGAGACTCATCTTTTCATTTAATTCAGGGTTCATGATACAGGGTTCTAGAGAATGTTTCTTAGTGGGCGCCACAGTTTTGATACTGAAGAACTTTGCTTTTTCTTTAGATGTTGTTATGGATCACATTGTGCCCCCCCGCCAAAAAAAATATGCTGTAAATCCTAACCCTTGTACCTGTATCGCGTTGGGCAAATCTGCTGCAAAAGACCTCTTTAAAGTGTTGAAAAGCAAAGATGTCACCTTGAGGACTAAGGTGCGCCTGACCCAAGCCACGGTGTTTTCAATCACCTCGTATGCATGCAAAAGCTGGACAATGAATAAGGAAGACTGAAGAAGAATTGATGCCTTTGATTTATGGTGTTGGCAAGGAATATTGAATATACCATGGACTGCCAGAAAAGCAAGCAAATCTGTCTTGGAAGAAGTACAGCCAGAGTGCTCCTTAGAAGGGAGGATGGTGAGATTTCGTCTCCCTTACTTTGGACATGTTATCAGGAGGGACCAGTCCCTGGAGAAGGACATCATACTTGGTAAAGTAGAGGGTCAGCGAAAAAGAGGAAGACCCTCAACGAGATGGATTGACACAGTGGCTGCAACAATGGGCTCAAGCACAGCAATGACCGTGAGCATGGCGCAGGACTGGGCAATGTATCGTTCTGTTGTATATGGGGTCGCTATGAATTGGGAACGATGCGGTGGCACCTAACAACCACATACTTGTGGATGGAAGGAGCCCTGGTGGCGCAGTGGTTAAGTGCTCAGCTGCTAACCAAAAGGTCCGCAGTTCGGACCCACCAGCCACTCTGTGGGAGAAAGATGTGGCAGTCTACTTCCATAAAGATTACGGCCTTGGAAACCCTAGGGGGCAGACCTACTCTGTCGTATAGGGTCGCTATGAGTCAGACATGACTTGACAGCAATGGGTAACTCATCACAGTGGAGTCCCTGGGTACAGCAAACAATTAAGCGTTCAGCTAGTAACCGAAATGTTGGCATTTCAAATCCACCCAGCAGCTCGTCAGAAGAAAGGCTTGGTGATCTACTTCCGAAAGATCACAACCATGGAAAACCACATGGGGTAGCTTTACTCTGTCTATTGGGTAGGTATGAGTCGGAATCAACTGGATGGCAATGGCTTTGGTTTTTGGGTTTATACCTGTGGATGAAGGAGCCCTGGTGGTGCAATGGTTAACCACTGGCTGCTAACTGAAAGGCTGGTGGTTCGAACCCACCAGTGGCACCTCAGGAGAAAGACCTGGCAATCTGCTCCCGTAAAGATTACAGCCTAGGAAACCCTATGGGGCAGTTCTACTCTGTCACGTGATGTCACAGTAAGTCGGAATCGACTTGACGGCACCCACCACCACCAACATACCTGTGGGTGTAATCGCATTTGGGAACAGGGTTTCCTCCGCTGTGTTAATGAGACCACATCAGTGCACCGTGCGTCTTTTGTGATCTACAAGGAGCAGATCAGGCACAGAAGCAAGCAAGATGGGGGAAGATAGATGCCACATGGAGATCTCCAAGGAACCGAGCAACAGAAGCTGAGAAGAGACAAGGACCTTCCCCCAGAGCCGGCAGACAGAGAGCCTTCCCCTAGAGCCAGTGCCCTGAATTCGGACTTCTAGCCTCCTGAAGTGTGAGAAAATCCATGTCTGTTGGTTGAAGAACACACCTGGGGTATTGGTGTTAAAGCAGCGCTAGGTAGCTAAGGCAGGTGCGAAACACCCAAAAGGGCCAGCGGGATCTCAGGGCACGCACACCCAGACAGCTGGTGGGTCTGACCGTGAGCTGGCGGGCTGGAAGGTACACCGGGCATTTATTTGCAGAAGCAGAGAAAGGCCTTGCACTCCAGCCAGAAGCTCCAAGCGTGACGCTGTGCTCAGCACTCACCAGCTCTGTGACCTTGGGCAAGAAATCACCTGCCTTTCTGGGTTTCAGCATCTGGAAATGGGGATGTTAGGGGTCACAGGCCCCTCCCCGGGAGAGTGGGCAGACCCCAGGGAATTCCACGTGCGGAGGGCTTTGCACACCTGAGTTCCTGCGATCTCATCTTGTTTGCAGGGTACAGGGTGCACCCCTGTCTGTGGGTGGGGTGGACCCCACATCGGCAAGAGCATCTGTTAGCTGTGGGCATGCCTGTCGGCCTCGTGTGTGCTGTGCAGTTTGGATCCTGGGACCCACATTTGCTCTGATTTAGTGGTGAATGTTGAAGTAGAACTGGCAATGATTATTAAGTATGAAACACAATTTGACTATTTATAGAATCAACGCAGGTATGACTACTGTCTAATTTAAGGAGCCCTGGTGGTGCAGTGGGTAAGAGCTCGGCTGCTAAGCAAAAGGTCGGCAGTTCAAATCCACCAGCCACTCCTGGGAAACCCTTTGGGGCAGTTCTACTCTGTCCTATAGGGTCGCTAGGAGTCGGAACTGAATTGATGGCACATAATAACAACAACTGTAATTTAAGGAGCTCTGGTGGTACATTGGTTAAAACCTCAGCTGCTAACCGAACGGTTGGTGGTTCAAGCTCACCCAGTGGCTCCCAAGGAGAAAAGACCTTGTGATCTGCTCCCGTAAAGATTACAGTCAAGAAAACCCTATAGGGCAGTTCAACTCTGTCACATGTGGTCACTATGAGTCAGAATTCACGTGATGGCACACAACAACAACAGTGTCTAATTTAGGAACATCCCTGAGTGGTGCAAAGGGTTAAGCGCTTCACTACTAACCCAGAGGTTGGCGGTTCAAACCCACCCAGAGGCGACCCAGAAGAAAGGCCTGGCAATCTGCTTCCATAAAGATCACAGCCTCAAAAACCCTTATGGAGCAGTTCTACTCTGTACGCATAGAGTCTCCACGAGTCAGAATCGACTCAAGGGCAACGGACTTGGTTTTTAGCGCCTGCTCTGGGAAATTTAATAAGCTTTGCTCTATTTAAATCAGAACTGCCTGTGAGGAAACCATCAAGGGGAACCTGGGAACGAGCAAACTCAGAAATCACCAGGTTTGAGTGGGCTCTAGACTACCCCAGGCAAGGTTAGCACAAGCAGTCCTGTAAAAGCATCCCTGATGGGGCCCGTTATGTAATTTGTGGAGATTTTTTTTAACGGGACTGTGTTTCCCTAGCCCTCCCAGAAATGCCCCCTCCCCGAGCGACCCCCCATATCACACCTTCCTGCCAAACCTTCGCCCCGGAACCCAGCAGCATCCCCTGTTGTCCTCCTTTTCCTGTGTGACTAGCTGGCAGGGTGTGTGTCTGCGATGATAATTCGGGATGCAAAATTCAGGGGCCATGCGTGGGATGTGGCTGTGGGAGGCTCCGGTGCCCTTTCCTCCCACGGGGGAGCAGTGTTCAAGGTACCGAGGATGGATGTGGACCACAGCTCTGAGCCTGTCTCTGCTCCACGGATTTCCTGTGAAATCCAGGGCACCTGCAGTACTTTGGAAACACGTCGTTGTCCGGGAGCCTTGGGCTTTAGGGTTTGGGCTGGAAGAAAGGAGGCCAGGTGGAGCCTTCTAGACACCCACATCACAGCTCTCAAATGTCCAGCCAGCCAGCACCGATGAACCCCCTAAGAATGTATTTTCTTTCTTGAAGGAGGGAGAGGGCAACGTGAGTGATTCTTTATTCTCTCAAACAGTGTTTTTTTATCTTGAAAATGGGTCTCTCCTCCTCCTGCTCCTCACATATCGGCTGGGGGAAGGAGAGCATGTCTTAGATGTTGCAGGAGGACCAATACCGAGTTTTTTTGTGTAGTAAATATGTGTATGCATACGTATGTATATATATACATATATATACCAAAACATTGGCCAATTCAATTTTCACATGTATAATTCAGTTAACAGGAGTCCTTGGGTCGCCGCAAACGGTTAGGACCTGGACTACTAGCAGAAAGGTCGGCGGTTCAAACCCACCCAGAGGTGCCTTGGAGGAAAGGCCTGGCAATCTGCTTCTGAAAGGTCACAGCCTTAAAAATCCTGTGCAGCAGTTCTAATCTGAACACATGGGGTCGCCGTGAGTCAGGGTCCACTCCAACAAAAACAACCCTTCAAGTCAATATTGATTTTAACTGCAGAAGAACACACACACACACACACACACACATCCCCCCAAATCAGACATTTTCAGCCCCTCCAGCTTTCTAAAGCTTCCTGGGACAAGGAGTCTTTGGATTTTTAGTTCAACTTAACCCTCAAGTGGCTGGACACAGGTCATCCGAGCCGAGGACTCGGACGTGGAATTTCCCAAATCTCAGCGGGACCGGAGCCTGCTCCCCCAGGATCCCAGGACCCTGCCTGCCTCCTTCGCTGCCCTGATTACCCAGCGAGACACCGCGCTCCGCAGATGCATAAATTGGCAGCCTATTTCAGCTGGGTGTTTTTCCTTACGCGTTCCTTTTTTCCAGAGGAATGTTCCAAGGGAGGCGTTTTTCCTCGCTAACGAGACACACCTTTATTTAATACACAGGCGCTTCACCTCCCCAAACTTGCCCGGCACGCTTGGTGCAGGCACAGCCCGCTCCTTGTCGCGTCTTGGTTCCTCTCTTGGAGCGCAGGGGAGGGGGGTTGGGAGGAAGCCCCCCTCTCCCTCTCCTCGGGCTTTTGCTCCCCTGGGGGCGTCTGGTTTGCGAGAAGGACGGAGCTGCCTTGTGACCTGTTCTCAAAGGTGGCCCTTTGGCGCGGAAGGCGCGCGGGCCCCGGGCACCGCGCTCCCCTTTCCCGCCGCGAACGTGCCCGTGGGGGCTGCCGGCGGCGATTGCGCCGGGTCCCAGTAGCCGCAGGCAGAGAGATGGGGACCTGGCGGCGCGCGCAGGCGGCGGCGCCAGGGACTCGGAGCGCGCGCCCCCCTGGCTGCGCGGGAGTCGGCAGCGCGTCTGGTGCGGGACCCCCGGCGCCCGCGGGGACCGGCTAGCCGTGCCCAGCGCCCCCTCCACGCCCCCCGCTGCCGTCGCGTCCCCTCCGCCCCCGCGGGAAGCCGGAGCACAGGCCGGCAGGGGAGAGTCCTGCCCCGGCTGCGCGCCCTCCCCGAAGTTGTGCGCCCCACCCCGCGCCCCCAGGGTGCACTCACCCGCACTCCCGAGGCGGTCCCTGAAGGTCACGGCCGGGCGGCGGGCGCGCGGCGCGCGCGGGGGGACCCCATGGCGGCTCGGCGCCCCGGCGCTCAGATGCCGTGGTCGCAGTCCACGTCGCGGCAGATGTACCACAGGATCACGTAGAGGATGAGCAGAATGGCGAAGATGAAGAGGGCCACTAGAATCGCCTTGGTCACCGGCGAGATGAGAGACTGCATGGCCCCGGCGGGGCGGCGGCGGGCGCGGGCGCGGGGCGGGCGCGACGCCCCGGACCCCGCGCGCCCGGACCCCGCGCCGGCCCCGCCGCAGCCGCAGAGCTCCGTGCCGGCCGGGCTGCGCCGCGCTCTGCGCTCGGTCAGCGGGCCCCGCGGGGCTGGGCACGCGGCGCTGGGCGGGCGGCCATGGGAGCGGGGGCGGCGCCGCGACTCCCCAACTTGGGCAGCGGCGGCGGCCTGGTGACAGGTGGAGCGGCCGGCGCAGCGCGAGCGTCCACGGGCGGCGGGGGGCGCGGGGCGGGGGCGCGCGAGGAGCGCGGGGGCGAGCGCGGGGGGGCTGCGGCGCACCGGGAAGGGAGCGGCGTCCCCTGCACCCCCCCTGCCTGTTTCTCCAGACCACCTCAGTGCTCGCCCCCTCATGCCACCCCACTGTCCGCTATCCCCAAAGCCCCCCAGTGCCCGCCATTCCCAAAATCTACCACAGCCCGCCCACTCCCAAACACCCCTCACCGCCTGCCAGCCCCCAAACCTCCCCTCACCAGCCGCCCACCCCAAACCCCACATCATTTCCCACCTTCCCAACCCCCTTCACTGCCCACCTGCCCCTAAACCCCACTTCGCTACCCGCTTGCCCCTAAACCCATCCTCATCACCCACCCACTCGCCAAACCCTCCCACTGCACGTCATCCCCAAAACCCCCCAGAGGTCACCCACCCCAAACTGCCCCCATTGCCCTCCCCCAAACCCTCCTCATTCACTTCCAACCCCCCTCCGCCCCCTCTGCACCCCTCCTTAGATGCTTTCCTTGCCCTGGCCGCCTTCCATCCCACCCTG
This sequence comes from Dugong dugon, assembly GCA_030035585.1. Taxonomy (NCBI): domain Eukaryota; kingdom Metazoa; phylum Chordata; class Mammalia; order Sirenia; family Dugongidae; genus Dugong; species Dugong dugon. Next base: position 175,540,976 of record CM057483.1, on the reverse strand, counting down.
CCCTTCCTCTTTTGGGGTCGCCTTCTCCCCTCCGGCGTCCCCACTCCCCGCCCTGCTGGAGTGCTGCGTTGTAATTACAGAGGAGTAGGGGGTCTGCTGATGGAGGAGATTGCCCCTTCCCCCTCCCCCTCTCTGGGGCGCATTAAAGAGTGGAGGGGCTGCGGGGCCCTTGACTGGCTGCTGGTACCAGGCGGGAGGGGGTGGGGAAGAAGAGGCAATGAGATGGCTGGACCCGCGCCCAGAGTCACGGCTTCCCTGAGGTCTGCCAGGAGCAGATTCGGGGCCCAGCAGGCACACCTTCCCAGGCTCTGGGGGCCACAACGGCCCCGCGTGTCTTCCACCCTCCAGGACTGGGCCATGTGCAAACCCCCTCCACGCACACACCTTACAGGTGGGCTAGGGGTGTTTGGGGTGATGCCTGATGGGAAAGATGCGTACAGGCCAGTGAGCATCTGGGAAAAGTATGGGACCACCCAGCGGGGTTTCTGAAGACCTACCCTAATTACAGGAAGGAGCAAATTTGGGGTGTGGGCGGGGCATAGCCAATTAACAGGCTGCCTTCATGTGATTAGGACTCATGGCGACCCTACATGTGTCAGAGTAGACATGTGCTCCGTAGGGTTGTCAATGGCTCGTTTTTCAGACGTAGACTGCCAGGCCTTTCTTCTGAAGCACCTCTGGGTGGACTTGAACCTCCAAAGTTTTGGTGAGCAGCCAAGCGTGTACGTATATAAAACAAAACCACAAAAAAAGTATATAAACCCAAAAGAAACCAAGACTGTTACTGTCGAGTCGATTCCGACTGTGTCAGAGTAGAACTGTGCTCCACAGGGTTATCAATGGCTGATTTGTCCGAAGTAGGATGCCAGGCCTTTTCTCCAAGGCGCCTCTGGGTGGACTGAAAATTCCAACCTTTTGGTTAGCAGCAGAGCATGTGCGTATATATATATATATATATACATATATATATATATATATGTATATATATATATATATGAACGCAACAACAGCAAAAAACATATATACCCCTCCCCCCTAAAAAAAAAAAACCAGCCCTGTTGCTGTCGAGCTGATTCCCATGTGTTTCAGAGGCAACCATGCTCCGCAAGGTTTTCTAGGCCACAGGATTTATGGAAGTCGATCTCCAGGCCCTTCTTCCGAGGCACCTCTGAGTGAACTTGACCCTCCAACCATCCAGTTAGCAGCTGAACACATTCCGTGTTTGCAGCACCCAGCGTGTCCTGGAGTAGATACGTGCTCAAGGATACGCCATTGTCACTCGCAGAGAACTATTGGATTGGCGGCGATTGTGTACATTTTTCCAGAGCTGCGGCGTCTAAGTCTGAAACCAGTGAACCTGCATTTCCAGCCTCTAGCAGTTCACTGGATGAAAAAAAGCGGATACTTGGGTCACAAGCGGTTTATGTTTGACTACTAAAGGTTGGCATTTGAACCCACTAAGCGGTGCTGTGGAAGAAAGGCCTGGTGATCTGCTTCCGTAATCATTACCAAAACAAACAAAACCCATTGCCTTCAAGTTGATTCCAACTCATAGCGACCCTGTAGGACAAAGTAGAACTGCCCCCTAGGGTTTCTAAGGCTGTAATCTTTACGGGAACAGATCTCCAGGTCATTCTCGCTTGGAGCGGCTAGGGGGTTCAAACTGCCAACCTTTCGGTTAGCAGCTGAGCCGTTAACAATTGTGCCACCAGGGCTCCTTCCCTAGAAAACGCTGTGGAGCACAGTTCTAGTGTGGCACTCATGGGGTTGTCGTGAGTCAGAACTGACTAGATGGCAATGGGTTTGGTTGTTTTTTGTTTTTTGACCGTCACGATGTGCTTCAGAGCAAGAAAGGCAACCCAGGTGTGAAGGTATAGAAGGTGTGAACTGAAATGTATTTGCGATTCCTTTGCACCAAATGGAATGTATTTTTGTTGCTGTTGAGAATATACACCAGAATACACACCAGTTCAGCAGTTCCTACATGTAGAATTCAGTGACATTGATGACATTCTTCTTGTTGTGCAACTATTCTCACCCCCCCCCCCTTTTTCTGAGTTGTTCCTCCCCCCTAAGGTTCCTTTGTAACCTTTCAAGTTGCTACTGTCAATGTGTTATTACTTGTTTCGGTACTTGTTGTTTTAAATCTATTTTATTTTGTTGTGGTTGAGAAGATACACAGCAGAACATACACCAATTCAACAGTTTCTCCGCGTACGATTCGGTGACATCAATTACACTCCACCACACCAACATGGGATTTGGGTGTGTCAGTCACCACAGAAAATTAACAAAGGGCATCACCCAGTGGAAGCAGATCACCAGGCCTTTCTTCCTACTCTGTCTTCATCTGGAAGCTCTGCTGAAACCTGCCCACCATGGGTGACCCTGCTGATATTTGAAATACCAGTGGCAGAGCTTCCAGCATCACAGCAACACGCAAGCCCCCACAGTACAACACGCTTACAAACAGATGGGTGGCGGAATTGGGTAACTTCTCTTTTTAATTTTAAAACGCCACTCTCAATTTTATATACAATTTATTTTATTTTTGTTGTTGATGAGAATATACACAGCAGAACATACAGCAATTCAACAGTTTCTGTATGTACAATTCAGTGGCAATGCTCAGGGCAGACATTCTTTACTAATTAAGCTAAACTACTGTTTGGTTTAGAGACTTCAGGGGATATTTTTGGTTTAAGGTTTAAAGAGTATTTCAGGGCAACCGTTTGGGGAAATGTATTTGTAATGTAAGAAGTTAAACTCAATGCGTCTTTGAGATCGCTTCGTAGCTTTTATGTGTTTTGTTTGGTCACTGCCTGCTACCTGCTGTGCTCATGTTTAATTTGATCCTTTCCCCATAGTAGTTTTAGGGTGGAAGATATTGTTGTCGGCTGAATATGTCCCCCCAAAGAGATCCTGAAGTCTTAACGCCAGTACCTGTGAATGTGACCTTTGTGGAAATAGGGTCTTGGAAGTTGTTATGAGTTCGGTTAACAGGAGGCCACACAGGAGTCAGGTGGGTGCTAATCCCATCTGAGTGGTGTCCTATAAAACAGGAGAAGAGACACAGAGGGGAGACGCCATGGGAAGACGGAGCAGAGATAGGGGTGATGCAGCCACAAGCCCAGGAACGCCTGGGGCCACCAGAAGCTGGGAGAGATGAGGAAGGATCCTGCCCTAGAGCCTCCAGAGAGATCACGGCCCTGCCCACAGCTTGATTGCAGATTTCTGACCTCCAGAACTGAAAGAGGAACTTCTTGTTTTGGGTCTCCTGCATGGAAGGGAAGAATTCTATCAATTAACCATCAATGTCCCCCTTGGAAGGTGACCTTATTTGGAAATTTGGAAATTTGCAGATGTAATTAGTTAAGTTACCATGAGGTCATACTGGAGTAGGGTGGGTATTAATCCCATGTGACTGGTGTGTTTATAAAAGGGAAGAGACACAGAGAGACGGACAGAGAAAGGATAGCCTTGTGAAGATACATCTACAAGCCCAGGAACGCCTGGGGCCACCAGAAGCTGGGAGAGATGAGGAAGGATCCTCCCCTAGAGCCTCCGGAGGGAGCGCGGCCCTGCCCACAGCTTGGTCGCAGATTTCTGGCCTCCAGAACTGTGACAGCATAAATGTCTGTTGTTGTAAGCCCCTCAGCGTGTAGTCCTTTTTCACTGCAGTCCCAGGAAGCTGATACAATAATACAATGCCTAGAAAGGAGACAAGTTAGTATTGGCTCCCCACCCGGTAAAACTTGTCACCCGGCCCTGGCCGCCTTCAGCTCCAGCCCACTCTGCCCACCTCACCCTTTGGGGTTACTTAACTCTACCCAAAAGGAGCCCTGGTGTTTCAACGGTTCATCGCTTGGCTGCTAACTGAAAGGTTGGCAGTTCGAACCTTCCAGTGCTCTGAGGGAGAGAAGACCTGACAATCTACTCCTGTAAGGATTATATCCTGGAAAGCCCTATGGGGCAGTTCTACTCCTTCACATGGGGTCGCTATGAGTCAGGATCAACTCGACGGCACCCAACAACAAGAACCCTACCCGCAGCCCTGTACCCGTTCCCATCTGTACCTCTCTGTCTCTGGGGCTGCTCCAACTGAGCAAACACAGCTAGTTCACATCTGTGGGGTTGTGTGATAATCCCCCAGTCAGGTCCACATACCTCCTGCCCCAGCTCTACCTCACTTCTCCAACTAAGCACAGCAGGAAGACAATGTTTCAGGGTATCAGCTCTCCCTTGGAATGAATGATTTTAGAATCCTATGAAGGGCTGATTACTGAGTCAAAACTTGTCAGCTCCTACTCACGGCAACCTTAGGTATGAGAGAACGAAACACTGCCAGGTCCTGCACCACCTCCACGATCGTTGGCATGCTCAAGTCCACGGTTGCAGCCACTGTATTATGAGTTCCTCCCAACCTAGGGGGCTCATCTTCCTGCTCTATATCAGACGATGTTCTGTTGTGATCTGTAGGGTTCTCACTGGCTGATTTTCTGGAGTAGATGGCCAGACCTTTCTTCCTAGTTCATCTTAGTCTGGAAACTCCGCTGAAACCAGTTCAGCATCACAGCAACACACAAGGCTTCACTGACAGACGGGTGGTGGCTGCGCATGAGGTGCATTGGGCAACTGATTTAATCACATGTACGGAGCCCTGGTGATGCAACAGTTAAGCGCACAGCTGCTAACCCCCCCCAGCAGCTCCAAGGGAGAAAGACTTGGTGATCTGCTTCGGTAAAGATTACAGCCAAGAAAACCTTTTGGAGCAGTTCTACTCTGTCACATGCGGTCACCGTGAGTCAGAATTAACTGAACGGCATCCAACAACAACACCATCACCCACTATATGCCCCTGTTCTAATCTCCCACCACTGTTAATTATCTTCATGCCCCTGAAGGGCGACGTTATGCAGCATTGTAACAAGGTGATACATTGTTTGTGGGAAACTTTTTGGTGATACATTGTTTTTAAGTGTTTAGGAAGGATCAGGCAGATTATTATCCTGCTCCTGTGTCTGTGATAAGGTCCCTGGGTGGGGCAAACAGTTTGCCATTGCCTACTAACGTAAACAACGACACATCGCATTGGGCAAATCTGTTGCAAAAGACCTCTTTAAAGTGTTCAAAAGCAAAGATGTCACCTTGAAGACTAAGTGGCATGTCATGCATTGAATGGTGTCCCCCACAAATGTCGGTCAGGTTGACTGGGTCGTGATTCCCAGTATTGTATGACTGTGTAATCTGATGTGATTTCCGTACATGTTGTTGTAAACTCTATCACTATGATGAGGTTATACTGATGAGGTCTACAAGATTGGATAGCGTCTTAAGCCAATCTCTTCTTGAGACATAAAAAAGAGAAGCGAGCAGAGACACATGGGAACCTCACACCACCAAGAAAGCAGTTCTGGGAGCAGAGCGCATCCTTTGGACCTGAGGTTCCTGCGCAGAGAAGCTCCCAGACCAAGGGAAGACTGATGCATCACAAGGACCTTCCTCCAGAGCTGACAGAGAAGAGAAAGCTTTCCCCTGGAGCTGACGCCCTGAATTTGGACTTACAGCCTACTGGACTGTGAGAGAATAAACTTCTCTTTGTTAAAGCCATCCACTTGTGTATTTCTGTTAGAGCAGCACTAGATGACTAAGACAGGGCACCTGACCCAAGCCATGATATTTTCAGTTGCCTCATATGCATGGGAAAGCTAGACAATGAATAAGCGAGATCGAAGAATTGACACCTTTGAATTACGGTGTTGGTGAAGAATATTGAATATACCATGGACTGCCAAAAGCATGAACAAATCTGTCTTGGAAGAAGTACAGCCAGAATGCTCCTTAGAAGGGAGGATTGCAAGACTTGCTCTCACGCGCTTGGGGCATGTTATTAGGAGGGATCGGTCCCTGGAGAAGGACGTCATGCTTGGTAAAGCAGAGGGTCATAGAAAAAGAGGAAGACCCTCAATGAGATGGATTGATGCAGTGGCTGCAACAATGGGCTCAAGCGTAACACCGATTGTGAGGATGGCGCAGGACTGGGCAGTGTTTCATTCTGTTGCACACAGATAGGGTCACTGTGAGTCGGAACCGACTTGACGGCACCTAACAACAACAACACTAACCTAAAAGTTTAGTGGTTCAGACCCACCCAACAGCTCTGAGGAAGAAAGGCCTGGTGATCTGCTCCCATAAAGATTCCCAACCAAAACCTGTTGCCAGCCAGTGGATTCCCACTCATAGCGACCCTATAGGGTTTCCTAGGCTGTTATCTTTACAGAAGCGGACTGCCACATCTTTCTCCCGCGGAGTGGCTGGTGGGTTCCAACTGTGGACTTTCTGGTTAGCAGCCGAGCGATTAAGCACTGTGCCACCAGGGCTCCTTAGAGTGAATTTAGCAACAAAATATTCCCATCAAAACCTCATGCATTCAAGCCTGGCCGAGCCAGCCACTCCTTGCAGGAAGCGTTTCTTCCCGGGGCAAACTCCCCGGACCCGCAGCCAGGCTGGGGCCATGCCAGCTCCTGGGTTTGCATTCTCTTAGCACCTCCAAGCATCTTACCTCTCTCCACAGCCAGATGGGGGCCCTCCTCCAGGAAATGACTGTGCCCAGTGTCTGAGCACCCAATAAGCAAGGTAAGCACAGGCTTACTTGTGCTTACTTACTAATCTGTAGTGAACACCTTCATATTTTTTCACCACATCAAAGATTCTGCTTCTAGGTATGGCTGGCGTCTGTCTCTCTCCCAATCCCTCAGCACCTTGCTACAGAATCAAAGCCTCTTTTCAAATCTGCAATCCCCGACAGGGACAGAGCCCCTGGTAAGCAAGATAAACACGGGCTTACTTGTGCTTACTCACAGTCTGTAGGGAACAGGGCTGCGTGTTTTTCACGCCCGTGCTTACCTTGCCTACCAGGGAATCCTCCTCTGCCTGATGGGGCATTTCTACTTTGTCGTGTAGGGTCCCCATGAGTTGAAAATTGACTCGACAGCACCTGACAACAGACACCAGCTGAGTCCAACCCACCGGTTTTCGTTTTAGCTCCACATAGCACTGAGGACCTGGTGGTAAAGGACCGAGGGCCCTGTTGTGGGCAAGACAGGGGCAAGGAAAGGCTCACAAGGACTAAAGTCCCCCAGGCCATTACAAGAAGTGGATACAATCACCTCATTTCTGACGGTCTGAGTAGGAGCTGATCAAAGGCCAACAGAGCTGGAAGTGGACCCCGGGCGGGTGGCTGGCTCACGGTCAGTTGATTGTAAAAACGTGTGTGTTTCCCTAACTCAGCCCCAGGTCGTCAGGATATCCCTGGAGAAATTTGGGATTAGTCCAGCGTTCCATATAGAAGATTGAACCTCTTCTCCGAGAGCTTTTGGACAGCGTCTTTCTCTTGCTTGACTCCTTATGCCCAAGTTAATTAGATAGTAATTGCTTCTACCTCTGCTTCACTTTGAACAGTAAAACAGATATTTTTACAGCAGGAAGACTGCCTGCCTCCTAGGCTCCGAGCGCTCAAAGTCTGCACCGTGGCGGGTTCCCTTGTGGGATGGGAGATCTTGGAGGTGGCGTCTCCTGGATCAGAAGGTTGAGTGACCCACTGTTCTCCGTCGTTCAGACTTGGTCGTGCTCCAGTTGTATTGCTGTTGGTGACCATCAAGCTGGCCCAGGCTCATGGGGACCCCACTATGGACAACAGAACAAAATGCGGCCGGGCACTGTGCCGTCCCAACGACCAGCTATGGATTGGACAGCTGTGACCCGTAGGGTTTTCATGGGCTGATTTTCAGAAGCAGATCACCAGGCCTTTCTTCCTAGTCTGTCTTAGTCTGGAAGCTCCACTGAAACCTGCTCAGCATCGCAGCAACACACAAGCCTCCGCTGACAGGCGGGTGGTGGCTGTGCATGAGGTGCACTGGCCAGGAATCGAACCCAGGTCTTCCACATGGAAGGTGGGAATTGTAGTTCTGAACCACCACTGCTTTGTATGCACACCATAGTTACTGCCTTTCAAAATTCATCTTCATAAAACTGAGTTTCTAAACCACCGATTTGCTAACCAAATCTGTGGCCAGCCACGGTGTGTGTGAGTGTGGTGGGGTGGGGGTAGGGGCGAGGTTTGAAATTACGGCTATTTTCCTTCCTGATATGCTTTTTGTTGTTTGTCTCTTTGTTGTACTGGTTAAGTCAAGTCTGCAAGCTAACTTTGGCAAACAACAACAACAACTTTGCCGATTTCGGCGGAAAGACAAAACGAGATGAAAGTAATCAGAGCGGACGAGTTAAACCAGTGTTTCTGTATGAGCAGAATAAGGCCTTAACGTTCACATAGACTTTCAGCTTCTTAGCTCACGGTTCTAGCCTCTCTTTAGCGTAACAGCCTTGTTATCTTTAGAAGGCACCTTTTCATTGTTTGTTCAAATTATTTCCAAGGTGATAGAGCGCAGTGGAAAACAGCTAAGATGATCTGTAGACGCCATTTATAAACTTAAGCACTGTTCTCATGTATCCTATTTTCCTCTGAGAGCAGAAGAACTCACTAGAAGGACCTCTATTGAAAGGGAAGCAGATGGAGCCTAGGAGTCCCTGGGTGGTGCAGACTCGCTCAGCTGCTCACCGGAAGGTTGGAGGTTCCAGTTCACCCGGTCGTGCCTCAGAAGAAAGGCCTGGCATTCTGCTTCAGAAAGATTAGCCACTGAAAGCCCTATGGAGCTCAGTACTACTCTGGCATACATGAGGTGGCTGTGAGTCAAAGTGGACTCCACGGCAACTGGTTCTTAGGAGGCCCTGTGTGGCGCAGTTAAGCAACTTGGCTGCTAACTGAAAGGTTGGAGGTTCAAGTCCACACAGAGGTACCTCGGAAGAAAGGCCTGGCAGTCTACTTCTGAGGAATCAGCCACTGAAAACCCTATGGAGCACAGTTCTACTCTGATACACATGGGGGTGCCGTGAGTCGGAGTTGACTTGACAGCAGCTGGTTTTAGATGTAGCCCATCTGCATCTTCAAAGGAGATAGTCTCACAAAGAAAAAAAACAAACCAGAACAAAACCCACTGCTGTCGAGTGGATTCCAACTCATAGCAACCCTAGAGGACAGAGGAGAACTGCCCCATAGGGTTTCCAAGGAGCAGCCGGTGAATTCGAACTGCCAACCTTTTGGTTAGCAATAGAGCGCTTAACCACTGCACCACCAGGGCTTCTCCACAAAGAAATGTCCATCAAATTCTTGTGATAACTACTTTGTTCCACAATATGGATTCATTCAGCTATTATTTACAGAATGGGGTATTTGTTATAATTTGCGTGCAAATATGCACCGTCTCGATTAACTTTTCTTTTTCTTTTTTGCAGTTACAGTTTGAAATGCTCTTCAGTTAGAGATGTCTTGGAGCCCTGGCAGCGCAATGGTTAAGTGCTCAACTGCTAACTGTAAGGTAGGAGATTTGAACCCACCCAGCAGCTCCGAGGAGGAAAGGCCTGGCAATCTGCTCCTGTAAAGATTACAGCCTAGAAAACCCTATGGGGCAGGTCTCCTCTGTAACACATGGGATCACTATGAGCCCAGATCAACGGCACGGCACCCAACAAGAATAACAGCAGGTCTGAGTTCAAAGTATATTTTGTAGCTTTTCCCTTATGTTGTTGGAAGGGGAGGTGGATACGTTTCTGGGTAATCTTTGCTACCTACAGAGTGAGTGCCTGATAAAAATTGACGACCCATTTCTGAGTCATGGGGAGAAGGGGAGGAAGGTTCTAAAGTCCAGGAGGAATGCTTTAACTTTCTCTAGAGATTACTAAGGACGCTTTCCCAACAGACACAAAACCAGAAAAAATCCTGCAAAAACAGAACGTCCTGGCCTGTCTGCCCTGGGACAGCGTCTACAGACATGCTGAGTTGGGAAAGTAAAACCAAGGAAGCCCACTGTGGTGACAAGCTCACCCCCCTTCCAAGAAGATGGGCAGCACAGACAAAGAGGTCCACTCGTTCTGTCCATTGGACATTCCGTAGGCGTTGTCTAGTCTGTGTAGAAACCAAACCCCTAGAAGCAGGAATCCTCAAGTGATGGATATCATTGACCGTCACCAGCTGATGTCGAGTCAACTCCGACTCACAGCGACCCTATGTGTGTCAGAGTAGAACCGTGCTCCATAGAGTTTCAGAGGTCTGTGATATTACAGAAGTAGATTGCCAGGCCTTTCTACCGAGGTGCCTCTGGGTGGACTCAAACCTTCAACCTTTCAGTTAGCAGCTGAGCACATTAACTGCACCAACCATGAACTTGGAAAAATCAGTTGCTGTGGAGTTGACTCTGATTCATGGTGACCCCATGTGTGTCAGAGTAGAACTGAGCTCCACAGGGTTTTCAGTGGCTGGTTTTTTGGAAGTAGATTGCCAGGCCTTTCTTCCGAGGCACCTCTGGGTGGACTCGAGCCTCCAATCTTTCAGTTAGGAGCCGAGTGCGTTCACTATTTGCAGCACTCAGGGACACCCCTTGACCCTTAGTCTGAATGTAAATTAGGATAGGCGTGCTCTCAGGGTGAAGCCCCCCAGGTGAGGACCCCGGGGGGCTATCACACGTGTGTTTGGACGTGACGGGGCTCTCAGAGTGAAATCCCCCTGGATGAGGACCCCCGGAGTGATGACAACCTGCTGCTGCCAGGAGCAGAGTCACCCGGCCTGGAGGAAGCGTCCGCCTAGCCCAGGGCGCCACCTGTTGGCCGTAGGTGGCATCTGCCGCTGTCCGCTCGGTTTTTGTCCACAGCTGAGGGGGTCGTGGCCGGGGCAGCCCCCACGGACGTGTACGCACACCTGTGCACCTGCGGGTGAGGTGCAGTGCCCTGTGGCCACCTGTGTCCTCCTTGGGGCCCGAGGAGAGTGCGAGGTCAGCATGGTCAGGTGGGTTTGGGCTGTGAGAGGCCTTTGATGATACTAGGCTGGGTGGGTGATGAAAGGGGCAGAGACGGGGGTGGGGTGGGGAGGGGAGGGGCGACGAGGAGGAGGAAGCGGAGGAGGGGAAGATGCCAAGGGAGACAGAGACAGACAGACAGAAACAAAGACGGAAAAGTCGCCCCCACAGAGAATGAGAGTGAGCGACAGAGTATGTGTGTGTTTTTGTGTGTGTGTGTGAGAGAGAGACAGACAGACAGAGAGGGAAAGAGAAGAAAGAGAGACACTCACACAGAAGGAGAGAGAGAGCCTGGGGGTCTTCCCCAGAGCCGAGGGGAGCTTCCTTGCTCTCAGCCCAGGGTCACTTTGAGCATGTGCTGTGTTGGTAACCCCCACCCCACGCAAGCCCCCTGGACTCCTTCTGACAAGTTAAAAGCTTATTTCAGGTGCAGGGTGTCCTGGGCAACTGGGGAAACTTTGTCCCTCTGTGACTGGGGACCACGGTGACCTGGGGACACTGACCAGCAGCCGCCCCCCCCCCCCAGTGGCCCCAGTCGGTCACAAGGACTGGTGGATGGTGGGGTGCTGCTCTGCCCACACACCTAGGGGGGCCTGGCTTCGGGTCCCAAGAGTCCAGCGTCAGCCCAGATTCCTGATCCCAGGAAAGCGAGGGATGCTGCGGGCAGGGGGGCAGAGGAGGGGAGAGTGGGGCTCTCAGAGAGACTTGATGGTTCAGTTGGCTGGAAATGAGGCAAGACCCAGATTCCCGCAGACCTCTAGGGAGAGGGGAAGCCATGAGCAGGCCGAGATCCACTTCCCGGGGGTGGCGTCTAGGAGGCAGATTTGGGTCAGTTCCAATGGAAATAAAAACAACCCAGATGTGTCACGGTTTGGAAGATCCTCCAAAGGTTAAACAGAGAGTTGACACAGGATCCAGCCATTGCACTCCTAGATATACACCCAAGAGAACTGAAAACATGCGTCCACAGAAAAACCTGTCTGTGAATGTTCACAGAAACACTATTCACAATCGCCCAAAGGTGGAAACAACCCAAGTGTCCATCACCAGATGAAGGATAAACACAATGTGGTCCATCCACACAATGGAATAATACTCAGCCATAAAAAAGGAACGATACAAGTGCCCATCAACAGACGAAAAATGAACACAATGTGGTCCATCCACACAATGGAGCATTACTCAGTCATGGAAGAGAAGAGAAAGAGCCCAAGTGCCCATCAACAGATGAAGGATGAACACAATGTGGTCCATCCACACAATGGAATAATGCTCAGCCATGGAAAAGAAACAACCCAAGCGTCCATCAACAGATGAATGGATGAACACAGTGTGGTCCATCCACACAGTGGAATAATGTTCAGCCATGGAAAAGAAACAACCCAAATGTCCATCAGCAGATGAATGGATGAATACAGTGTGGTCCATCCACACAATGGAATAATGCTCAGCCATGGAAAAGAAACAACCCAAGCGTCCATCAACAGATGAGTGGATGAATACAGTGTGGTCCATCCACACAATGGAATAATGCTCAGCCATGGAAAAGAAACAACCCAAGCGTCCATCAACAGATGAATGGATGAACACAGTGTGGTCCATCCACACAGTGGAATAATGTTCAGCCATGGAAAAGAAACAACCCAAGCATCCATCAACAGATGAATGGATGAACACAGTGTGGTCCATCCACACAGTGGAATAATGCTCAGCCATGAAAAAGAAACAACCCAAGTGTCCATCAACAGATGAATGGATGAACACAGTGTGGTCCATCCACACAACGGAATAATGCTCAGCCATGAAAAAGAAACAACCCAAGCGTCCATCAACAGATGAATGGATGAACACAGTGTGGTCCATCCACACAATGGAATAATGCTCAGCCATGGAAAAGAAACAACCCAAGCGTCCATCAACAGATGAATGGATGAACACAGTGTGGTCCATCCACACAGTGGAATAATGTTCAGCCATGAAAAAGAAACAACCCAAGCGTCCATCAACAGATGAATGGATGAACACAGTGTGGTCCATCCACACAGTGGAATAATGCTCAGCCATGAAAAAGAAACAACCCAAGCGTCCATCAACAGATGAATGGATGAACACAGTGTGGTCCATCCACACAGTGGAATAATGCTCAGCCATGAAAAAGAAACAACCCAAGCGTCCATCAACCGATGAATGGATGAACACAATGTGGTCCATCCACACAGTGGAGCATTACTCAGCCATGAAAAAGAAACAACCCAAGTGTCCATCAACAGATGAATGGATGAATACAGTGTGGTCCATGCACACAATGGAATAATGCTCAGCCATAAAGAGAAATGACATCCTGATACACGCTACGACGTGCAGGAACCTTGGACACAGGACACTCAGCAAAAGAAATCAGACACAAAAGGTCACATGCTGTCTGATTCCGTCTACGTGAAATGACAAGAATAGGAAAATCTATAGAGACAGAGAATAGATGAGTGGTTGCCAGGGACTGGGGGAAGGGAGGGGTGACTACTAATCCCATGAGGAGGTTTCTTGTTAGATTGTGGCCAAGGCTGGGAAACTCTGTAACCAGCTGCGTTGAGTTGGCTCCAACTAATGGCGACCCCATGCACGACACAACAAACGTTACCCGGTCCTGCTCCATCTTCACCAACACTGGCACGCTTGAGTCCATCTTCCTGGCAAACGTCACTGCCTCTTAGCTCCCTGGAACTCTCTGCTACCTTCAGGAAGCGAGAGGCCACCACACTTCCTGTTTCTCTTCCAAAAAAAGTCCACCAAATCTGTTGCCGTAGAGTTGATTCTGACTCATAGTTGAGGCAGAATAGAACTGTCCCATAGAGTTTCCAAGCCTGCAATCTTTATGGGAGCAGATCACCAGGTCTTCGTCCCACGGAGCGGCTGGTGGGTGTGGATTGCTCACCTTTCGGTTAGCAGCCCAGCGCTTTAACCACAGCTCCATCTCTTCCGAACAAGCTCCAACATCACTGCCCCCTCAGCCCATAATCCACTCTGTGAGTAAAACAGAGCTCAGTTTTCATTACAGCCAAATGGTAGAAAACACGAGCAAGTTTAAAATCTCAAAACGGGGTCCAGCCTGAAGCGAAAGCTTACATTTTCAGGTAGATTCTGCTTTGATGAATTTATAGAACTGCAAATTTATTTTTCAACATGTGTGTTCGTGTGGGGAAAGTAAACAAACGGGTAACGTTTGAAAGATCATAAATTTGGTTCTGCTCACAGTTACGGTTATAAAGGGTCAATGAGGACGTGGCCATGGTGATCGCTGAAGGTAATGAATGAAAGGTGTCATGATCGTAAGTTCTGTCTTCTTGTGGCCGTTAGGGTCTGTCCACTAGGAGGGCATCCCAAGGATAGATTGAAACGCGTGTCTGAGTCCCAGGAGGAGGGCAGTGGGCGTGATTGCTGTCAGGTGCTGTCAGGTTGGTTCTGATTCATAGCGACCCTGTGCACCACAGAACGAAACACTGCCCGGTCCTGCGCCGCGCTCACAATCATCGTTATGCTTCAGCCCATTGTTGCAGCCACTGTGTCAATCCATCTTGTTGAGGGTCTTCCTCTTTTTTGCTGACCTTCTACTTTACCAAGCATGATGTCCTCCTCCTGATAACATGTCCAAAGTATGTGAGATGAAGTCTCACCATCCTTGCTTCCAAGGAGCATTCTGGCTGTGTTTCTTCCAGGACAGATTTGTTCGTTCTTTTGGCAGTCCATGGGATAGTCAATGTTCTTCGCCAACACCACAATTCAAAGGCATCAATTCTTCTTCGGTCTTCCTTATTCATTGTCCAGCTTTCACACACATATGAGGCGATTGAAAACACCATGGCTTGGGTCAGGCGCACCTTAGTCTTCAAAGTGACATCTTGGCTTTAGCAGATTTGCCCAGTGCAATGTGTCGTTTGATTTCTTGACTGCTGCTTCCATGGACTTTGATTGCGGATCCAAGTAAAATGAAATCCTTGACAACTTCAATATATTCTTGGAGAGTGGTTAAGTTCACGTGCTTTGGGGTCAGAACCCAAGTTGGGATCCCAGGCTGTGAGTCCCTGCAGGTCCCTGGAACTTCCCAAGTCTAGTTTCCCTACGCATGAAATGGAGATCACAGGACCCACTTCATAGGGTTGGTTTGTTCTATTTTTCCAATTGCCGTCGAGTCAGCCCAACTCATGGCAACCCTATGTGGGTCAGAGTAGAACTCTGCTCCATAGGTTTTTCAGAGGCTGATCTTTCGGAGGTAAGTAGCCAGGCCTTTCTTCTGAGGTACCTCTGGGTGAACTGAAAGCTTCAACGTTTTGGTTAGCAGCCGAGCACAGTAACGATTTCCTCCACCAAGCCACTCCTGTAGATGCATAGTAACTTCCTATCAATACAAACATGTATGCTGTTGTGGTTGCTGGGTGCTGTCAAGTAGATTCCGACTCCTAGCGACTCTATAGGACAGAGTAGAACTGCCCCATAGGGTTTTCAAAGAGTGGCTGGTGGATTCGAACTGCCAACCTTTTAGCTGGCAGCCAAGCTCTTAACCATTAACTTCATAGAGGTAGGATTTACAACATGAGGATAATCACATCAGATTGGAAAATGGTGGACAACCCCACAATGCTGGGAGTCACAGCCTAGCCAAGTTGGCACACATCTTTGGGGGACACAATTCAATCCATGACAGGAAGCGTTGTTTGATCCAGAGTCAGATGCCCAACCACAAAGCCCATCTCTGGATCCATCTTGTCAAGGGCTTCAGACAGAACGACGTCTGAAGGGCTGGATACTGACAACCAAGAATGACAGACTGATTCGTAAGAAAGGGGTCTTCAGTAAGCTGCAGCACTCAGCAATGCTTCATTTTATCTGGTCCATTCAAATTCAGAATTCCTTTTTTCTCTTTACAGGGACGCTGTGAAGAAAGGCCAGCTCGCTGGAGACCTGCCCCTCGATCTAAAGACCTCAAGGGATTCAGAGACAGCAGAATTTTACAGTCTGTGTCTCCAGGAAGAATCCTGAGGGTATGATTCTCCTCTGTCTGTTGCATTCTAAGCCAGCTGAAGGAGAGAGCCTAAGCAAAGGAAATGTGTCCAAACCCATTGCACAGAGTTCCTCCCTTTTTCTCTTGTCTTTGACCTTTCAATGCCCTGAGAAAGCACAGATGGCATCTTGAGGACTAAGGTGCGCCTGACCCAAGCCATGGTCTTTTGATTGCCGTCTATGCAGGCAAAAGCCGGACGATGAGAAGGGAAGACAGAAGAAGAATTGATGCATTCACACTGTGACGTTGGTGAAGAATATTGAATATACTGTGGACTGCCAGAAGAAGGGACCAATCAGTCTTTGAAGAAATGCAACCAGAATGCCCCTTAGAAGTGAGGGTGGAGAGACTTCAGCTCACATACTTTGGACACGTCATCAGGAAAGACCGATCGCTAGAAAAGGATGTCGTGGTTAGTAATATACAGGGTCAGTGAAAATGAAGGGAACGCTCTACGAGATGGATTGACACAGTAGCCACAGCAATGAACTCCAACGTGCCACTGATCATGGAGATGGTGTGGGACTGGGTAATGTTCTGTTCTGTTGTACATAAGGTTGGAGGTGACTCGACAGCAACTAGCAACAACAGTGTCTGTGAAGTGGCATCTCATGCTTTTGATTTGCACCACCCTGATGGCTGGATGGAGCCCCAGTGTCGCAGTGGTTAGGAGCTCGGCTGCTAACCAGAAGGTCAGCAGTTCAAATCCACCACCTGCTCCTTGGAAACCCTATGGGGCAGTTCGACTCTGTCCTAGAGGGTCGCTATGAGTCAGAATCGACTTGACAGCAACGGGTTCGGTTTTTGTGGTTTTTTGATGGCTGGACGTGTTGGTTTTAAAGTTGTCCTTTTTGCTGGTTTTCTCTGCCGAGTAGACTGAAAAATAAGTGCCTCTTAGGAAATGTTTCAATATATGTTAATCATAGCCTTATCCGTCCCTGACACTCTGCTGCGTATCAGTTTGTTAATTGGAGTCCCTGGTGGTGCAAACCGATAACGAAAAGGTTGGAGGTTCAAGTCCACCCAGATGCACCTCGGAAGAAAAGCCTGGAGATCTGCTTCCAGAAAAAACAGCCATTAAAAACCCTGTGGAACACAGTTCTGCTCTGATAAACGTGGGGGAGCCAGGAGTCATGGCGGACTTCATGGCAACTAGTATTTGTTAATTGCTGGTCTCTGGAGGTAAGTTCTAAAGGGAACTCTGTCTGCTTTGTTCACCCCAAAACCCCAGCTCCAGGAAAGCCCCTGCCACTGACTGAGAAGGCCCGCAACAAATATGTATGGAACGGGGTAATGAATGGATGCTCTGATTTAGACCGTCAACGGTCACTCCATTGGTAAAGAAAACACAAATCTTAATGTAAAAAATAAGGCACTGCTTACAATTCATCTATTTTGTGTGCCTGTGTGTGTGTGTATGTAGACATGTATCTTTAGCATGTTGTAGCTATTTTCCCTCAAGTCGATTCCGACTCATAGTGATCCCATGTAACAGAGTAGAACTGCCCCATAGGGTTTTCTAGGCTGTAATCTTTACAGAAGCAGATCACCAGGTCTTTCTCCCACAGAGCCGCTGGGTGAGCTTGAACCTCCAGCCTTTCGGTCGGTGTCTGAGTGCTTCATTATTTGCGCCCACAAGGGGCCCTTATCTTTAGCATAAACCTAAGCTATTTTTCTCAGTATCAGATCCAAAGAAGATCATTGGAGATACTCGATTTCTGGTTTGTAATCAAAAGCTAAGAATGTTCTGTTGTTTCCACCGTGGTTTCTTTTGCTGGCTTGTTGGAGATGCATTTTTAAACTGAACTTCGTACTTACCAGTAATACATTGCTGTTTTTTAAAAAAAAAAGTACTGTGGTGAAATATAAACAACAAACCATTTACCATTTCAACCATTTTTACGTGTACCATTCAGTGACAATAATTACATCCCCCATTTTGTGTAATATAACCACTATGTTGTGTTACCATTCCCATTATTCGTTTCTGAAGTCTTTCATCACCCTAAACAGGAGCTTAGACCCCACGTTCTACTTTGTTGTTGTCGAGAATATACACAGGAAAACGTACACCAACTCAACTGGCTACAATTACTGAATGTTTTGATCAAAGATTCTAAAGAAGAATCCTGATCAAAAGGAGGGGAATGTGGAACAGAATTTTAAGTCTCATTGATTCTGTATTCTGCTCTTTACTGTTGTTGTTGTGTACCAGTGAGTTGATTCCAACTCATGGTGACCCTATAGGACAGAGTAGAACTGCCCCATAGGGTTGCCAAGGCTGTAATCTTTATGGAAGCAGACTGCCACATCTTCCTCCTGCAGAGCAGCTGGTGGGCTTGAACTGCAGACCTTTCAGTTAGCAGCCAGGCACTTAACCACTGCACCACCAGGGCTCCTTTGCTTTTTTCTACATGCCTTTTTTTTTTTAATTTAATTTTTCAATTTGTTTTATTGTCCTTTAGATGAAGATTTACAGAACAAATAGTTTCTCATTAAATAGTCAGTACACATACTGCTTTTTGACATTGGTTAACAACCCCACGACATGTCAACAGTCACTATTCTCGACCTTGGAGGACCTTTTCTTTTGGTGAAGATATACATAGCCAAAGTTACACCATTTCAAAAGTTTCTACATGGACAGTTCAGCAACGTCAATTTCTACCTGCCTTTTAAAATGCTCCATACACCAGCAGGTGGCTAACTAGGTCATCTGCAAATAAGCACACCTTGCTAAGGTCAGTTCTCCAAGGAGCCAGTAGCCAATGGAAGCTAGTGGAAAGGTAGAGTTGAAAAACATAAACCTTCAGAATTGTACACTTTCCCACTAATATAACCAATCCAAGTGTAGCCAGCCACATCAAAAGTGCCTTGCAAAGCAGCCATCCAAGGTACAACAATTGGTCTGTATTCACCTGGAGCAGCAGAGGAAGAAGGAGAGTCAGGAATAGGAAGAGGATATGAAATGTATGGCTAATTGCCTCCATTAACAAATGCCTCTTTGCCATGAGACCAGAAGAACTGAATAGTGCCTAGCTACCATTACTGAACATTTTGATCAAGGAGTCTGTAGAAGTTTCCTTGTTGTAGCTGTGTGCTCTCAGGTTGATTCTATAGATTCTATAGAAGGATCCTTGACCAAAAGGGGGAAAATGCAAAACAGAATTTCAAATGCTCATGGACTCTAGACTTTCTGGAGCCGTGGAGGGCAGATGAATCTCTGAAATGATTGCCCTGAGATAATCTTGAAACCTTAAACCAAAACTATCCTCTGAAGTCTTCTTTAACGCAAATAGTTTAGCTTCACTAGCAAAGAATGTCTGCCTTGAGCACTTTTAAGATCTATCTATATGGGACCAGAAGAACTGAATAGTGCCTGGCTACCATTACCGAACATTTTGATCAATGATTCTATAGATTGATCAAAAGGGGGAGAAAACAAAATAGAATTTCAAATGCTCATGGACTCTAGACTTTCTGGAGCTGTGGAGGGCGGATGAACCCCTGAAACTATTGCCCTGAGATAATCTTGAAGCCTGAAACCAAAAATATCCCCTGAAGACTTCCTAAGAACAGACAACAGTTTAGCTTAATTAGTAACGAATGCCTTGAGCATTGTACTTTTTCAAGATCTGTATATATGGGATCCACCTGACAACAGCAACTCGAAAGAGTAGATAAGAAGCTTAGCAGCAGTGAGTTTATGTTAATGGAGGAGGAACAATTTGGAAAAGGAAGGTGCCATGGTTGTACAACTTGAACAATGTAACCAACGTCACTGAATTGTACATGTAGAAAAAACGGTTGACACGGTGTCTTTAGCTGTGTAGACTTTCAACAACGATAAACAAAAAGTGCCCTTTTTTTCTGGTAATTTTTTTTTTTTATTGTACTTTAGATGAAGGTTTACAGAACAAATAGTTTCTCATTAAACAGTTAGCACACATATTGTTTTATGACAATGGTTAACAACCCCTCGACATGTCAACGCTCTCCCTTCTCAACCTTGGGTTCCCTATTACCAGTTTCCTGTCCCCTCCTGCCTTCTCGTCCTTGTCCCTGGACTGTTGTGCCCCTTTAGTCTCGTTTTGTTTTATGGGGCTGTCTAATCTTTGGTTGAATCGTGAACCTCGGGAGTGACTTCATTACTTAGCTAAAAGGGTGTCCGGGGGCCATTCTCTCGGGATTTCTCCACAAAAAGTGCCTTTTGATACTAGCAGGCACCTACTTGCTGTGGGAGGTAGCAACCCCTCCTCCACTCTCTTCCAGCTTATCAAAACATTTGAGGAAGGTAAATCTCTAGTTGACTACAGCTTTAAGTATTGAACTGGTCAGCGCTCCAAGCCAACAGGAGAATCTGCTGCCCAGGAGGAGATTCAAAATAAAGCACAGTCTCCGCTCAGTTATGTTTTCTCATAAATATTTTCCCAAGGGCAGAAGATGTTCTCTTTTATATTAAAAATATAAAGATGTTCTTGACCTCTCATTAAGCCAAGTAAAACAGTATGGAGATTTCCATCATATTAAAAATGCAAACTTTCAAGGGACCCTGGGAGTGGAGAGGGGGTGTTGGCTTAGCTTGCCTCTGGCCAGGATGGTTGGTCATTGATTGGATTTCGTTTTAAATGTTTACAGTAATATATGAGCGAAGTCCATAGAGTTGATCATCAGCTTTCCCGTCAAGGCACTGGAGGGCATTAGTGGGCTCAGTCATATCTAACAGTGAAGAAAGCAATTAAATACAGCAACTTGCCCAGCAGCAGCTCATCAACAGGAGGTGTCACATAGCTTCCCTGTTGAATTTTGGGTGTCACCTTTCAAGGATGAAAAAGTGGGGAGACCCCTGGGCAGAGACTAGACACATATTTAAATGATTTAAAAATCTCCCAAAGGAGCCCCTGGTGACACAATGGTTAAGCACTAGGCTGCTAATTGAAAGGTTTGAACCCACCAGATGTTCTGAGGGAAAAAGACTTGGCGATCTGCTCCCATAGAGATAACAGTCTAGAAAACCCTATGGGGCAGTTCTGTTCTGTCCTATTGGGTCGCTACAAGTCTGAACCGACTCGAAGGTGCACAATTACAAGAAGCAAGTCCAATGGTGTTTTCAGTCACCTCGTATGCATGCAAAAGCTGGATAATGAATAAGGAAGACAGAAGAAGAATTGATGCATCTGAATCATGGTGTTGGCAAAGGATATTGAACATACAATGGACTGCCAGAAGAACAAACAAATCTGTCTTGGAAGAAGTACCACCAAAATGTTCTTTAGAAGTGAAGATGGTGAGGCTTTGTCTCACATACTTTGGACATGTTATCAGGACAGACCAGTCCCTGGAGAAGGACATCATGCTTGGTAAAGTAGAGGGTCAGCGAAAGAGAGGAAGACCCTCAACGAGATGGATTGACCAGTGGCTGCAACAATGGGCTCAAACATAGCAATGATTGTGAGGATGGCGCAGGACTGGGCAGTGTTTCCTTCTGTTGTACATCGGGTCACTGTGAGTCGGAACCGACTCGATGGCACCTAACAACAACAGTCCTTTCTGATAGTTAACAGCTAGTTTTTGTTTGTTTGTTTTTGTTGTGGAAAATACATAACTAACAAATCGTTTGTCATTTTAACAGTCGTCACATGCACAGTGCAGTGACGTTAATTAAGTTCATCATGTTATGCAACCATCACTCACTATTGGTTTTCAAAGTTTTCCATCACCCTTAACCATAGTGTCACCGAAGCAATGACTCTCCCTTTCTTTCTCCTTCCCTCCCACCCCGTTGCTGTCCAGTCGACTCCAATTCATGGTGACCCCATGTGTTAGAGTAGAACTGTCCCGTAGAAATTTCTTGGCTGTAATCTTTACAGGAGCAGATCACCAGGCCTTTCTTCTGCAGCTGCTGGGTGGATTCAGACTGCCAAACTTTAGGTTGTTGTTGTTGTAAGTTGCCATGGAGTCAATTCTGACTCATAGCGGCCCCATGGGTTACAGAGTAGGCTCCATAGGGTTTTCCCGGCTGTAATATTTACAGAAGCAGATCACCAGGCCTTTCTTCCATGGCGCCACTGGGTGGGTTCAAACAGCCAACATTTTAGTAGTTAACTGCAAAGCGTTTTAGCAACTCACAGACCTTCCCGCCTCTGGCAGACATTAATAAACCTTGGTGTTTATAGACTTGCCTATTCTAGATATTTCACGTAAGTGGGATTAGATGATATTTGTGTCCTTTTGTGACTGAACGCTCCACGTCTTTGGAGCAAGCCTAACCCGGAAACTTAGCCTCCTGTCCCGCTCATCTAAGCCCCTCCTGGGTGCCCTGGTCCCGCAGGGGCCTCTTACGAGCTGGTCTTAGGAAGCCCCAAGACAACAAAGAGCCCAGTGCACAACCCCAGGTGACGAGTGCTCCCGGCAAGCCTCCCCACACAGCCTGGCTCCAGATGACGGCCTCAGACCTGTGCCCCCCACTGCCTCCAGGCTGAAGTCCCCTGCCCAGCTCCACCAGAGGTGCCATCTCAGGATTTTCTGTTGCTGTTGTCATCGGTTTTCCTTGACTTGGCCCTGACTGATGTGACAACAGAACAAAAGATTGCCCCATCGTCCCGATCCGTGCCATGCTGACTTCATTGTTGTGGTTATTGTGTAAGTCCTTCTCAGGAGGATTTCCCTTGTTTCCGCTCACCCTCAATGTCACCAAACGTGGCGTCGTTTTCTAGCGATTGGTCTTCCCCAATGACTTGAATGAGGCCCCTCCCCATCTGCAGTGTAGAAGACCTGGAATTTACCTGCAGGGGATCCTTGTTCCTGTTGTACTCGGTTAGAGGTGCTGTTTCTCATCACTAACAAGCTCGCAGAACAGGTTCCTGCTGCCCCCCCCCCGACTGGCAGGGCCAAACCGGAAGGAGGCATGCCCGTCAGAGTGGAGCTGGGCTCCACACGGTTGTCAAAGGCTGGGTTTTTTGGAAGTTGATCGCCAGGCCTTTCTTCTGAGGCCCTTCTGGCGGACTTGAACTTTTTGGTTAGCAGTCACACGTGTTAACTGTTTACACTATCCAAGGACGTGTTTGCCTACACAAAGGCATTTGGCTGCATGAATCATAGCAAATTACGGATAACACTGTGGAGAATGGGAATTCCAGAGCACTTACTGGTTCTCGTGAGGAAACTATGCATAGACCAATAGGCAGTCATTCGAACAGAATAAGGGGATACTGCCCGGTTTAAAGTCAGGAAAGGTGTGCATTAGGGTTCTATCCTTTCACCAAACTTATTCAATCTATATGCTAAGCAAATAATCTGAGAAGCTGGACTATATGAAGAAGGACGTGGCATCGGGATAGGAGGAAGACTCATTAACAACCTGTGATATGCAGATGACACAACCTTGCTTGCTGAAAGTGAAGAGGATTTGAAGCGCTTACTGATGAAGATCAAAGACCACAGCCTTCAGCATGAATTACACCTCCACATAAAGAGAACAAAAATTCTCACAACTGGACCAATAAACAACATCATGATAAACAAAGAAAAGATTGAAGTTGTCAAGGATTTCATTTTACTTCGCTCCACAATCAATGCCCATGAAAGCAGCAGTCAAGAAATCAAACTATGCATTGCATTGGGCAAATCTGCTGCAAAAGACCTCTTTAAAGTGTTGAAAAGCAAAGATGTCACTTAAGGGATTAAGGTGCGCCTGACCCAAGCCATGGTGTTTTCAATCGCTTTGTATGCATGCGAAAGCTGGACAATGAATAAGGAAGACTGAAGAAGAACTGACGCCTTTGAATTACGGTGTTGGTAAAGAATATTGAATATACCAGGAACTGCCAAAAGAATGAACAAATCTGTCTTGGAATAAGTAAAGCCAGAATACTCCTTAGAAGCAAAGATGGGGAGACTTTGTCTCATTTACTTTGGACATGTCATCAAAAAAAAAAAAAAAAAACCAAACCTGTTGCAGTCCAGTTGATTTCAACTCATAGCAACCCTATAGGACAGAGTAGAACTACCTCATTGGGTTTCCAAGGAGCGGCTGGTGGATTTAAACTGCCAACCTTTTGGTTAGCAACTGCGCTCTTAACCATTGAGCCACCAGAGCTCCGGATATGTCATGAGGAGGGACCAGTCCCTGGAGAAGGACATAATGCTTGGCAAAGGAGAGGGTCTGTGAAAGAGAGGAAGACCCTCAATGAGATGGATTGACACGGTGGCTGCAATGATGGGCTCAAGCATAACGATGACTGTGAGGATGTATATATATACAGAGAGAGAAAGCCAGCCCTTGTGGTGCAATAGTTAAGTGGTGCTGAGCTGCTAGCTGAATGTTTGGCCCTTCAAACCTACAGCGGCTGTGTGGGAGAAAGATGTGGCGATCTGCTCCCTTAAAGATTACAACCTAGGAACCCCTATGGGGCAGTTCTACTCTGTCATATAGGATCACTATGAGTCAGAATCGACTGGACGGCATGCAACAACAACGTATACCTGTATCTCAATGAGTATAAGGGATGTGTGCGTGTTATTGGGTTATATTGGATACCAAACAGGCCTGTTACGAGTATCTTAGCCTTCTAGGGCTGCTACAACAGAAATACCACAAGCAGACGACTTCAACAAACAGAAGTTTATTCTCTCACAGTCTAGGAGGCAAGAAGTCCAAATTCAGGGTGCCGGCTCCAGAGGAAGGCTTTCTCTGTCTGTTGGCTCTGGGGGAAGGTCCTTGTCATCAATCTTCCCCTGGTCTAGGAGCTTCTCAGCACAGGGACTCTGGGTCCAAAGGACACCTTCTGAGCCTGGCACTTTTCTCTTGGTAGCGTGAGATTCCTCTCCTCTCTGCTTGTTGCTGTCTTTTATATCTCAAAAGACATTGACTTAAAACACAACCTAATCTTGTAGATTGAGTCCTGCCTCATTAACAAAACTGCCTCTAATTCTGCCTCATTAACATCACAGAGGTAAGATTTACAACACATAGGAAAATCACAGCAGATCACAAAATGGTGGACAACCACACAATACTGGGAATCATGGCCTAGCCAAGTTGACACATGTTTTGGGGGGACACAATTCAATCCATAACACACACACAGATGGATATGTGTTGGACAGACAGACGGTGATTTCCTGTGGGCCCTGGTTGGCTCAGACGGTCCCCTGGCCTTTCCCGGAGGACAGGAAGGAAGTGCCCAGCACTTTATGAAAGTTTTATTTGCTATTACAGCTCTCAGCGTGCTCCATATGTTAAAGGCTCTTCATTTCTCAGGGCTGTGATGATTGGTTTCACCTCCTGAAGCTCTCAGTGATTTCCTCCAAGGTGAGCTCTGTAAGAAAGCTGCTTTCCGCCTGGTTTCATTATAGACGTGGGTGGATAGATGCCGTCTTCTTGACTCTGGCTCATGGTGACCCCATGTACAACAGAACAAAACTGTCTTAGTTATCTAATGCTGCTATAACAGAAATAACACAAATGGGTGGCTTTAACAAAGAGGAATCTATTCTCTCACAGTCTAGGAGGCTATAAGTCTGAATTCAGGGCACCAGCTCCAGGGGAAGGCTTTCTCTCTCTGTTGGCTCTGGGGGAAGGTCCTGGTCATCAATCTTCCCCTGGTCTAGGAGCTTCTCAGCACAAGGACTCTGGGTCCAAAGGACATGCTCTGATCCTGGCACTACTTTCTTGGTGGTCTGAGGTCCCCCCACCTCTCTGCTTGCCTCTTTTTATAACTCAAAAGAGACTGACTCAAGACACAAATTATCTTGTGGATTGATTCCTGCTTCATTAACATAACTACCTCTAGTCTTGCTTCATTAACACCATAGAGGAAGAACTTACAACACATAGGAAAATCCCATCAGCTCACAAAATGGTGGACAATCACACAATACTGGGAATCATGGCCTAGCCAATTTGACACACATTTTGGGGGGACACAATTCAATCCATGACACGGAGTATGAAGAATGTGCAATCCTTCTGCAACCAGAAAGTTCAAATGTCTTCCAGATGCTGAGTGATTCATCTTCATGTGACTCTATTTTTTTTTTATGAAAAATATTAATTTTCCTTTGAGTGGAAATAACACTTAAAGTGTAGGTTGGTTGTCTTCATTAGCAGTGAGTAAACATCGACTTTGCTTAAATTCATTTTCAAAGGCATTAACTGGTTCAGACTTTTTGAAGCTTCAAAGGTGGGTGGGAAGCCATTGAAGTGTTTCAAGAAGAAGGCGTGTCGGGCAAGGGAAGTATTTTTAAGGGTAACACGAATGCTGGCTTGAGTAACAGTGTTCTTCATGCATGATGATTCACACATGTTTCCTAAATGCCATTCTTCCAGTTGAAAACGTTTAAAGAGTAGATGTTTCTGTCCTAGGAGATGGTGAAATCCTATTGTAATCGACATATTGAACAGATTACGAGGCCCTATCAAAATGGCGACGTGGAAGAGATTTCATGGGGACGTTGACTAAATGATCCTTTAAAAAATCATAAGGACTTGTTCACTAACTAGAAAGTAGACAAGTATTATCTTAGGTGAAGGGAGGAAGGTCCTTGTGATGCATCAGTCTTTTCTTGGTCTGGGAGCTTCTCTGCGCAGGAACCTCAGGTCCAAAGGATGCGCTCTGCTCCCAGTGCTTCTTGCTTGGTGGCATGAGATCCCTCTCCTCTCTGCTTGTTTCTGTCTTTTATATCTCAAAGGAGATTTGCTTAAGATATAACCTAATCTTCTAGATTGAGTCCTGCCTCATTAACATAACTGCCTCTAGCCCTGCCTCATTAACATCACAGAGGTAGGATTTACAACACATAGGATAATCACATCAGATGACAAAATGGTGGACAATCACACAATATTGGGAATCATGGCCTAGCCAAGTTGACACACATTTTGGGGGGACACAATTCTACAGGGGAAGTCAGCACAACTATTCTAAACCAAAAGCTAAGAAGTTTCCTGAATATAACCAAACACTCTGAGGGACAGATTAGCAGGGGCAGGGGTCTGGGGACCACACTTTCAGGGGACATCTAGGTCAACTGGCATAACAAAGTTGATTAAGAAAATGTTCTGCATCCCCTTTTGGTGAGTGCGTCTGGGGTCTTAAAATCTACTGAGCGGCCATCTAACTTGCATCAATTGGTCCCAACCCACCTGGAGTAAAGGAGAATGAAGAACACCAAAGACGCAAGGAAAGTGTTAGCCCAAGAGACAGAAAGGGCCACATAAACCAGAGACTTCATCAGCCTGAGACCAGAAGAACTAGATGGTGCCCGGCTACCACCAACGACCGCCCTGACAGGGAATACAACTGAGAGTCCCTGATGGAGCAGAAGAAAGGTGGGGTACAGAACTCAGATTCCAGTAAGAAGACCAGACTTAATGGTCTGACTGAGACTGGAGGATCTCCGGAAAGTATGACCCCCGGACTCTCTGTCAACCTAGCACTCAAACCATTCCTCAGGCCAACTCTTCAGACAAAGATTAGACTGGACTATGGGACATAAAATGATACCTGTGAAGAGTGTGCTTCTTAGCTCAAGTAGATACATGAGACTAAATGGGCAGCTTCTGTTTAGAGGTGAGATGAGAAGGCAGAGAGGGTCAGGAGCTGGTTGAATGGACGTGGGAAATCCGGGGTGGAAAGAAAGAGTGTGCTGTCACAGTATAGGGAGAGCAACTAGGGTCACAAAACAATGTATGTATAAATTTTTGTATGAGAGACTAACTTGAATTGTAAACTTTCACTTAAAGCACAACAACAAAATCGTAAGGACTTCAGGGCCATTATGGAGAAGCATTCCTTTACCCAATTTCAGAAGACATTCAGCCGGAATGCTGCTTAGAATCGAGGATGGCAAGACTTCAGCTCACCGACTTTGGACACGTCGTCAGGAAAGACCAATGGCTAGAAAAGGACTCATGGCTGGTAAAGCAGAGGGTCAGTGAAAAAAATGGAGACCCTTTATGAGATGGATTGACACAATGGCCTCCAGCATACCAACGATCAAGAAAATGGCGCAGGACTGGGCATCATTTTGCTCTGTTATAGGTAAGGTTGCTATGATTCCAGCCAACTCAATGGCAGCTAACAACAACAACACAGCGCTCTTAAGGGAGAATGTTGACTCTACCATGGTCTGCCAGAAGAACGAACAGATCAGTCTTAGAAAAAATACAACCAGAATACTCCTTAAAAGCGACGATAACGCTGACTTTGGACACATCATCAGGCAAGACCAATTGCTAGAAAAGGACATCATGTTTGGTAAAGTAGAGGGTCAGAGAAAATGAGGGAGACCCTCCGTGAGATGGATTGACACAACAGCTTCAACAATGGACTCCAACATACCAATGAGCATGAAGACAGCGCAGGACCAGGCAATGTTTTGACTCTGTTGTACATTAAATCGCCACGAGTCAGAGCTGACTTGATGGCAACTAACAGCAAGAACAAATTCAACAAGAGTTCAACTCACTTTGGACGTGCCCTCAGGAAAGGCCAATCGCTAAAAAAGGATGTCATGTTTGGTAAAGTAGAAAGAGAGAAACCCTCCGTGAGATGGATTGACACAATAACCATAACAATGGATTCAAACATACCAAGGATCATGAAGATGGCGCAGGACCGGGCAATGTTTCCTTCTGTTGTGCATGAGGTCACCATGAGTCACAGCCAACTCCACGGCAACTAACAACAAGAAGACGAAGCGGAATATAATGTCCATTGGTCATTTTGGGCAGTCTGGGGTCTCCACGGAAACCCTGGTGGCGCCATGGTTAAGCTTTTGGCTGCTAACCAAAAGGTCGGCAGTTCAAATCCACCAGGTGCTCCTTGGAAACCCTATGGGGCGGTTCTACTCTGTCCTTTAGGGTCACTATGAGTCAGAATCGACTGGACGGCAACAGGTTTTTAATGGGGGGTCTCCACAGCGTTCCTAGACCTGGAACATTCCACCATTTATGAACTCCACTGTAGAAGCAAGGTCACGTGCCCGTTTCCCAGCCTCCCTTGCCGCCAGGGTGAGGTCCTGAAACCTGGGATCCAGGGCCAGATGCACCTGCCCCAGGATTTCCACGGAGGTCTCAGAACTCAGTGATGGGAGAAGAAGCTCGGGCGGTGGAGCTGGGGCAGCGAGACCAAGGGTTTGCAGAGTGAGTGGAGCTGGCAGTGTGGAGAGAGATGGGTTTTGCTGTTTGATGCTAGAGGATGTTCTTGGCTGCACAGCCCCGAGCCTGGACCGTCGATCATATTAGTTTTCTGTTGATGCATAGCAAATTACTACAAATTTAGCAGCAGGGGCAGGTTAACCTAAGCAAGGTATGCAGCCGCTTACAGTGAGCAAGGTACACATGGGCTTCATCGGGTTTACTTACTCATCTGTAGTGAAAAACAGGTGAAAGTGTGCACTACAGATGAGTAAGTAAACCCAATGAAGCCGGTGCATACCTTGCTGATTGGGTAATCCGTCCCAGGTTAGTAGCTTCAAAGAACACGCATTAATGATCTCACAGTTTCTGTGGGTTAGGAATCCAGGTGGATCACTCAGAGTTCTCCAAAGAAACGGAGCCAGTAGGATGTGCCCCTCTATATCCCTATCTGTGGTCTGTATCAGTATCTCTATATCTATATTTATGGCTATGTCTAAGTCAGTATCTATATCAAGGAGTTGGGATTGACTTGACGGCACCCAGCAACAACAACATAGGTATATTTTAGTAAAAGATGACTCTGACTTGAACGTACATTTCTAGGTGCTGATATTCGCAGGGAGTAAAAGTGGCTGAGAACACAAGGACCCCCGAGACCTCTTCCAGGCCCACACTGAGTCCTGGGGGATAGGCTGAAAGGCTCGGGAAAAGCTGCTCCCACCAAGGCCGTCACTGGTGGTCTTCATCACTGGAGGTCAGCTTCAGTCTTTTGGGTTCCAGCTCTCTCAAAAAGTCGTACCTCTATCCCGTACCCATTGCCCTCAATTCTGACTCATGTTGACCCCACGTGACAGAGTAGAACTGCCCCATAGGGTTTTCTTGAATGTAATTTTTTTTTTGTACTTCAGGTGAAGGTTTACGGAACAAATAGTTTCTCATTAAACAGTTAATACACATATTGTTTTATGACACTGGTTAACAACCCCATGGCATATCAACACTCTCCCCTTCTTGACCTTGGGTTCCCCATTACCAGCTTTCCTGTCCCCTCCTGCCTTCTAGTCCTTGTCCCAGGCTGGTGCACCTCTTGGCTGTAATTTTTAAAGAGAGAAGATGGCCAGGCTTTTCTTCCGTGGTGCCATTGGGTAGGCTCGAACCGACAACCATTCAGTTAGTAGCTGATAGCAAACTGCTTGCGCCACGCTGGGACCTTCTAGAGAAATCACAACGAACAACTTTTATGTTCCCAAAGTGAGCCTCAAGATGTAAAATTAAAGCCAAATGAACATAGCGTACGTCACGGAAGATGAGGGATGTTTTCACTCCTCATCATTTCCACTCAGGGGCCTTTAAACAGGAAAAAATTAGGGTTCCAAGTGCAAAACATTTCCTATGACTTTGGGCTAAAATATTTTTCTATGTTTTTGTTTTCCTTTTGCTCTGTATACTCTCTTTACATTAAGGAAAAACCAATATTTTAGATAGAATTAAAAATATTTCAAACTCTCTTATAAGTTTTGGGTTTTTTTAAATCATAATTTGCTAACAGTAGTTCCCACTATTTCAGCCCCACCACAGACAGATGAACAAAAAAAGGATTCCTACCAACAGGAAGTGCTGACAGTAAGTCACACAGTTCCACTATTTTTTTTTTTTTCTCAAAACTCCTACACTAGTTTTATCTAACACACAAATAAGTATTTCTCTTTCTGTAATGGCAAACGGTTGAAATAATGCTGAACAGGAATCCCTGACTAATACAAGAGATTTAAATATGAAACAAGGTTATTTTTTAAAAACAAAACAACAAAGATTATATACAAACCCACCTACTGCCTTCGAGTCTATTCCAACTCATAGCGACCCCATATGGTTTCCAAGGCTGTAAATCTCTACAGAAGCAGACTGTCACGTCTTTCTCCCATGGAGCCGCTGATGGTTTCACACCACCGACCTTTTGGTTAGCAGTCGAACACTTTAACCACTGCGCCACCAGGACTCCTTATATATAAGACAGATCTGGAATCTGTAAGGTGGTTCCAAAAGTGAAATGAGTAGAAAATCCGTGGTGAAATTCACCCTGCTTTGGAGGGCCATCGGAGCCCTGGTGGCACAGTGGTTAAGAGCCTGGCTGCTAACCAAAAGGTTGGCAGTTCGAATCCACCAGCTGCTGCTTGGAAACCCTATGGGGCAGTTCTCCTCTGTCCTATAGGGTCTCTGTGAGTTGGAATGGACTTGATGGCAATGGAGTTTGGAGGGCTATCATACAACATTCAGTCACTGAAGATGGATTGGTGGAGAGGTGTCTGTATATACATGTCCAGCCATTTTTGTGTGTGCAGAATCATCCAGATCTTCCCTAGACTTGACAGGCAGTGTTGCAACTGTCTTCCTCTTCCATGTTCCAAACAAGGTGACATGAAGTTCAGCTCTTTGTGTACGTGTGTGTGTGGTTTAGGTGAAGGTTTCCTGAGCAAATTATTTTCTCATTAAACAGTTAACACACAAATTGTTTTGCGACATTGGTTGCCAACCCCGTGATGTGTCAACACTCTCCCCTTCTCCACCCCATGTTCCTTGTTTCCATTCATCCATTTTTCCTGTCCCCTCCTGCCTTCTCATCTTTGCTTCTGGGCTGGTGTGCCCACTCGTCTTGTGTACACGATTGAACTATGAAGCTCATCCCTCTCGTGTGGTATTGTTGGCCCTATAGACCTGTCTAATCTTTGGCTGAAGGGTGAGCCTCAGGAGTGACTCCAGTATTGAGTTAAAAGTGTATCCGGGGGCCATACTCTCAGGATTTCTCCTGTCTCTGTGAGACCAGCAAGTCTGCTCTCTCTTTTTTTTTTTTTTAAGTTCAGCTCTTGATAAGCTGCTTACAAAGCAGTTCCTCAAGAGTTAGCGTGATAGGGGAGTCAGATTTCCCCACGAGAAGCAAAACTGACCCCACAGCAAATTCTCAAAGTGGGTAAGTCCTTTCTTTTTCTGTCTGATTATGTACAGTATGTCTCCTTTCAAGACTGAGATCCTCCTCGTTCTTTTCCTTCACGAGTGGAAACCCTTGAGACCAACACCCAGACAAGAAAACCCAATTCAGAAATGAAGAAAACTGTAGAATTGAAAGGTACACGATACAACCCCCAAGCATCTCAATATCCCCCTACAGTACAAGTCAAAGTACTGCTACACCCCAAATGAGTTCCTTTTTTATCCTCAGTTAGGTACCCAAAACCAAAAAACCCACTGCCGTTGAATCGATTCTGACTTGTAGTGATCCTGCAGGACAGAGTAGAACTGCCCCGTAGGGTTTTCAAAGAGCGGCTGCTGGATTTGAACTGCCGACCTTTTGGTGAGCAGCGGAGCTCTTAACCACTGTGCCACCAGGATTCCCAGTTAGCTACAGGGACCTAAATAAAGACAGTGCAACAGGAGTTTGCTGGAAGAGTTAGAAATTTAAGAAATGAACCAGTTTTTGTCCCTTTGATAATCCAATAGGAGGCAAGTACTGCAGAAGGGACAACTTTCATACTAAAAAGGAATTCCTCTAAACACGTCACCATCTCTTACAGAGAATCCAGGGAATTCCAGAAACAGGAGATTCTTCTCAGGGGACCTCTGAGGCACTTAAAAGCCTTAAACAATTACAGTAATAATAAAATATTAGCTATTGCTCTTCAGAGCAGCAGACATATCACAATCTGGTCCAAAGTTTTGTCCAGATGACCAGCTTCCTAAGCCACCCAGCCCTCTCTAAAGCTTAGTTGAATCTCTGTTGTTGTTGGTAGATGTCATCAAGTCGGTTCCTACAATAGAACAAAACACTGATCAGTCCTGCGCCATCCTCACAATCGTTGCTGTGTTTGAGCCCATTGTTGCAGCCACTGTGTCAATCCATCTCATCGAGAGTCTTCCTTTTTCCCTGACCCTCTACTTTACCAAGCTTGATGTCCTTCTCCAGGGACTGGTCCCTCCTGATAACATGTCCAAAGTACGTGAGACAAAGTTTCAGCATCCCTGCTTCTAAGGAGCATTCTGGCTGTACTTCTTTCGAGACAGATTTCTTCCTTCTTCTGACAGTCCGTGGGATATTCACTATTTTTCCCAACACCGTAATTCAAAGGCTTCACTTCTTCTTCGGTCTTCCTTACTCATTGTCCAGCTTTCCCATGCATACGACGCAATTGAAAACACCACGGCTTGGGGCAGGTGCTCCTGAGTGCCAAAGTGCCATCTTTGCTTTTTAACCCTTCCAAGAGGTCTTTTGCAGCAGATTTGCCAAATGCAATGGGTTGTTTGATTTCTTAACTGCTGCTTCCATGGGCGTTGATTGTGGATCCACGTTTTGTGTATTCATGCACTTATTCATTCTTATGCCACTTATTCCAAAAAGCAATCGAGAAGGTTTTCAGACAGAATGGTTTTAATTTGACTTAAAATAATAACCACATTCTGTGAGTCAGGATGAGAGATAATGCTATTTCACAGTCTTTCGTTTCCCAGAGTTGAATTTTCCTGTGTAAGCATAACATCCCTGTCTAAGCACATTTCTGGAATCCCTGAGTGGTGTAAACAGTGAGCTTCCTTGGCTGGTAACCAAAAAATTTGGAGGTTTGAGTCCACCCAGACGCACGTCAGAAGAAAGGCCTGGCGATCTACTTCTGAAACATCATCCACTGAGAACCCTATGGAGCACCGTTCTACTCTGACATGCTTGGGGCCCCAGGAGTCAGAGTCAACTCCGTGGAAAGTGGTTCTGGTGGTTTGTTTACACAAGGGTAAGAAGCCAGTTGCTATGGGGTGTGTCACAGTACAGTGGAAGTTGGTTGACTCCCAGGGCAGAGGTCAGGGTGGGGAAGGGTGGAAAGTGTTTTTTTTTTTTTTTTCAGATCGTGGCTATTTATGAGCAAAGTAGAGTATGACAATGTGAAGACCCTATCTTTCCAGCTTTTTAGAACTTCTTGTCCATTTGTGTGTAAAATTCCCTTTTGTCCCTGTCAGCTCTTCTGGCTTTTTCTGAGCTTCCCAGGACTGGAAGCTTGTCCTGGCTGGAATGCCGGCTTGCTAGGGGCGTGTCTCAGCTATCCAGTGCGGCTGTAACAGAAGTACCACAAGCGGATGGCTTTAATGAACAGAAATTTTTTCTCTCACTGTTGAGAAGGCTAGAAGTCTGAATTCAGGGTGCCAGCTCCAGGGGAAGGCTTTCTCTCTCTGTTGGCTCTGGGGGAGGGAAGGTCCTTGTCATCAATCTTCCCCTGGTCCCTTCTCAGCACAGGGACCCCAGATGCAAAGGATGCACTGTTCTCCTGGCTCTTGTTTCTTGGTGGTATGAGGTCCCCCTCCTCTCTGCTTACTTCTCTCTTTTACATCTCAAAAGAGATTGACTCAAGATACAACCTAATCCTGTGGATTGAGTCCTGCCTCATTAATGTAACTGCCTCTAATCCTGCCTCATTAACATCATAAAAATCAAACTGTTTGCTCTCCAGTCAATTCTG